>CM023481.1:247823111-248180611 GCA_013339685.2 Hyalomma asiaticum | reverse complement strand
ACAGGGCTATGCACCTACATCCAGCCATAACGACCAACTAGTTGAACGTTTCTATGAAAATGTGGAATCGGCAATGTCTAAAGTAAGGACGCAGTAGACCATTGTGATAAGAGACTTCAATGCTAAGATAGGCAAGAAGCTGGCTGGAGACAATGAAGTCGGTAACTATGACGTGGGGTGTACGAAGGACAGAGGGGTCTTATTAGTGGAGTTCGCAGAGCGGAATAATCTGCAAATCATGAATACGTTCTTTCATAAACAGGCGAATTGGAAGTGGACGTGGAGAAGTCCGAATCGCGAGCATAAAAATGAAATAGACTTCATACTATGCGATGACCCAGGCGTCGTGCATGATGTGGAAGTACTTTGAATGGTTAAGTGCAGTGACCGCAGGAGGGTCAGATCTCGAATTGGGCTAGACTTGAGGAGGGACCGCAATAAGCTAGTACGAAATAAACCGATAAAGGAGCGAACAGTAGGACGGAAAGTTGGAGAATTCAGGAGAGCGCTGAAAAACAGCTATTCAGCTCTAAGTGAGCAAGCAGTTATTTGCGTTCAGGAAGTCAGCGATAACCTCACACGTATTGTCACGGAATGTGCAATAGAAGTAGGAGGTAAGGTCGGCAGACATATTACTAGCAAACTTTCCCAGGAGACGAAAAACTTGATTAGAAAACGGCAACGCATGATAGCATGACAGAATAGACAGAACTGACAGAATAGAACTAGTGGAGTTTTCGAAGTTAATCAATAAGCGTAAGACAGCCGACATACGAAAGCACAATATCGAGCGGATTGAGCATGTTCTAAAGAACGGAAGGAGCCTGAAAGCAGTGAAGAGACGTCTAGGTATAGGCAAAAATCCGACGTATGCATTACGAGACAGGCAAGGTATTGTGATCCTGAATAGATGTGAGATGGTCAAAATAGTCGAGGAGTTTTACATGGATCTCTACAGTAGCCGCCATAACCAGGATAATAGTGAACGCGGAGTCAGTTTATAAGAGGCTGACATTCCACCAGTACTGACAGAGGAAGTAATGAAAGCTCTGAGAGATGCAAGCGGGAAAGTCACCTAGTGCGGATCGGATAACAGCAGATCTCTCAAAGGATGGAGGGCAGATTACTCTAGAAAAGCTGGCAAGCCCCTATACGCAATGCCTAATGTCTGTGAGCGTACCGGAATCTTGGAAGAATGCGAACATCATCCTAATCCATAAGACGACACAAAGGGCTTGAAAAATTGCAGGCCGGTTAGCTTACTGCCAGTGGTCTACAAGGTATTTACCTGGGTAATCGCTAGCAGAATTTGTGCCACCTTAGATTTCAGTCAACTTAACGAACAAGCAGGGTTTCGTAAAGGCTATTCAATAGTAGACCATATTCAATCAGGTGATAGAGAAATGCGTGGAGCATAACCAACCCTTATATATAGCCGTCATAGATTACGAGAAAGCATTTGACTCGTTCGATACCTCAGTAGTCATGCAGGCATTGCGGAATCGGGGCGTAGACGAGCACTACGTAAGATTACTGGAAGACATCTACAACGGCTCCACAGCCACCGTAGCCCTCCATAAGGAGAACAGCAAAATACCTATAAGGAAAGGTGTAAGACAAGGGGACACAATCTCTCCAATGTTATTCACAGCATGTTTACATGAAGTATTTAGAACACTTGATTGGGAACAGGTAGGAGTAAGGGTTAGTGGAGAATACCTCAGCAACCTCAGATTCGCTGATAACATTGCCTTGCTAAGTAACTCGGGAGATGAATTACAAAGCATGATTACTGACTTAAACAGGCAAAGTATAACAGTGGGCCTGAAAATTAATATTCAGAAAACCAAAGTAATGTTCAAGAGCCTTAGGCGAGCACAGCGATTTGAGATAGCTGGCGAGGCATTGGAAGTAGTAAGTGAATATGTATACTTAGGCCAGGTAGTGACCCCTGATCCGAATCATGAGGCTGAGGTAATTAGGAGGATTAAAATGCGGTGGAGGTGTATTCGGCAAGAATTATGAAATAATGAATGGTAGCTTACCATTGTCTCTGAGGAGGAAAGTGTATAACATCTGCACCTTACCGGTATTCACCTAAGGGGCAGAAACTTGGAGGCCAAATAAGAGGGTTCACCTTAAATTGAGGACGATGCAGCGAGATATGGAACGGAAAATGGTACGGCTAATATTAAGGGACAAGAAGAGAGCGGAGTGGGTTAGGGAACAAGCGCGTGTCAAGGACATCTTAGTACAAATTAAGAAGGATAAATGAACGTGGGTGGGCCATGTAATGCGAAGACAAGACAACCGTTGGTCATTAAGGGTAACAAAATGGATTCCTATAGAAGGTAAGCGTGGCAGGGGGTGGCGGAAAGTTAGGGGGGCATATGAGTTCAGGAAGTTTGCTGGGATAAATTGGGCCCAGTTAGCACAGGACAGGGATAATTGGAGATCCATGGGAGAGGCCTTTGACCTGCAGTGGGCGTAGACAGGCTGATGATGATCTTGAGAAGTGTGCGTGTAACACTGTTGGATATGCGTGACTTTGTAAGTGTTGAGTGACGTGTTGCGTTCGTGGGCAATCGTTAAAGTAATGTAGATCAGTTGCGCAGATTTCTGTACATGCACAGCGGTCAGACATGGTGATATTAAATCACTTGAGGTAATATTGTAAATGGCCGTGACCAGTCATTAGGTGTGTTAACTTCCGATTAGGTAGAAACCATTTTGTAATTGTGTGTGTGTGGAGGGGGGTGAACAATGAAGCTGTTTGTTCGCCATCCCGGTAGTGAAAAGGCGATGAATTTTTTATGAGGCGCGCGAATCGTGTGGAGTTGGTGTTCATCAGAGGGGATTTAGGAACCAGCGCAAGTGAATTTTTGTTCCTCGTTAGTTTTAAAGGAACAGCGTTAAGATTATGCTTGACAAGGGCAGCTACATCTAGAATGTGCGTGCCTGCGCTGGCGGGGGGGGGGGGGGGGGGGGGAATGCTGTCGTAGTTATAAACACCTGTTTGCTTAGATTTAGGTGCACGTTAAGGGAGACCGGGAGGCCCCACTACGGCGTGCCACGTAATTATGTTGTGGATGAGGGACATAAGACACAGCAAGGTACTATTATTATTATTATTATTATGCAACAGATTCTTTCCTTAATCATTACGTTCTTGCGAATTTCTCATTTTTAGGTGTAGGTGAATGCGCCTTGTAAACACTGGTGTAATTCCCCGGGGGTGAGTGACGACGCTACGCAGGCTGTTTGTTCACAACGGCATCCGGGTAAATAAGCTATATGGGAGCCCATGTTTCTTACTGGTTAGGCTAATAACCGCTAGTAAAGGATTAAAATAAACACTTAAGGAGCTCATTCTAGGTTTGCACTGAATCAGGAAATTTTCCCTCCGCGCAACGTCTCCTAACCGCTAGGACGCTTTCCTACGAAATAGGAAACGGAGCAAACACAAAGACCGGCACAGCAAAACATCGAAAAAAATTTTTTTACTGCTTAAAAGAAAAAATAATTTCATAAAAACTTCCCAGCCTGTAGGTAACGCATGTTTCCAGCAAATCCAGACCTTTGTCTGTTTCTGTGCCGACCACATCAATGCCAAATTCCCGACAAAACGTAAGTCAAAAACAACATTTTTGGCCAATTTGTCTCTAGCAGCCGTACAGGCCATTTCAAGGTATGTCCGTGCCAAATTACTTTTTGCTTGGAGTATAAACTTCCTCTCAATTGCTTAAAAGAAAATAAATCATTTCGGATAAATTTATCTCAGTATAAAAAAGATTCTCAATGTAGCCTGAATTTGACGTTTTTGCGGCAGCATAGAAAACCAATTGAAAGGTAAAGATCAATAAAAACATTTTAAAGTGAACGTCCTGACTTCGCCTTAAAGGTCTCATAGTTTCTAGTTTCTTAAAAAAGCTCAGATGCTAAAGCGGTGCCGAAAATTTTTTCTTCGCTAAAATGTTTTACAGGAAGATTTTGCGCGTTGAAGAGATAGTCCTCACAATTTTTCAAGGAAGTCGCAGATGGGCGAGCGCCACAGTTGGGACAGTTGTCGGGGAATGACCCACATATATTTCCCTTTCATATTTAGTAGCGTGGGTCTCGTTCTGGCGGACTTGGTGCCGTCATGTAGCATGCGAGGTTTTTCTCGTCAGCAGCCCTCTCGTGATAAGATCACGTACTACTTGACGACTTCTGGCAATAAGAGTGTTATACACTAGCCACCATGGCTACAAGTGGCTCTGACTAACACTCAAAGAAGTAAAATGTACAGAAATACCTGGTAAAATGGACGATTGAAACGGCTGCCGCCGTTGCTCAGTTGGTAGAGCATCGGGCGCGTTACCCAACGGTTGTGGGCCTTGGTGACCGGCGAAGGCTGCTGTGTTTTAACAACGAGACCGTTGAGCGCAGCATAAAAGCGGTTGTCCTTTCGACAAAAAAAAAAAAAAAGACTCACCACGCCGTTGCCTAGCAACCGCCGAAGCCACAGCTGCGCACCACCTGACCTCGCCTCGCTATTACCGCGACAGTTCGTGTGACGTCATGCCAAGCCACGCATGCGCCAATGCGGTAGCAAAGGAGAAGCTATAGAGAAGCCGCCGCCAAGCCGCTCTCACTGCCGGAACCCGCCGCGGCTAGCTACCGAAACAGCTGGTGTAACGTCCGCAAAACCACGCATGCGCCTTGCTTCAGCTGTGTGGGAGTCACGTCGAAGCTACCGAAATGACTACGGCGATCCTCGCTTTTCTACCTCTTTCACCCCTTTCCTCCGCCACCACGGACGCTGAGACGTGCTCTCGACATGGGATGCAGAAGAATAGCGTCCTTTCTTTAACCGGCCCACAGTCATCATCGACAGGAACCTCTCTACGCTGAGATCGGTGCCGAACTTTGAGAAGTGTTCACTTCGCTTCGCTAGGCGTTTCTCGAAGCTTCAGACCACGATGAACTACGGATGTGCCAGACGTGCCGTGAATCTCTGCTGAGAGGAAAGGAATCACAGTTCACCACGACAAACGGTTTCGTGTAGCCCGCCAAGCCAGTCCCACTTCCTATAACCGCGTAATATCTACCGAAAACCAATAAGAAGCCAGGACCAGTTAGGTGCCAATCAGCTCCGCTGTGTCAAGTCTTGCGCCAGTAGTGCAAGCTACGGACGTTCTATTTTTTTTCGTATACATTTAATTCCGGACCGTTTATGCAATAATTAGCACACTACAGCTAAAAACAACCCGTATGCTCTCTGTGCCTTACTTGGCTGCTTGATTCATGAGGTTGTGTCTAACAAAGAAACGAGCCCTTGATCCTAAATATATCATATACGAAGGACTTGCGCTACTTGCGCTATACCTGCTCCAGTGTGTTCGTACAAAGGTGAAAAAAACCATCTCAGCGTCCTTGAAAGGATGCAGTTTACCACCGGCGAGGCACCTTCGCATAAAAGAAGCACGATATCCCAACTGCTGATTAGATAATATAAACACTGCGAAAGCGAACTGGCCTTTTCGCAAATACGGGTACTCTTTACATCATCCTCTTGAGTTGTTTGGAAGAAGGTGGGACAATGAGAATGTACCAGAAGTAAAGTGGCAATATTTTGTTCACTGCAACAATGAATGACATGTGAAGCTTCACGAAACGTTATTGCGAATGATTCAGCATGGATTTAACTCATTACATAATCATGAGAGCATCGTTGCATGCTAGATGGCGCCACAGTGGAAATGCTGAAAACGACTCCCGCTAATAGCAAGAACTCCTCATTTTGTGGCACGTGCTACAACGGAAGCACATCATTTACGTGCACTAAATGCGTCGGTTTGCCTATTACATTGGCGTGAACTCGGAACAATTAACCTCATTTTTATGCGAGTGCATGGCTCGGGTTCTGTGCTCGCAATATGTCGCTAATGCGAGAGAAATGTTTTTCATCGCTGTGAACACGACTTCTTCAGCCTTCCCAAACCACCCGGAACTTATTCGCGTGTAAGCACGCCCGCAATGTGTGCGCTCAAACGTTTCGCCGCGTACGGTTCGTCCGCAATATTATGCACGAAATACGGCGCCATCGACATGTATTGTGAAATGATATCGTGGGCGCGTGGACCCTGCGGCTACGGCGGGCGTCCTCTTTTGCTCATTGTCTAGGGAGCCAGTCACGCTGGCCAGTGAGCACGCGACATCAGCGCTTGGTGGACATACACGCCTTCGTGCCTCTATGGTTGCCGGGGCACGGGAGACGCGCGTCACACCGGGCTTAATCATCAGGCCTCCCTCCCGTTTGCCTAATGAGGTGCATTGGCGTACTCATAAATGCTTGTGCATGGACAGAGCCACCGGATGCCTGCAGCGATGGCTTAGACCGCGGAATAACGAAGCAACGCGCGTTGGTCGACCGAGTTATATAGGCCGGGAAAGCGGGAAACAGGGGGTGGCCGGTAAACTTGCGCGTGCGTCCAGCAACGACCACGCTTTAGTGAAATGCGCGGCGAAATTCTGTATAATTCCGTGTGCTATCAAAGTTCCCAGAGTTTGCATGATGTCGTAAACCTTGAACAACAGTGGAATGAAGGAGAAAAGGCCGGCCTGGCATTGTTTAGTGTGCATCGAAATGCTCGGCGCTACGAGCGGGTGAAAAGAATGCAAGCCACAGAACCGAGTTATCTGAAGATGAGAAGACGAGTGTGCATTTAAAAATCAGCGAGTGTAATTCGACGAGCATTAGGCGCGCTGAAATCGCAAGACATACAAGTGGTCTCTCTTTCTCTGTGTTTCTATCTCTATGTGTCTCACCTTTATTTCATTTCTTTAAATATATGTAGTATTTCTTGGCGAACTTGAGCAACTTTGACCGGATCTATCTATCTATCTAGCCGCCTATGTTTCGCTACTGCTGTGGTCGTCTCGTCCGCCTGATGTACCCCAATATTTTCATGGTAGTGCACAAATGTATGGCAAACATGGATGACTGATTCTTACACCACTAACATGATACACTCGTCATGCACATCATGATTAACAATACCGCAATGATGTGTGATTTATACGCGTAGTGCTCGGCCTGCGGTAGGCCGGTATGCGCCACAGGTGTTAGAATTTTATACAGCCTATGTCAGTCGAGGACCAACCAAAACAGACATCTAACATGTCATTATGAGACACTGAAAAATAAGAAGTGCATACCCGTTTGTCGTATAGCCTGCTATTGAAATATAAACATAAGAAGCACACAGGCACACACGCAACCTACCCAGCATTGAACCCGGACCCCCGAGGTGCCAAGCAAGCACGCCACCACTACAGCTACGGCGGCTCCTCGCACACAGTATATATAGGAAGTAGACCTATCACACCGGTAGTTGTGATGATGGTACATGCGCATGATTTCTATCACTCGGTATACTTTGCTAGATCCCATTGAAGTACTTCATCAAACGTCGCTTATGATGCGCGCATCAGCGCTCCGTATAGCGCGCATTTTATCTACACACGAAAAGGGTTTGTGCGGTACATTGACATGAGTGCTAAGGCTAAGTCATACCATGAGCTATCGTTCGGTAGCCATGCTACTGTCGACGTTCCATACACCCACACATGCTCTTTGCACAAACATATTTATCCTACACGTCAGGCTTGGCTTGATGTAAAACAGTTCATCGCTGAATGCTTCGCATAATAACACAGATTACCACAATGCATGGAATCGGTAGGATTTTTCAATAACAGTATATTAAGAAAGCAAACCGGGTAGTGAGAACAGACTGAGAGAAAACTGTTGTGCTTGAACTGAAGGGTGAATTCTTCATTTTCATTTCATTTCATTTCATTTTATTACCTTAAAGGCCCCCTTTTCAGGGGGTATTACATAAGGGGTGGGATTACAGAAAAACAAACAAACAGCAAACAATAGTTAACATTGAAGATAAAGAGTTATGTGTTGTTGGAAGGTAGATGATGAGGCGATGGCGACGACATCATAAGGCAGGCCGTTCGAGTCTACCGCTGTTCTGAGGAATAATGAAGCAGAAAACGTAGTGGTATGCGATGGTGGGCGGGCAACTTGAAGTGGATGGCTGGTGCAGTGGGATATGCGCGCTGCAGCTGTGATATAGGGTGCTTGATTGAGAGAAGAATAAAAAAACTTGTGATAAAGTGTGAGGCTAGCAATGCGGCGACGAAGAGACAGATCTGTTAAGCCAGATTGGCTTTTCAGGGATGAAATGCTGACGTCATACGAGTATGAAGAATGAATGAATCTGATAGCGCGATTCTGGAGGGCTTCCAATGCAGCGATTAGATATGCATGATGGGGGCTCCAGATGACAGATGCATATTCTAATTTAGGTCGTACAAGTGATTTATACGCGAGTAATTTAACATGTGGCGGAGCAAGGCGGAGGTGACGCTTCAGAAAACCAAGTGTTTTGTTTGATGCTGAGATGATATTAGTGATGTGATCACTCCATGACAAACTGGAAGTGATGGTGACGCCTAGATATTTATATGATTGTACTAGCTCGATAGGTGAATTAGAACAACAACAACGAAATAGACTGACAACAAAGAAAAAAATCTCCCATGTCTGCGCAAAGTACGCAGCACAGTGTCAGCGTAAGCTGGAGGTGAAAAACATAGGAACACTTCAAGAACTATTGCAGGAAGTCTTGCTAATGAGACTGAGCAGTGGGTTTGTGTCCAGATGAGTCTATTCTTAGATGTAGGATGTCCGTATTCAATTCCTGGAACTCAGTCAACTACGCTTTATGATCTCAGAAGTATGTCATGGAGGACATACAGCGTGGCAGTACGAACATCTTGAGGTTCGTAAACAAAAAGCCGAGGCAGAACTTTTACTCCATGAACTGTATTTTGGGCTGCATATGAATGTCATGTTAAGATATTCTTGCCCACAATGCATACAGCTGGCGTTGTGAAGATACTTCGTATTTACATTGAAATCACCCACAAAAATTAGGAGCGCATTAATTGCGTTCAGGAGAGAAAGTTAGTTTCATGAAATTAATACACTTAACCTGCTGTGTACCTGGCGTCACGTATACTGAGGCCAAAACAATACCCCCTGAATTACGTACTGCGCAGCCGTCGGGAAAGTGCACGGCCGGTGCGCTGGTGAAGTGAAATGGCGTGCACTCATGTCCCTTTTCCCATACGACCACACACGGTGCGCGTTGCGTATGTCTAGTTGCTGATGAAATACATCTGTAGCCGGTCGCGTAGGAATATTGACGAGATGAGTCTTCTTCTCCTTGTCCTCACTGTTGTAGTACATACCTATTATAGGCTTACTGAAGAGTCTTCTCCTAGCTCTTGTGGCACACACAGCTACATGGGGTTTTCCATGGCGTGGGCATATTGACGAGCCTTCTTCTCACTCTTGTGGCTGTAGAAGCGTGTCACGCTCTGTGATTTGCTTGCTCAGCAGCGGTGCGGGCCTTGCGAGGAGGCGCCATTAGGCAGAATGATTTGTTTGCTGTAGTTGCGAGCTTTTATGATGATGATGATGATGATGATGTTCCTGAAGAATTACGGCACTTACCCACCAGGGGGGATTGGCCAAGAGGTGATTACGTTTTGATTTTAAATTATTGGAAGGAACCGATAGAGAGAGAGAAAAAAAAGGATGTTTTAGAGGGAATTTAATTAGTGGAATTGTGCATGTTAACCATTCAAACCTGACAGACGAGTCACCAAGACATGTACCGAAGAATAACTTAAGTATGTTTTGCAGTACTCACGAGAAGAGTAGACTGTCTTTACAATTGACTTTTTTTTTTAACCGGAATTGTCAAAATCGTATACGGTTTGTCATTTGTATGTAATTGCACACAGCATTGAATACATCCCTGTGGCAATATCCCAGAGCTGAGGCGCCAAAAGAAAGAGCAACTTCAGTTGTTAAATTTAGTCCCAACGTACTGATCGGAATTTCTAGAAGTCTTTTTCGGAGGAACTTGTACCGGCGGCAAACTAACAAATAATGATCTATACTTTCAATTTCACGACAGAAATGGCAGAGGGGCGACAAAACCAAACCAGCCCTGTGTGCGTAAAGATTTAGCGGAGGGACACGACATCGAAACCTGCTGAGAATTACCTCAGATTGCCTTGATGGACACCATTTAGATTTCCATGGATAATTTAAATGTCTGTATTCTGACGAAGCTGTGATGGTTTCCATTGAATCTCTATGTATAGAAAATTTTCTATATCTGATTGCTGTTATATACTGCTCTGCTGGAAAAACTGATATTATCGGTCCTTGAAGAGATGCTCCAGCTAATGAGTCGGCCATCTCATTTAAATACAATCCGCTATGGCCCGGTACCCACAGCAATTTTACAAGGCTAAGATGTGGCGGAACTAATGCTAAAAACATCTGCAGGGCTTGTGAATTGGATGAAGATGTAAGAGAAGTACAAACCGAATGGGAATCGGTTAAAACCACCACATTAGTCGCAGCCGCAGGGAGTTTCCTCAGCGCCAAAATGATTGCTAAAAGCTCTGCTGCAAAAATGGGGGTGTAGTCTGGTAATCTCAGTGAGAAGGACCAATCAAGCGTTGATGAAAAGATCCCCACACCTGCCTTTTCGCCCTTCACAGATGCGTCTGTAGCTATTATGTAATTTGTTTGTGCTTGCCCAAGGTAGTCTTGCAGCTGATTATTTAAGAACCTAGTAGACAGAAATTTAGCGTTTCCGGGAAAAATATCATCATATTCAATCGTGATCCCCTGATTTGAGCCTTTTGGTGCAATTAACTCTCGAATGTTAACGTTTATGCTATCTAATTGTCTTTGCACAAATATAATCGCTGGTGTATGGAAGCGGGGCCAATGTGCTAGAAAAAACGAGTCTGGCTCTTTGATGAACACATATTCAGTTCGTCTGAGCGGAAAACTATACAATTTTAGGAATGTTTGTATAGTTAAGATTCGGAATCTGCAAGACAATGTAGGCAAGCGAGCTTCTTGATACAGAACAGTATTGGCTGTACATTTAGGTAGGCCTATGCAAAGTCGCAGTGCTTCACGTTCCAAGAGAACTAGCGGCTTAGTTTTGTAAGCTGGGGAACCTGAAAATAGAGCGCAACCAAATTCCATTACTGGGCGCATGTACATCTTGTAGATCCTCAGGAGAGCGTCCCTGCGTAACCCAAACCGTCTGTTGCTTGATCTGCGCAGCACACCTAAGGCACGCTGAGCCTTAGATTTTATATGCTCTATGTGAGAAATCCAAGTTAGCTTTGCATCGTAAATTACTCTCAAATATTTGAGAGAATCGACTTGGGGAATAAGGTCTTGATTGTAATATATAGAGATAGAAATAGGATCACTTAAAGGGAACACTAAGATCGAGCTTTTATTAACATTTAAGGACATGCCAATTTTGCAAAGCCAATTACGAAGCGTATTCATGTAACGTTGCAAATTTTGATAGAGTATATAAATGTCGCTGTCGTCTGCAAAGAATGCAATATCATCAGCATAAACGTAAAGTTGTACACCCTCACAAGTAGGGATGGAGCTCATTAGGACGTTAAACAATAACGGAGAAAGAACTGCTCCTTGAGGAACACCACGAGTTTGTGTGAATCTAGGAGAGTAGCAGCCATCCTTAAAGCAAAAGCATTCCCTAGCTCCCAAAAATTCTGCTATCCATGCTATCAAATATTTTGGAAAATTATAGGTCTCTAGGGTTGTCAGGAGAATTGCGTGTTCCACGCTGTCATACGCTTTAGCTAAGTCCAGCGTTACCAATGCAGCATGTTGTCTTCGCTTACGAGCAAGTTGAATCCTGCTCTCTATATCCACGTGCGCACACCATATTGAGCAGTTCGATCTAAAGCCTACTTGAAAAGGCTTCAATATGAAGTTATCTTCCACAAAATTTGCTAATTTGGGGTAAAGTACACGTTCTATCACTTTAACCATATTAGAAGTAAGCGAAATGGGCCTGATATTATCGATGTTGAATCCTAATCCTTGCTTTTTAGGTATTGGAATCACTTTAGTTAATTTCCAATCATGGGGAATCCAGGCGTTTTTTAGTGAATAGTTTATAGTGTTTAGGAGGTCACATGGTGAGAGATCAAATAAAATTTTGATCATTGTGACCGTAATTCCATCAGGGCCTGGAGCAGATGGTGGTAAAGATCTGATCACCTCCGTCAATTCTGCAGATGTGACTTCTGTGAAATCAGTCGTATCCGGTGGTTTCTTGAAGACCTGAGACATAGTCGATGTGAATCTGCTTTCCAGTCCTTTAGCAATTAGTTCTAATGACTTTGTCAGTTCCTCTGACGATGGAATTACACATTCTACATTAGCTGGAGATGGCAGGATTTTGCGAGCTCTCATATATCTAAATAATGCTTTCTTGTTTTCTGGTTTAGAAATGAAATCGTGTTGCCTTTTATCATAATCCTCTTTAGCTTTAGCGACTGTTCGTTTGACGATAGCTGCAAGAAATTTGTAATCTGACCAATTCTTCGGGGATTGATTATAGAAAAGTTGTTTCCACGCAGCCTGCCGTCGTCTGTGATCACGAGCGCAATCTGCATTCCACCAAGGGCTACAAGAAACTCCCTTGGGAGATTGGACAATGAATTCTGCTTTTTTGTACGTCTTTTTCATTATGGCACTAAGCTTCATAGCCTTATTATCTTCGCCATCTTCTAAGCCGGAAACTAACGCTGCTTTGAGATCATTTTTGAATTTATTATAATTAACAAAAACTCGGGTGCGAGAACATGCCAGCATTATCGGACAATTAACCTCAAACATTATCGGGAAGTGGTCGCTGTTTGTGCCGCTGTCCAAGGTCATCCAGGAGGAACTAGTTATCCCTGAACTTATAAAACTTAAATCCAATACTGAGCGGGACCGATGATTGATATATGTAGGAGTTCCAGAATTAAGGCAAGTCAAGTTGTTATCTACTGACCACTCCCAAAGGCGCTTGCCGCATTTATCGATTCTAAAACCCCAACTAACATGGTGAGAGTTGAAATCACCCACAAGGATCTTATATTTGCCTAAGGATGCCACAGCAGAGTCTAATAAATTAGTATTTTGCACCCCTGCAGGAAAATATAAATTAACTAAAGAAAATGGCGGACAACCTGGCAAGGATACTTCCAAGGCGAATATTTCGCTTTCAGGAGACATAAGCTTATATGAAATTTTGGCCTTAAGACTAATTCGGTTGTTAACAAAGAATGCTAATCCTCCGCCCTTCGATGGGCGGTCTAGCCGGAATGATCGATACTTATTTAATTGAAAAGACTGGTGACCTGAAAGCTTTTAAATGAGTCCTCTTCTCCTTCTTCTAGTTCTTGTAGCACATACCCGCTACAGGCAAATTAGCCTCGACGTGGGCATGAGCGTGTTGGTGAGTCTTCTCCTCGCTGTTGTGCCACATACCCACTCTAGGCATATGAAGAGCCTTCTTCTCGTGGCTCTTGCAGAACACACCCGATACATGGGATCGATGAACCTTCTTTGTCTTCTCCTCCCTGTTGTGATTGCGCAGCGGTTTGTTGTGACTGACGTTGCCTGTCCGCCTCCTCCTCTTCCTCCACCTTTTTTCTTGTCTACCACGATGAAACCATGGCTGTGCCAGTCAGGCGTGTAGTGGCACCGCTCTTATAGAACTGGGTTCAAATCTGCAAAGCAATGTAGTTCTCTTCTTCAGTGAAGCCGATAGCGGTTACGGAAACAATCGCCACCAAATTAGGCCGCGCTAACGAGCCCGTAAGGGCTTGCGCTATAAGAATCTCTGAAAATTGCAACGTTTTCCAAGCTTAAACACGTGATTTAAAGGAACCATTTCAAGCAGCCGCTAGAACGTTTGCGTAGTTGTCTACTCTCCACTAGCGTGTCGCCAATGAAAAGCTCCACAATCTCGCTTAATGGCAGTAAAGTACAGTACGGGCATTCATTTCTGTGTGATGGTGCAGAGTTCAGAATAGTAACCATTTAATTTGCCATTGTTCCCACTATACTGAAAGAAGAGGTAGTCGCTTGACCAAGTCGCCTCGACAACAGGCAGCTCTCCGAATAGCCACAAAATACCGCCACAAGAGGAGGCAATCAACGGACTAATGAGCTATAAAGATGAGGATAACCAAATTAAACGACCACGACACTCCCATGCTTTCCACACGTTCTATATGTTCTATAGGTTTACTCTCTATACGTTGATTCCTGTCTTTACTCCTAAAGGCGTCGAACAAAAAGCAGATGCTTCTTTTCCCATAAACCTTCCTGTTTTGCAATCTAGGTTGCCTAAGAGCGGCAACATTAACGAAGCCAACGAGCGAGCTGCGCTCAGTTACATAGGCAGGGACGACTCCGTGCGGTTCGATCTTTTCCCACGCGATATTTTGCAGGCCCCTTTATCGAGGCAATTGCGCTGTCTGCGCATGACCCACGTTATTGCGCACCTGGAAGTTCGCTTCGTTTACGAGATCTCGCTGTGAAAAAATAACGTTTACTGCAGGATATGTAGTTCAATACAGTACGTTCCCTCTTTTTCGCGCCTTTTTTCACCAAGAGGCGCGATCGTTTGCATCGTTTCTCCGAAGTTGTTATGAACACGTGCTTGTTCTTAGAAAGTCGTGTGCTTCTTCCCAGCAGGCGAAGAAAAGCGCTCCAGGCTCCATGCTCTCTCGTGGATGCGTGCTATATTCGGCTCTGCATAGACTTTTGGAAACGCTTAGGAGACTATAATTTAAGGAAATAGTGAGTAACGCCATCCGCTCTCCTTTATACGTAGCGATTAAATGAAGGGAATGAAGTTACACGCATGTCATGCATATGGAATGCATGGGCAATAATATGTATACAACTGTTGAGGCTGTATACAATAACAGCTGGATATACGACCACACAGTAGCTCTGCCAGGATTTCTGTCAGCTGGCGTCATCAATCAGGAGGAACTACTTCGACAAGGGTCTATCTTCAAAGGCTCAAAAGCAGCCCTACGACCGTTGCTACCAGCCCTGCGTCGCGCACACACATAATATGAGAAAGGACACGACTCCATTTTTTCAGTGAGTGCCAAGTCACTGCGGTGTCACAGGAAACGAGCACGACAATAATGACGCCTGGTAAGATCTTGAAGACAAGAACGGAGAAGACACACCACTTTCAAAGTTCTACGCTGCTTTAGACTTCGAGTGCTTAAACAGGAGGTTTCGCTTTCTTTGTGGAGCACATCAACCAGTCAAACCAATCGGCAACACCACCTGTCCCCTTTGATACATTTCTGTAGGCGAACTGGACTCCACCGAGGAGAGACCACTCTTTGTCGTTTATGGCTTGAGTGGCTTTCATAACGTCTTTCTCATTTTGTATTGGAATGGTGGACAACACATCCCCTCTACGACTGATCTATATAATGTTCAGATCCAATCACTGCCTCCCGCTATAGCGCAGCTTGACATTAGGCTATATATGACGAAATCATTCGTATATATCGTCGATAGAAGTCGATCATAGCCGAAGTCGACGAAAGCAGTGAAGTTCTTAAAAGCAACAGACTTGGAGAAACGGCTGTGACAGTAACCTCGCGTACCACACAAAGCGACGAACTCTGTGTGACTGGGTGAGTGTTTTGCTACATGAGCTCTCTCTATCTCTATCTGCCCCCTCTAACTTTTAATCTTCCACGTCCCTTTTCCCTTGTTTAGGGTGGCATACCGGTTGTGCGAAACTGGTGAACACCCCATGGCTTCCCCTTTCTCTTATTTCTGCACTCACTGTCAGACGGAGGGAGGGAAGGGGGAGTTGGTGGGTGTAAGGTTGTGACAATGTCATGGGATTTCGGAGCAAGAGGGCGAGGGAGGGGGAAGCAACCACCCTGCACAACAAGCACTTTCATTGCACTCAGCTGGAGGGATTCGACAGCAAATAAAGCGATGTTGCAGCACTGTAAGCAAAAATTAGCCGAGATGGGAGCTTTTACCAGCGTGTCAACCGAAAAAACTCCCATGCCCCAACCATTTACTCCGTCATAGCGGAGTGAATTCGGCACATGACATCATTTTACCACCATTGCTAAGTGACGGAGTATAAAAACGACATGACCTTATTATACTACCCACACGAAGTTTCAGTTCACGTGGTCCCAACCCCCACATGGGAGTTTTTAACAGCCGTCTTCGGTTACGACGCTCTTGCGGCGGTCTGATGTGTGTGATGCGCGTTCGCGCTCGCGCGTCTGTTTAGTGCTTCCGTGTGATGCTCCAGTGCATTGGTTGGTTCGACGAATCGTCGGTGGGAGTTTTATCTGTGCGTGCTCGCACGAGTGCTTAGTGCGTCCAAGTGAAGCACCACTTCGTTTTTGTAAACGAGTCTTGAGTGCGCAGTGAGTTTGCAACGGCCGATCAGTGTTCTGTGTAAACGTGTCAAAGCTCTTTCCACTGGTGACCGCTCTGCTCGTCCAGCCAGAAGCCGAATGCCGCGCGTCGACCAGACCGCCACAGTGATGCGTGAATCGGAAATAATTTTGTTATGAAGTGGCTGGGGCACCACCACCCAGCGAGTGTTGACGTGGTTTTAGGCTTCCGAAATTGTCAAGATTGTATGCGGACAAACCAGGATTATCGGAAAGCAAACGTCAGACTATCGACCGGAAGGAGAAAGGACCAAAAGGATACCAAATTTACCCAGGTAGATTGAACATTAATAAAATTATGCAAGAAATTGTCCCGGACCACGCCTAGGCTTAGCTGGCTTCAGCAAAAGCTCCTGCATGGATGTAAACATAAACTCCCATATAGGTACCCGCAAGAGCTCCGCGATGGATGTAAACACATACTCCCATAGCTACCCGCAAAAGCTCCTCGATGGATGTAAATATAGCTCCGGTCAAGCGGAGTAAATTTTTTACTCCGCATGACCGGAGTATGTTAAACCCTTATCGGGGAATGCGCTAGAGGACAGGTCATTTACTCCCATCTCGGCTAATTTTTGTTTACAGTGAGGACTTCGACAAGGCGAAGGAGCCATTCTGCAAGGAATTGGAAGCACAAATAAACGGCAAGTAAATCAACGAACGACTGAAACATATAGTTCCTAATGAACAATAACCTTTAACAGTGTAACTGTCTATGTTTGGCAGAATACCATGGGCGACCAAAGGAAAGTGAGGAGGCTTCGAGGGCATGCGCTACAGGAGGCGGGTATGAGCCAAGAAGCTCCTAACATAGCGTAGCTATGCATAGTATAGCGTAATGATAAGTGAGGGTGAGGAGAAGTAATGTCGAGGTGAGAAGGAGGGGAAGGGTGAAGGAAAGAGAAGTAAAAGTGAGGAGAACTGATGTAAGGGTGAGGAGGAGGAAAAGTAGGAAGGAAAGAAGGAGATGAGAAGGTATGCCATAGAATAGCCTTGTACAATATAGTGTAGGAAAGGGTGGGAAAGAGAAAATGGGGCGAGGGGGAGAGCAAGGAGGAGACGGTGTAACATAGAAGAGATAAAGAAAGAAATAAATAAGAGAGAAAGAAAATGTAGATTAATGATGAATTAACTCCATAATTTTAACAGCGATGGTGTTTAAGCCGGCCGTAAAATGTTTGGTGTGTACAAAAAACCCCCTCGGCGCTTTTATGTGCGACATTTGCGGATGAGGAGGGGAGAGGGTAGGAGGGAAAGGAGGAGGGTGGAAGGTAGAGCATAGAATAGTACAGAATTGTAAAGTAGTCTTGTACAGTATAGTGCAGCAAGGAGTGAGAAAGTGAGGGTGCGGAGGAGTAGGAGGGGAACGCCACCAGCTACGCTGTATCTTCGGTCTTCGCTCCACTAGAGCGTAGACACCCAATTTCTTTCTTTTTCTTTTTTAACTTGGGCGAGTTGGTACTTGCCATAGGAAGTAATTTCGTAGCGCATCATTTAAAAAGGCAGGCAATAAGGCAGAGAGGAGGAAAGCGCCGTCTACCTTTGCTTCTTTTGTCTGATCTGTCTCATTGTCCTTCGTTCAAGTGTTACGTCAGGAAACCATGTACTACGACTTGTTCCTAACGAAGTTCATCAGCACGTGGCTATTTTTGCCAATTTTGCCTCTCTGTGCATTGATAAAGGTGCTTATATGCCACCGGCTCACGGTCGCACGACGCTGTTAGAAAGCTGAGCATGTTCGAAATGACTCGAGCAGAGCATCCTAATTATTTTAAATGCCAAGCATTTCTTAGCGAACTTCGGCGAGTTTGAGCGTATCTATCTATCTATCTATCTATCTATCTATCTATCTATCTATCTATCTATCTATCTATCTATCTATCTATCTATCTATCTATCTATCTATCTATCTAGCCGCCTACGATTTTGTGCTCTCCTGGCCGTTTCGCTAATCGGATGTTTACGAAAATTGGTATGCCACATCATGACTACATGACGAACATAAATGACAGGTCATAACATGAAAATCATGATATGCATGTCATGAGTGGCATGATTCACATGCCACGGTCTTAGTGCTCTCCTGGCCGTTTCGCTAATGGGATGTATGCGAAAATTGGTATGGCACAACATGACTGCCTGACGAACACAAATGGCAGGTCATAACATGAAAAGCATGACATGCGTGTCATGAGCGGCATGATTTACATGTCACAGTCTTGGTGCTGTCCTGGTCGTCTCGTTAATGGGATGTATACAAAAATTGCTACGCCACAATATGACTGCATGGCGAACATAAATGACAGGTCATAACATGAAAATCATGACATGCATGTCATGAGCGACATGATTTACATACCGCGCGTTTCGTTAATGGGATGTATACGGAAATTGGCATGCCACAACATGACTGCACGGCGAACATGACTGACAGGTCACAACATGACAATCTTGATATACATGTCATGAGCGACATGATTTACATGCCACGGTCTTGGTGTTCTCTTGGCCGTTTCGTTAGTGGGATGTATAGGAAAATTGGTATGCAACAATATGACTGCATGACGAACATAAATGACAGGTCATAACATGAAAAGCAGAATATGCATGTCATGAGCGGCATGATTGACATGCAAGGCGTTTCGTTAATGGGATGTATACCAAAATTGCTATGGCACAACACGACACCACGAAGAACGTAAATGGCCGGTCATAACATCAGAATCATGACACGCGTGTCATGACCGGCATGATTAACATGCCATGGTCCTGGCGCTATACTGCCGTTTCGTTAATGGAATGTATACGAAAACTGGTTTGGCACAACATGACTGCATGCCGATCATAAATGACAGGTCATAACATGAAAATCGTGACATGCATATCATGAGCGGCATGATCTACATGCCACTGGTTTCCTTAATGGGATGTATACCAAAATTGCTATGGCACAACACGACTGCATGACGAACGTAAATGACAGGTCATAACGTGAGAATCATGACATGCGTGTATGAGCGGCATGGTTTACATGCCACAGTCTTGGTGCTCTTGCGGCCGTTTCGTTAACTTCATATGTACCAAACTCGGTATAGCGAGACAACAATGCAAATCCATTTTAAGTTCCTTATGCGTGCTTCGCATTTCCTTGATTCCCACTGCACGTGGGATCTGCCAATTTTCTTTGCTTTTTCCTTTGAGTCTAGCTAAATTACAAATCTGAAATAGCATCGTCGCCCTAATTAGATGTATTTGTACGAACGACACAGTAACGGACTCCGTGACAGAAAATTCATTCAAAACACATAATAGCATCATGGAAATAGTGTGTTACATGGTAACTGAGCGACTGGGGTAGAAAGGGCAGAACAATGACGGTGCAAAGAGGCAATGACAGTAAATTTTTCTTCACGGGGCTATTAATATTGTAACGAAGATGCCAAGAGGTCCCACAAGGAAAGGCCAGAACCTTCTTTAATGGCGGCGAACCGTTCCAAAAACACCACGTGCGCCCGAGCGTTCTTCGTCCTCATCTCCCTGGCGATCGGTGCCCATAGTGGGTAGGCCGCTTACTGCGTGTCAATATTATACTACCCAGACCTTCTGGAAAGTAAAGAGTCAGTGTTTTAAAACGTGGATCTGCTTCATTTGTCATATGGCGCCTTATTGTAGGGTTGACACATAACTACATTTGTCTTGCTTTAATAGAACTTATAGTTACTCGTTGTTCCTGGAAGAGCGATAGTTTATAAGTAATGGATCTTTAACGGCGCAGTTTGATAGGGCGCGACAAAAATATCACGTATTGCCACCTTTGAGGCAATTTTCCTCTAGTTTTGATTACAATATCAGTTCTCATTAAATGCTAAATATTTAACTTCTTCTAGAGAATGTTTTTCGCAAGGTGGCGGGTGCGAAACAAAGACACCCTCATCCATAATAGCTACGACGAGTAACCTTAAAAGACTGGTGTGGTGACGTTTCGCTATCATAACTTCTTGTTTGACGAGGAAAATTTCAACAAGAGGCTTCGTTTTAGTTTAATTGTACGTTTAAAAAATCAAGAGGTCTACAAATCTCATTCTCTCAAGTCGCCACGCTTACCGACCAGATCATTCGGGTGCAAGAGTTCAGTGACGGAAGCATCGTGTGTAAAGAACGGCTGATCGACGGATGCATCTGACGAAGATATCTGCAGGGTCATCGGTTCCTCTATAGCTGGAATCGGGCCTGCCAGGTCTCTTTCATCCGAACAGGGGTTTTTCGTTGAGAAATAGATGAGTACTGTGGGTATGACTGGAACTTCAGCGAGGTGACTTTGCATGGGTATTTCTAGTAGATGTTTGGTGAGGCAGCTAACTACTGACGCAGATTCATGCAGCTTAATCACGCAGCAGACACAGCAAGCAAACTGAATGTAGGTATGTGCGCGCACAACCACACTTATAGCTCCCGTCAACTATATACATATGAAAAACAAGCACTAAAGAGAGAGAATAAAGAGATGTGAAGTGGAAAAAGCGAAATATGGCACCCAACATACCTCTCAAACATTTCCAAATTTATTCATTTTTCTTGCTACACGTTTGACAAAGCAATATCTGATTGTGCCCGGCTTCTTACTCGGAAACGATGCTAAAAAGCACCCTGGGTAGACGGTCGTGCGTTACACCGGTGTATTTCGCATGCTATTCCTACTTGCTTGTGGCCGCTACGTGCGTTCGACATGCAGCATGGATGGCGAGGCACACACTATAATAATAGATGAGAAGCCTTTCCTACCTCTGAGAAAACAGCAGCCGCCAGTGCTTTGACGGCAGGAAGTGTGTCATACTTGTGCCGGCTCAACAAGGGGGCCGCACCCCAGAAATGTCGGTGGCAGCGCATACCGCACACTGAAGGTAAACGCGTAAGTGGCTCTAAGGCCCGCTGAGAAATTCAGGAACCACAGCCAATGCGCTTAAATGAATGTCGCCACGTGCTCGTGGTACACCGTCTCCGCGGGTTTACGTTCGATGCGATGAAGGAGAGCCGTGAGGTCGTTTTTTCGCAAGGTCACAAAAATTCATGCCAGTTCCATGCTTGTGAAATCTGAGTAAACAGCGGAGCTGGAAGCAAACACCACCATCTGGCAAGAGCAGATTAAGTTATTTCTTGGCCCTTGTTCATTTTCTTCTTGTTTCTTGCGTACTACCTTCTTTATTTATTTCTAGGTCGTCTTCCTCGCCTTCTCTCTGCCCACTTTATTCCCTTATTTATCTCTTTCGATATTGCACTTTCTCCTCTTCACCCTCACTTACCTTTCCATGTCCTTGCTAAAATATATACTGTACAAGGCTGTGCATCGCTTTGACGTCCCGCCTAACCCTTTTCTCTTCCTTATCCTTATATCATTCACACATACCAACTTTCTGTGGAGCATAAACTTACTATACAGGCATGTGCCATGCTTTACCCTTTCCTCTCCTCCTTTCCTTCCTTGTCGCCCTCACTTCTCTTTCCCAACAATTTGCTATCGTGCGATATGCATGGCTATGCTATGTTACAACTTGCTTGGCACATACCCGCTTTCTGCGGCGCACACCCGCCGAGTTTTCGAGCCCGATTCCGGCCAAACCTCAAGCTTAAGCAGCTCCGTTGTTAAAACAGAGGTTAACGCTACCACTCCATGGCAGCCATAAGGGGACAAACAAATCAGAAGCATCTGCCTGACACCACAGCGGCTAACATGCACACACAGGAGACGTATACAGGACTTCGGCGCAACTTTAAGTTGAAACGCTGTTGGTCCTGTTCCACACACCACCCACGCAGTTTTCGACGGGCTTTTGGCAACGAAAATTATGTGAGAGCGTGTCAGGGCAGAACGCAAATAGCGCCCGGTATGTGCTTTCTGAACACGGAAAATGATAAGTTAGTTTGCTCCCTCCTGCACCAAGGAACAGGAATGAACCAGCATTTGAGCTATCCACCACGAATTCAATCGCCAGGCCCTTGTTGAGTTCAAATCTCCTCTTATCCTTCGCATCCGGGCATCTGCCCGACGTTCACTTTCTTGTCCCGACACTGCTTGAAGAAACGCAATATTTCGGCGTCCCGGTTGAAGTTCGTGTGTATATATTGCGTCGATCGGTTCACCACACGCAATAATTCTATGATATATGTTCCAGGGAGGACCTTCCGAAAAACATTGAATTTTCGTTTGTGCGCGTATTTCAGCGAGAGGAATGGGCTCACGATATGGGCGAAACACAACGCTTGACCCGCCAGTTATTATATATATATATATATATATATATATATATATATATATATATATATATATATATATATATATATATGAACCCCTCTGTTACGTTCCAGGCTGCTGCGTTTTCCCGGTTGCTACGTCATGTTTGGCCGGTATCGCCACAGGTCCGGTAAATTTCAAAGCTTTAGGAACCCCGCTGTTGCGTCGCAAATGTGAGAACGTTCCCCTATGTTACGTCGCGAATCGGCATTCCAAGCGCCTAGTGCCGACGGCCATATTGACTTTTCACGTAGCTTGACTTGGCTTGACTGCAGGATTCGCCGCACAATGGGCGACGCACATCACGTTTCCAGCACAGCGAACTCGGCACAACGATGCAAACTGTTGGTGACTGAATCGCGTACAATGGTTACGTTTCCATCGATGATGCCGTTGTCACCTCCGAGGTTTTATCTGTCGATGAAATCGTGGCCGAGTGTGCCGATGCGTGCAGCATTGAAGACGAAGTTGAGGAGGAGGAGGAGAGGGTGCAGCTGTCGGAGCCAATGTCCTCGTCGGCCTTAACGGAACTAATTTTACTCAGAAGATACGTGAGTTCAAGCGACGATGTCGACTGCCACACGGCACTGCAGTTTCTCGAAAAACGCCTCGTGCTGCTGGGGCGTGAGACAATGCGCCAGACAACGCTTCACGCTTTTTCCAAGCGTTAGCACTGAAATAAAATTGTGTGCCGATCTCCACTGCTCTCATTGTCCAATTTTTCCCGTTTCTCGGCTGTTACGTTTTTTTTCACGGTCCACCAGTGAAAGACGTATCAGCGGAGTTCTACTGTATATATATATATATATATATATATATATATATATATATATATATATATATATATATATATATATATATAACTGAATTGACGAAGCGCCCCTGAGAGAACGACAGTTTATTGCTTCAACGTTTCCGTCGGAGCCCGACGGTAGGGGGCTCCGACCGAAACGTTGCCCCCCAAGCTACTTTTGTATATATATGTACTTCCAAGATGCAGCAAGTTCATGATATCATTAAAGGATCACGTTGAAAAACAAAAAATTATTTCGACGTTTCGCCGCGACACAGGCCTTTTTCAAGCTTAGAGTGCAAATGGTAGGTACAGAGCCTACAGGACTCTAACGGGAGAAAGAAAGGGAGAGAGCACGGCTGAAGTTGAAAAAGAAAGAGAAAAAAGGAAACACAAAAAACAAAAAGAGGATGTATGGAATATCGGTTGCCGCCTTGAAAGCC
The DNA here is from genome assembly GCA_013339685.2 of Hyalomma asiaticum. NCBI lineage: Eukaryota > Metazoa > Arthropoda > Arachnida > Ixodida > Ixodidae > Hyalomma > Hyalomma asiaticum. The sequence goes on along the minus strand of CM023481.1, from coordinate 248,156,649 downwards.
GAAAGAGAAAAAAGCGGGGTGTATGACGTAGACCGACGTTGAGTGCGAAGGAAGGAAGGGGGAAGGAGCATCGCCGCTTTCAGTCACGGGAGCAGAGTGCTATAGTAGCTACCGCTCAGCCGTTCCCACAGGGCCCAACGCACAGCTGCACAGAGTGCAGGAGAGAGAGAAGAGGGAAAAACGAAAGCAATATGTAAAAAAAAAAACTCAGAGCTATGCGGCCTGTAGCAACAACAAACCTGCCATGGGGAGATAGCACAAAAAAGGGAAAAGAAAAAAAAATAACAAGAAGACAGGAGAGAAAGGGGGGAGATTGGACGCTTGTGTGAGGGGAGCACAGGAAAATTTGGAACAGGACCACATAAAGGCGCACAATTACAAATACAGTAACAGGCTGAGGTGGACAGTGAATACGGATAAAAGCGCGCATTAGAAATATACAGTAACAGGGAAACAGAAGCTATTCCTAGTATCTTATACAGCAGTTCTGTATGCAGTAGACATGCCGATATATACATAGAGTTATATAGACACATGCACTAATACACAGACGTATCCATACATACATACTCTCTCTCTCTCTCTCTCTCTCTATATATATATATATATATATATATATATATATATATATATATATATATAATTTTTATTTCTAAGGAATGTTAATTTGCCAATGGGCTAGTTAACTCCGCCAGACATTGTGCTGAGCTTGTGTATTAGATATGACTCACACGCCTCCCTCTCGTAATGGGTCTGGAAACCGGACTGCAGGATTGTGACTAAATTTTTCGTATGAGTGTCCAGTGATGTTTGCGTGTTTTGAAATTGCAGGTTTCAGCAATGATTTCGCGTTATTAAAACGAATTCTGAAGGATGTTTCTGCTTGTCCAATGTATTGTACGCGACAGACTGTGCGTTCTAAAAGGTAGACGACGTTGCGGGTGTCACAGTTGAGTTCAGTTTGATTTTGATAACAAAAAGAAGATGCGCTACTTGGTGCCACGTCAGTGGTGTTCATCGCAGGGCAGACCAAGCACCTCGGTTCGTGACAGGGTGCGAAACCTTCGTTATTTCCGCGTGTCGTTGTGGACGATGTAACTATGTCGCGTATATTTGCTGCTCGCCTGTAGGCTACACGAGGGGGTTCTGGAACGAGTTGCCACATTTCCTCGCTCTGTAAGAGAATGTTGCGATGTCTCCGCAGAATGGAATTAATGTTAAGTGCAGGAGATGAGTGCGGCAGTATGAGATTGATATGCTTGTTTGATTTGACGTGAGTGGTTTTTCGAATGAGGCCACCGCGTTCTTGTTGCTAGACTTTTTGATCGCATCCTCAACGACCGACGGCGGATAGCTTTCGCCCTTCTGGTTCACTCGGAGCTGGTCGCAGTTGGATGCGAAATCTCCTTCAGAGCATATTCTTTTAAAGCGGGGGGCCTGACTGTATCCGATGGAGGTCTTGTAGTGTTTTGCGTGGCTGCTGTGCAAGTAATGGTGCCTATCGGTTGTTTTTTTTTTTTTTGTAGAGAGCGGTTAAAAGCTTGTTGTTAGTTAAGGTAATTATCGTATCTAGGAAATTTACTTACGATGCCGAATATGTAGAAGGAAATGAGATACTTTCATGGACATTGTTGTAATTTGATAAGAATTTTAACAGTTCAGCTTCTTCGTGAGGCGAAATCAGGAATACATCATCGATGAACCTTTTGTATAGGAGGGGCTTTAGTTCGCAGATCTCCAGAAATTCGGATTCTAGTACGTCAATGAAGATTATTGCGTAGTTAGGGCCAATTTTGTGCCCATTGATGTGCCACTAACTGCATGGACAAAGTGTTTGCCACCGAATACAACGTTATTGAGCTCCAAAACCAGTTTTAAAAGAATTTTTATTGAGTCAGCGTCTACGTTCTTGTCCAGTGAAGATTGTGCACATGCGTGTACAACTGCCCCTATGCCGTCCGCGTGTGGTATGTTTGTGCACAGAAAATTCACGTCCATGGTGACGAGAAGGCTGCATCTGGCACGGAAAGCTCTTCGGACAGAAAGTGGCGAGTGTCTTTAATGTACGAAGGAAATGTAGGTGGAATTTCTTTGATCAGCCCTTCCACGTAGCTAGAAATATTTTCCGTGATGGTTCCAATTCCAGAAACAATAGGTCGACCCGGGTTATCTTTTTTTGTGTATTTTGGGGAGGAGGTAAAAACGCCCCGTAATAGGGCTTAATGGAAGGTGTGCCTTCGCGGTTCTTTCACGTACGTATCACACTTTTCTTCACAAGATTAGTGAGCGTTGCGTCTACTTCATCTTTAAATTCCTCTGTAGGAGAGGCAGGACACATCTTATAGAATTTGGTGTTGCCAGGCTGGCGCTGGGCTTAATTCAAATAATCTGAGGCACTGAGGGCAACAATTGCGCCCCCTTTGTCGGCAGGCGTGATTACTATATCTGTCCGGGGGCCAAGTTTTTTAAGTGCACGTTCTTCTCGTTTTGAAAGATTTTTGCGGAATGGCATTTGTTTACTAAACTCGCATATACTGTCGTCTGTGATTGCCTTAATGTAGATGTATAGGTACTTGTCACACTGAGGAGAGGGGGGGGGGGGGGGTTTACAATGCCTAATAGATGGTAGGATAGGTCCTGCGTCTGATTCGTGAGGTTATCGGTTGTGGTAGTACTTGCGCGGTCTTAATTGCCTATAGAAATTATCGAAATCTTTGTATAACTGTCTTTTATTGATGTCTAAATTTGCCGACCAGAAGTTTAAACCCCGTAACATAACGCTGTACTCCTCTTCAGATGGTTCCACACTGGACAGATTAACTAATGAATTAGTTTTGGATGAGGGTGCGTTACCGCCTGTTGTGGAGATAAATTCTTTTGCACAAATCGGCTCAGCCGTGACGCCATCGCGTTTGTCTTCTTTCCTTCTTCAGTGATAATTCGTGTTGTTTCTTTTCGAGAAATTGTTCTAGCAGCAGCATCTGGTCCTCTTATAGGCGCTTTTCTGCCACAATTTTCCCCTCCTTGCTTAACAAATTTGATAATATGGATTTGTCATGCGTTATAACAATGTCCAGTAACTTCAGTGACGCATTGCTAAGAACACTGCCCCACATTTTTGAATTTTCAAAGGATAATTCTGTACTAGCTGGCTTCACAAAATACGCAGTCCTTTTGGAATAGCATGAATCTTTCTATACAGCTGACGCGTGCTGACGTGAAATTCGTATCTAATCCTCCTTTCTACAGTCTTCCTCACCTTCAGTAGAGTTTTAGAAACACTCTTGTTTTCGGGGTTAAGCACGTTATAGAGTCAATCAGAGCTGTCCAAGCGCGTAGCAGCAGTCGGTCGGCGAAGGTTGTACGTCCGTCGCCTGGGCTCAGGCGAGTCGGAGCGCACCGGTGGTGATGGAAACGCAAGGCTCGGTGCCAGAAGCGGCAGCCCGCCTTGGTTGGGGCGGTGTGATGGTCGCTGGGCTACTTGCCGGTGATGTTGTCAAGGGCGGCAGCGGCGGCCATTCAGCGACGGAACTCAATTCGTCCTGGGTTGGCTGATGACCGCCAGGCCGACTTATCATTGATGATGCCGGAAATGATGGTGCACTGGCTGTCGGCGCACGGGAGTCACAGCGGGCTCTGGCCGCATTAAGCAGCAACTCGTGAATGAGGCTCGCCATGATTCCCGAACCCTCGAAACTTGGGTGCAGGCCATCCGCAGCAAGCACACGGCGCGCGGGCAGCCACTCGAGCCCACGGTCGAGGTAGAAGAGACACCTGGTGCGGCGGCAGTGCCATCTCACTAAGCTGTTGAATTTGCATGCTTCTTGGTTGCAGCGCTCGACGAACTAGCGGTTTCTGCAGCCCTGGTGGCTATTCGCAGCTCTGGGGAGAATCAGATTGGCGTGCAGTTTGGTGACCTGTGGCAACCTGCGTGTTACTACCCCCAAAAGGACCTCATACCACCGAAACGCTACTCTGGTTCTTTTCCTTAGAAGGTCACTGGTGCTCACGTGGAGCACCACAGTTTCCACACTTCGTTGCAAGCAATTTTTCTGCGTCGTCGATGGTGGCTCCAGGTTGAACGAGGAATGCCAGCGTACCTTTGCGTTCTGTATCGAAGTGCTCGTGCAAGTACTTGCACTGCGAGTCCCCGATGACCAAGGCAGACGGGGCATTGCTTGGGAATTGCTTAAGTTTTTCGACGTGACTGTTCCAGTTACCATGTTTGTATACTTCGAAGATAAATACTTGGCAGCAGGTTAAATATATCATAAAAGGATCACGCTGAAAACAGAATATTTGTGCCGACATTTAGACCGCGAGAACTGCCGTTTTCAAGCTTAGAATGCGAATAGTACATAGCCTACAGGACGGTAACGGGAAAAAAGAAAGGGAGAGAGCATGGCTGAAGTTGAAAAAGATAGAAAAAAAAGAGAGAGAAATAAAAATAGGGTGTAGCGGTGACTGCCTTGAAAGCCGAAAGAGAAAAAAACGGGGTGTATGACGTAGACCGACGTGCTAGTTAAACGAGGGAAAGGGGAAGGAGCGGGGCGGGCATCGCCGGTTTCAGTCACGTACCGCTCAGCCGTTCCCACAGGGCCCAACGCACAGCTGCAAGCAGTGCGGTGCATGGAGAGAGCGAGAGAGAGTAGGGAAAAAAGAAAGCAAGGTGTAAAAAAACTCAGAGCTATGGCGGCCTGTAGCAACAGAAAAAGGAAAAAGACAGAAAAAAGGGGGGAAAAAAAAGGGGGGGGGGGCGATTGGACGCTTGCGTGAGGTGGAGCACAGGAAAACTTGCAACGGCGCGGCAGAAAGTTGTGCAATCACAAATACAAAAACAGGCTCAGGTGAACAGTGAATACGGATAAAAGAAGCGCCTATTAGAAATGTACAGTAACAGGAGAAACAGAAGGAATTCCGAGGTGGACCACAGGAAAATTGGCGAATAATATGCCGCAGGCACGACATTTTAATATGGCAGGTAATAATTTTGACGAACTCAAACTCTACATACTTCAGGTAAACCCGCTGAGCGACAGAATATACAAGGAATCGTAGCTCATATACAAATTCAATACCCTCCAGGCTACAGGCACAAACCTTTCGAAAGGAACCCTTGAGGCCATTAGACACCATGAGGGGTTATCAAAGACGACAAAAGGTTAAGGATTTTCGTCTGTGCAAGCTAACAATGTTTCTTCCCAAAAGTCTACTTTCAGGTGCGGATCCCCCATCCAGTCCTACGAGAACAACGGCATTAAACAGAGTTTTTTAGCAACAAGCTTTTGGTGAAATCCACTGCAGGTGCGGCGCGGGTGGTGCGGTGCGAGAGGGGGGACACCTGTCATATATGCAACGCCTGTACCGAGCGTATGTTTCTTGCTTCATCTTGCTTTCTAGCGCTGTGCACACAGTGTATTTCCAAGGTATGTCCCACGAGCGGGTTCTTTGGAAGCTTTCGTTCTTTCCATTTAGAATAGTCACGCTAACACCTATCACCCAACTTCTCTCTCCCCCCCCCTCCCCCCGCCCCCTTGTATTTTTGTCCACCTCTCCTCCTGTGGACGGGGGAGAGCGTGCAATGGCGTGCATAAACGAACGCTCGAGAAGGCCTTCGCCGTCCTGAAGGAGACAAGTCCACTTGTGGAAACGTTGGCTCCTGCGACATTCCCTGTTCTACATCGTTTTTAGCGATCTCTTCATCGATTTGAGGAATGAAGTACGATGCCACGCAGGCCTCGAGACTTAATGCCCAGGGGTGTTTTGTTGCGCATACTCCTTGCGGTTAATGTACATCGTCCCTTCGTCCATCCATCGATCCACCCGCATATCCATACTAACATACATACGAATCTTTGAGCGTACGTTCAAGTGCTCTGAGGGCAAATGTCTCTAGGTGCATCGCAACGGAACGCAGGCTAGAAGTACCAAAATATTTGGGAGCACTGCACTTTCTTCAACGAGCGCTAAGGTAAGTGGTCTCTCGTAATACTTATTAACCTCCCTTTCCTTTTCTGCTCGCTTCCTATCATACAGCCACTGCAAGGAATAACACTATTCACGTTCGCTTCCAGCCCATTCCATTAGGAAGATAAAGGAAAACTTCATTAGCGAAAGTAGCTGCGACAACTGCGACGAAAACAGACAGGACCGCATGTATATGTATCCCCCCCCCCCCCCTTCTTTTTATTTTTTGTTTGAAGCAAGGCGGATTAATATTAAATGGTAAATAGAGGAAGGTCTAAAAAATGTTGAATATAGAGGAATATCAGAGGAGCGCTGGCTATGCCTTTAGGTTTCGTAGAGAACCACGGCTTTGTACTTTTTTTTTATTGCCGGAGTCAACATAGGTAACATTCGTGGGAAGAAAGTTGGGCGAGCAAGCAAAAAGTACGGCCCTTCCCCTGTGATTGGTCGACGTATCTCGCAAACTAAGGCTCCTTTCAACACTAAGTAAACAGATAAAGTAACCAAAGTTAGGCCAAGTGCCTTCGAAAGCACCGTGAACTGGTTGACGCAGGTTAACAGCACAAAGCTTATTAACAACGAGAATTGCCGAGCGACGTCCTTGCAGTAACGTCATGTGGGTGAAGCGGTTTGGCATCGTTGTGTTCAAACCACGTTGTCTATTGTGTCCTGTGCTGTCTCACGGGTAGAACGCACCGGGAAAAAGAGCGTACGTGACCTCGCACGCCGGTTTGAAGCCATTTTATGCCTGCGAATGGGCGTAGTTTTGTTGTTTGTGTTGGATTATACGTGTGGTGAGTAGGCTGAATGCGTGGTTGTTGGTCAGTAGGCTAGCGGTTTATACTTCTCTTGACGTATGATACTTGCGCACTATGCCACAACTTTGGGGGAGTTCACACGCGTTTTATTTGTCCTTTTTTAATATATAATCAACGTTAGATCAACTGTTACATATTTTGACATACAGTGTGGCTCGAAGTGACTCGCTGCATCTTCCTGCGCACTTGGGCACGCTTCCTGGGTACTTATAGCCGCCAAATCATTGTCTTCTCCAAGCTGCACTGTTACCGATATAGGCCTATGTTTCTTCAAATATTCGCGGAAGCTATCCCTATAATCTTAAGCCTTAAAAGCTGAGCCCTTGTTATTGCACTTTAACCGCTCCCACATTCCATTGTGTTGTTACCTATTGCTGTTTGCACAGTGGTGACATTTATCGTGAGCTAAAACACTGGGGTAGCAGTGTTCTCAATAAGACGGACGGAGGAACGCGAATGCGCTGTGTATCTCGATGCTCAAACTCGCGCTAGAAGTTAAGAGACGCGCCTACCCCCCTTGTTTTTTTTTTTTTCGCACGGTAATGTTTTATGCCGGGGTCCCCCACGACCTCATACGTAATTCCCATACGAATGTAACGCTGTAGAGAGAGAGAGAGAGAGAGAAAGATGATGGGCGGAAGGCAGGGATGTTAACCGGAACGAAAATATCCAGTTTGCTACCCTGCACTGGGAAAGGGGTGAAGGAGACTGAAAGGGATGGAAGAAAAGAATAAAGGGAGAAAGAGAGAGGTTAAATCGCGCACACACACAAGCACGGCATGTGTCATACCCCTGACACACGGGCATGCTAAAGTACTTTAGGTAAGGGGACATCTGCCGGAAAGGCGTTCATCCCCAGTGACACACGACAAAGGAGTATCTCCTTCCTGGCAAAGTTCCTTTGCAGAAAGGTAGATCGGCGATCTACTTTTCGAGCGTAAAGGCGTATACTCTCGCCAACAGCGTACGCGACCCGTAAACGGGAGAGAACTTCTCACAAAATTACAACACCCCGCAACTATTTTCTTGCCTTGCGTATAAGCTTTAGCTTTTAATCCGTGTAATGAGATCTGTAGGACCGCAAAGATTTACTTTTACTGTACTCTCGAACGCACACATCGCCGCCATGCGGGATTCCGGCAATCATTATCTTTTTCGTCGTTGTGTGAAACGAACCATCAATATTATTAGCCATCAGCAATAAAATGATATTTTTACGATCCACAATCGCTAAAGGTAATTAAATGCAGAACTTTTTTAAATATGTTCACTATCTTGCTGCTTTAACGAGGAGCGCCATTTTGTGCGGCGTTCGTCTTAGGAACCACCTAAAGGAGTTCACGTGCTGCCGTGTGTCATCGGCACAACTACTTTCTGCAGAGGGTCCTTTAGAGTAGAAAAAGGGGTTCACTACAAAGGACTTTACTTTCGCCCGTCTGTAAGGGGTATCAGAGACGGTTCACGAGGCCCGTTTCGCGCAAAAGCTTGAGCACAGCCTTCGTGGTTTTCTGCTGCGAGACACTATCGTTCCGGCATTCCAATATGGTTTGCTCAGACACCGGTCGACCATCAAGGCGTGACAATTCTGCGGCGAGAGACTGTCGCTGGGAGCAGTACCCAGGGCAATCGCAGAGGACGTGCACAATTGTTTCCTCGCTGCCGCAGTGAATACAGGCAGCACTGTCTTCCAGTCCAATGCGACAGCTGAAACTTCTTGTGAATGACGTGCCTAGCCGCAGGCGGCAAGGCACGGTCGTTTCACAGCGGGTAAGCCCACGCGGAACTCGAAGTTGTAGTGATGGGTCGAGGCGGTGTAGACGGGTATGTAGAAGACCAGGAGTGTTCCACTGCGCTATATAGCGATATCACGCGCAAGCGAGCGAAGTTTTCTTAGTGCATCCGTTCTTGACAGTGGGATCGCTTGCAGCACTCCAATTTCGTGAGCATGTTTCGCAGCGTTATCTGCGTGCTCGTTGCCGATTATTCCAGAGTGGCCTGGTAGCCACTGAAACGTGATGTCATGGCCTTTGTCGGTTAATTGATGATAGAGCTGTCGTGTTTGAAGCACTAATTGGTCTTGCGGCCCGCTACGTAAGGCCGATAAAAGGCACTGAAGGGCTCACTTAGAATCTGTAAAGATGGCCCATTTCTGTGGTGGCTCCCCATCGATCACGCAAAGTGCGGTGCGGCAGGGTCTACATCCCTGCCTTCCCCTTATGTTTCTTTCCCTCTCTCGCTGTCTCAAGAAGAAAAAGTGGTTCGCATGAAGAAAAAGAACTCTTAACGGACACGTAGATTAAACTACTCATCAATAGACGTACTCCTAGTGCAAAGGTACCATTTCTGCATTTATTATCAATTTACCAATTACTTAATTATTGCACGCTGTAAATTGTACAGGTATAAACGAGAAAAAAAGGCCAGCAGAAAATTCTTCGCTTGCGTGGTCGCACTGGGAATCAAGCCCGCGCCCGGCCGTTCCACGACGAAAGATGCTGAGCGCTGTACTGACTGCGCTGTTCACGCGCATGCTGAAAGGCATATAAACGCGCCTCTTATCCTTCCTTATCAGCATTTCCCCTACCCCTCAATGCGTACGTTCACCTCCATGCACGCGCATCTGGAGCGGTGCCGCCATCTAGGAGCGGTTAAGTGAAGCCTGAAGAATGGCGCTCACAGGCACATAGTTATCGGCATCGCTTCCGTAATCTCAAAGCAGCGGAGGCTGTCACCGCTGGACCGCTGTTGTGGCGCTCGCAGCGATTGCAGACGGTGACAACGCGGCTACGTTCGTTGTCTTTCGCTGCCTCATTAGCCAGCCCAGCTGTGTTTCCACGCCGGCTAGTGTGGTGGCCCCAAGAAAACTGCTCTCAACGACGTCGACGGGTCAATGTCGCGCAAGTGGAGGCGCATTGATGCCGCTGTCGCGCGGCGTCTCGAGGTGCAGGAAACATCCAACTTTCTTTGAGGACACATTACACTTTAGCGTTATGTCGATCCCTATAGCAGAGGGATCAGCCCAGTTTTTTTTCTTCTATTCCTTCTGATATCATACTTAGTAATTTTCTTTTGAAGCTAATTCCATTATAAGCCAACACAGCTGCGGATATATTACATAGAATACTGCTACTAAATTTATCGCCGGAATGGTCAACTTGAATACGCTTGCTCTTTCTGGTCTGGGACGTGCAGGTGTGGCACTTGAAAAGCAGGAGTGAACGCTTTACACGCTGATAAATACATCTGAATATACTTCGAACACATGCTCCTGATGGCAAGAAAAAAATAAGTGCAATAATCAAGTAATTGGTAAATTGATAATAGATGCAGAAATGGTACCTTTGCACTAGGAGTACGTCTATTGATGAGTAGCTTAATCTACGTGTTCGTTATGAGTTCTTTTTCTTCATGCGAACCACTGTTTCTTCTTGAGACAGCGAGAGAGGGAAAGAAACATAATGGGAAGGCAGGGATGTAGACCCCGATGAGCTCTGGTGGTTACCCTGCTACGGGGCAAAGAAATGGAAATTAAAGCTCGGGAGGTGGAGATAAGTGCACCCTTTGGACACACATATTATGCACAGACACAAGAGCAAGAAGATGTCAAGGAGGCTTTCCATTCCAAGTCTTCGTCACAAGTATTCTTCAGGTGTGCCAAGTTAGGGGCTCCTGAAGAAGCTCAGCAACGGTTACGCAGACTGTTCACATTATTTCTCAAAGCAATGAAAATGCTACTTCTTGTAAGCTACAAAAGGCGCAGTACGTTGCGTGGAACCCTAAATTAAGGTAATATATATGTGTCTACTAGCGCGAACATTAATTTCCTCGAATGCAGAAGGCAGTAATATTACCTTTACCTGACAGGCGCATAGGCAGTTTTTCGCAAACCAGTCTCAGCCTCAGTTAGCGTGCCTGCCATTCCTCTATCCTCCTTCTCGTCCCCTTATTCATGGATATAATGCAGGGGTTCCGTATGCTCTCACTGTAATTAAGGATAGACAACAGAGAGAGACAGAAAGAAAGAGAGCAAGAAAAACGCATGGATGTTAGCGTATCGTAGCTTTGTCCTACGGGGTGAAACAGTTGAACAAACTGAAACTTGAACACTTTTAAAAGAAAACACTGATTGAAATAAAGTGGCTTTTTTCTCTACTGCGCAAGTTGACTAAGGCAAATACGCTGATATAAGTCATACTTTTGAAAACTTAATGCACGAGAAAGGTCACGAGTACACTATGATATACGGCCCTCGCTCATGGGGTCAGCTTGGGATAATGTGGTTTCTCCGCAATGCGTCATAAATCTATACCGAAGTTGCAATTCAGTTTTTGTTTTACCGAATGTTCAAACTCGATGCCCTGTTCATTTTTGTGTGTGTGTGTGTGTGATCATGTAGATGTTGGTGCCACTCGGGAAAAGAAAAGCTGAACGGGCCAGCTCAACGAATTGTCAATACAGCGAGGGGACTTTCAATCCAGGAAGTTGGTTGCAGATAAATAGAGATTTGGTTGAGACGTTATTCTGCAGGCCGACAGTTCGCTCATGGTGGTGTAAGCGGAAGGTTACACGGGTGGATTTGCTTTATTTCGCAGAGAGGGACTCCAGGGAAATCTTGTCAAGTGGCGTATTTACAAGGACAACATGGAAACGAAAACATGCTCTGCAACAGTGGCGAAGAACATCGGTAACAACGACTTCACTTACAATGGAACTTTCCAGCTTGCGAATCACAAGCTTGTGCGTTCCGGGACAAAGCTTCTGGACATGTTTTGCCTTAGGATATGCATTAAAATTTGTTGGAATGACATCGGCTTTATAGCAAAAAAAGTCTCTAAGCCTCATCGGCCCTGCCCGCCGAGATTTCACGTCCGCTTTACGATCAGTATAAGCGAGTACACAATATATTATAACGTCGCATCAAGAAGCGCGTTGGGGGATGATGTTGTATGAGTTCCATACTGTAGCCATAATGTACTTTTCTGTATAATAAATTTTGCAGCAGCGTAAAAATGATACGCCATTAGATTTACAAAGTGTGCTGCCGTGAAGTACATCGGTGATGCAATGAAGGATATCGAATAGCTGAAAGTGGCAAAGGGGCTTTATTACGGGTCTGTTGTGCTCCTTCATTGTGCACACGCCCACTAGACGTATTCAGCCACCGTACGAACACTGAAACACCTAAAGCAAGAACCAGCAAACCTTCAGGACTGCTTATGTGTCTGCGGCGTTGCGAGTCCTTTATCCGCCCACCTTGCGCGGCTGGCGTTTGAGACTTTCCATGAGGTCTTACAAGTTGCCTAATAGCACATATGCTGTTATTGCGTAGTTTTCGCTTATGCATCGTTCGTGGAAGCCACTAAGAAAACATATGTAGCGACCTACACGTTTTAGTTAACGGCCGGCGAATATCGTTGGCGGTGAGGTCATGATTAACTCACAGTATTTTCATTGTTTTCTTTGAATGAAGATACTGGCGACGCGAGACCAAGATTTTCAAAAATGATGCGTTTGCACAAAACACCTCGGGATATCGATGTCACCTCCGTCACTGCCGTCAGCGGCTAAGGTAAACCGGTATACGTAAGCATGAAGAAGTCTACAGACAAAATAAAATCCTGTATTTAATCAAGCGGTGATAGTACTGGCACTGATGGTTTAGTTCCAAACAGTCTAGACTACTTCTTATGCGTCTGTAGAAATTAAAGACCTTGTATTATCCACCTAGGGCGTGCCCTGCATATGAGAACATAGAAAGTAAATATAGTACAACTTGCTCTGTTCTTAATGTGATGGTAATTATGCTGCGCCTATTAGGCGTATTACGCGTATTACGATCCCATTTCTACAGGTATACGCACAAGGTAGTCGTAACAATAGCTCAAGTCATCACACTTAATTATTCCAGAAACAGTAGTGATTGTTTCTGGTAGCACTCACTAGGCTGCTCGGTGCTTGACAGCCCTCACACACACACACACAGACACACACACACACACACACACACATATATATATATATATATATATATATATATATATATATATATATATATATATATATATATATATATATATATATATATATATTCACACGTGCGGTTGTTTTAAGTGGAAAGCCGTTATCACTTCCCAGTGACACGCGCGCTGGTTTTGATTGTTTGCGGGGAGCGCCGTACCGCTTTATGTTGCGCGCAGCGTATGCCGCGTTTATCTTGCATGCGACTGCTGGAACCATGTGGACCGTTCTTGAAACTTTGCATGCTTGACGCGCACATTTCAGTGCCTTCTGGAATTACAGAGATAATGCGAGAACGCGTTATGACGCGTGTAAAAAGCTGACGCATTACGCCGCTTGTCAGTATTTCCGTCGACCGACGACTGTTCACGCCGCTATTGCTGTGAATTGTGATTGGCCTTGTTTTGCTGGGCACAAGTTCGCCCAATAAACAGTTCGCCTGGCATCACCCTGAGTCCTGCGTGCTTCGTCTCGAGTGCTGCGTGTGTCACAGCCACGTGACATCTGGTGGAGGTGCTTCTCTGTCCATGTACCGTACGCCCCCGTCCAGCCGTGAGCCAAGCCCAAGCCGCCAAGACGACGACTCCAACCCGGTCCTCCGAGCTAGCCGCAGACAACAAGGACTCCCGCCAGAATACCTGCCGCTACCAGACAAGGACAACAAGACAAGGGCTGCAACGAAACCAGCATCCACGATGACGGAAGCAAGGTCTCCGGCAACCGTGGTCGTGCACCAGCCCAAAGAGCCGCCTACGTTCCGCGCATCGTCATACGAGGACCCGGAAAGCTGGCTGGACATCTACGACCGTGTCGCAGCTCTTAACAAGTGGGACCCCGACGACAAGCTGCGCCATGTGTATTTTTACTTGGAAGACGCCGCAAGGACTTGGTTCGAGAACCGTGAGTCAACGCTTCGAACCTGGGACGACTTCCGTGCTGCTTTCCTGCCCACCTTTGCAAGCATCGTGCGGAAGGAAAGAGCCGCATCACTGCTTGAGACTCGGGTGCAGCTCCCCAACGAAAACGTAACGATCTTCACGGAGGAGATGACGCGACTTTTCCGCCACGCCGATGCCGACATGTCTGAGGACAAGAAGGTTCGCCTGCTTATGCGAGGAGTGAAGCAGGAGCTCTTCGCTGGACTAATCAGAAACCCGCCAAAGACGTTTCAAGAGTTGCTCTCCGAGGCTACCACCATCGAGAAGACCCTCGAGTTGCGCGCCCGGCAATACAATCGCCGCATGTTCCCAGACATCGCAGAAATCCAAGGACTCGGCCCCGACGACCTACGCGAGACCATAAGGGCTGTCGTTCGCGAAGAACTGCGCCGGCTGTTCCCGTCGTCGCAGCCCCAAGTCGCCTCCCTCGAAGACGTAGTTCGCGAGGAAGTACAGCGCTCACTGAGCGTTCCTGAACGACCACAGCCCCTACCGGAGGCGATGACCTACGCCGCTGCTGCACGACGACCTGCCGCCGCACCTCGCCCACGCCAGGACCCAACGCCTCCGCAGTTTCGTCGCCAGCCACGACCGCCACCTCCGACGCCATCCCGCTCGCCAGCAATCCAGCGCGCGCCGAGGAAAACTGACGTTTGGCGCACCCCGAACCACCGCCCACTATACTACCACTGTGGCGAAGCCGGGCACACCTACCGCTACTGCCAGTACCGTGAGATGGGACTGCGTGGCTTCGACGTGAACGCGCCGCGTCCGCTCCCAGGTGAGCGACCTCGCGACATCGCCGACTACATCGCCGGATCGCAATGGCAACGACGACGACCGTCCCGTTCACCTTCGCCTGGCCGCTACGTCTCCTCGGATCGCCGCCAGTAAATCGGCTCCAACCGGGGCCGATCTCCAAGCCCCTATCCGGGAAATTAAAGGCAGCAACCGACGGAGGTGCGGTTGCTGCACGACGCAATGCCGAAGATCCTCCACCGCCGCCGCCGCCGATGACGACGACCACGATGCACGAACCCTCCCGACGTAGTCGCAGCACGCCGCCTGACCAGAGTCTTCACGAGAAAGCCTCGCCGCCGACGCGACATAGCAGCTCCGGACCAAGCCGACGCAGCCGTGATCCCACGCGCCGACCTAACCGGAACGCCAGACGACGAACCACCGACCTCGACGTGATTATCGACGGCCACAGCGTCACCGCCCTAGTCGATACCGGCGCCGACTACTCTGTCATCAGCGGTCCCTTCGCTGCCAAGCTCAAGAAGGTAAAGACTGCCTGGGAAGGACCAGATATCCGAACAGCAGGGGGCCACCTTATAACACCGAATGGAATCTGCACGGCAAGAGTCACCATTCACAGCCAGACGTATTCGGTGAGTTTTGTGGTCCTGCAGCAATGCTCGCGAGACGTCATTTTAGGCATGGATTTCCTGGACCAGCACGGCACAGTAATCGACCTAAGATCCAGGTCAATCACGCTGTCCACAGAAAATGCAACGCCGTCAGACTGCACCGTCGCGTATCATGCCTTGAATGTGACAGAAGAGCAGGTAACCATCCCGCCACTGTCGAGCGTCATCATTTCCGTCGGCACCAAAGCGCCTACCAACTTACAAGGTGTCGTCAAAGGCGACCAGCACTTGCTCCTAGACCGTCAGATGTGCGTCGCAAGAGGCACAGCCAAGCTTCATTACGGCGAAGCCACGGTAATGGTGACGAACTTCAGCAACGAATATAGGCACCTGAAGAGGGGTACGACGGTAGAGCACCTAAATGAATTTGTGGAAGTAAGCAATGCCTTCGCCCTCACCAATTCTCACGGACCCGAAACGACGACCGCAGTGTCCGCGCCCGCCTTCGACGTCAATCAAGGCCTTTCCAGGCAGCAACAAAAGGAGCTCAAGGCCTTACTCCAGCAATACAAGGACTGCTTCTCGTCGTCATCGAGGCTTCGTCAGACCCCTGTCGCGAAACATCGCATCGTAACCGACGAAAATGCCCGTCCTCTCTGTCAGAACCCCTACCGAGTTTCGGCACGGGAACGCGAGGCCATCAAGCAACAAGTCGACGAAATACTGCGTGACGACATCATTCAGCCGTCTACGAGCCCGTGGGCATCACCCGTGGTGTTAGTGAGGAAGAAGAATGGAACCCGACGTTTTTGTGTCGATTATCTTCGCCTGAACAAGATCACGAAGAAAGACGTGTATCCTCTCCCATGGATAGACGATGCTTTGGATCGACTATACAACGCAAAGTATTTTTCGTCGATGGAGCTCAAAACCGGCGACTGGCAAATCGAAGGAGACGAGAGAGACCGAGAGAAGACTGCCTTCATATCACCAGATGGCCTGTTCGAGTTTAAGGTCATGCCCTTTGGTCTTTGCTCGGCGCCTGCGACGTTCCAACGGGTAATGGACACAGTACTGGCAGGCTTGAAGTGGCAGACTTGCCTCCTCTACTTGGACGACGCAGTCGTATTTGCTTCCAGCTTCGACGAACACCTCCGGCGCCTTGAAGCTGTTCTTCGGGTAATCAAAGCCTCCGGACTTACCCTGAAGCCAGAAAAGTGCCGCTTCGCCTTTGTTCCTTGGCCACGTTATCAGCAAGTCGGGAGTACGCCCTGATCCGCAGAAAACAGCTGCGATCGCCGACTTTCCTCCGCCCACCGACAAGAAGGCAGTACACCGATTTCTTGGCCTCTGCGCTTATTACAGGCGCTTCGTCAAGAACTTTTCGCGGATCGCCGAGCCGCTGATGTACCTCACGAAGGCCGAAGCCGACTTCAAATGGTAAACGCCGCAAGTCGAGGCATTTCAAGAATTAAAGCGACGCCTGCAAACGCCACCAATACTCGCGCACTTCGACGAAGAAGCCGGCACCGAAGTTCACACGGACGCAAGCAGCACAAGGCGCGGCGCCGTGCTCGTGCAGAGGACCGACGGACTTGAAAGGGTTATTAGTTGCGCTAGCCGCTCACTTTCGAAGGCGGAAGCGAATTATTCACCACGGAAAAGGAATGCCTTGCCATCATCTGGGCTACATCAAAGTTCCGCCCCTACCTGTACGGCAGGCCTTTCAAAGTCGTGAGTGACCCCCACGCCTTGTGTTGGCTAGGTAAATTGAAAGATCCATCAGGACGCCTCGCACGATGGGGTCTTCGACTGCAAGAATTTGACATCACCGTCGTCTACAAAAGCGGACGAAAGCACTCCGACGCCGACTGCTTGTCTCGCGCCCCCGTGGACCCGCCGCCCCCGTGTGACCAGGACGACGACTCTTTCTTGGGACCCATAAGTACCGACGACTTCGCGGATCGCCAGCGAGCTGACCCACAGCTCAAGAGCCTCATGGACTATCTGGAAGGCAAGACCATCGCCGTGCCAAAGGTATTCCGCCGAGGACTGGCTTCGTTTCTCCTGCGGAACAATCTTCTCCTGAAGAAGAATTTCTCGCCGCTTCGGGCCGACCACCTCCTCGTGGTGCCTTCCTCGTTACGTCCGGAGGTTCTGGAAGCTCTACACGACGACCCGACAGCCGGACACCTCGGTTTTTCCCACACACCATCAAGAATACAAGAGAAGTACTATTGGCCTCGCCTCACTGCCGACGTCGCCCATTACGTAAAGACATGCAGAGACTGTCAGCGACGCAAGACGCCGACAACTAGGCCAGCCGGACTTCTGCGACCCATCGAACCACCTCGACGGCCGTTCCAGCAAATCGGCATGGACTTACTGGGGCCGTTCCCGACGTCGACTTCCGGCAATAAATGGATCGTCGTAGCGACTGACTACCTCACCCGCTATGCCGAAACAAGGGCCCTGCCCAAGGGCAGTGCCGCCAAGGTCGCCAAGTTCTTCATTGAGAACATCATCCTGCGTCATGGAGCCCCGGAGGTCCTCATCACCGACCGATGTACGGCCTTTACGGGTGACCTAGCTCAGGCGATCTTGAGGTACAGTCAGACAAGCCACCGCCGAACCACCGCGTACCACCCGCAGACGAATGGCCTCACCGAGCGTCTAAATAAGACCATCGCCGACATGCTGGCCATGTACGTCGACGTCGAACACAAGACGTGGGATGCTATACTTCCGTATGTCACCTTCGCCTACAACACGGCCGTGCAAGAAACTACGCAGCTTACGCCATACAAGCTTGTATACGGACGGAGCCCAACAACGACGCTTGACGCCTTGCTACTGGTCGGCACCGACGAAGAAGACCCCGACGTTGCAAGCTACCTGGAGCGCGCCGAAGAAGCTCGACAGCTCGCTCGGTTGCGTATCAAGAACCAGCAAACGGTCCACAGGCGCCACTACAACCTTCGACGACGCCACACCGAATGCCAACCCGGCGACCTCGTCCGGGTCTGGACGCCAATACGACGACGCGGACTGTGTGAGAAGCTCTTACGCCGCTACTTTGGACCCTACAAGGTAGTCAGACGTTGTGGTGAATTGGACTATGAGGTCGTGCCCGATGGCTTAACGTCATCCCAGCGGCGCCGTGCACGACCCGAAGTTGTACACGTGGCGCGACTCAAGCCTCATTACGCGCGCTGATTAACTGTGACGTAGTGTTAATTTATTGCATGTACTCTCACTTTCATGTTCTGTCTTCAGCATCGGGACGATGCTTTTTCAGAGGGGGGTAGTGACACGTGCGGTTGTTTTAAGTGGAAAGCCGTTATCACTTCCCAGTGACACGCGCGCTGGTTTCGATTGTTTGCGGGGAGAGCCGTTATCGCTTTAAGTTGCGCGCAGCGTATGCCGCGTTTATCTTGCATGCGACTGCTGGAACCATGTGGACCGTTCTTGAAACTTTGCATGCTTGACGCGCACATTTCAGTGCCTTCTGGAATTCCAGAGATAATGCGAGAACGCGTTATGACGCGTGTATAAAAGCCGATGCATTACGCCGCTTGTCAGTCTTAATTCTACGCCGCATTACGCCGCTTGTCAGTCTTAATTCCTAATTATGGTATTGTAATTTTGGGGTAAGTAGAAATGAATTAAAGTTGACGAAAAGGCAAACCTACCTTCGGTGGGAACCAAACCCACGACCTTCGGACAACGCGTCCGATGCTCTAACGCTGAGCTACGAACGCGGTCGTCCCTCCGTCCACTTTATTGGGTACTTATGTATATGGAATCCTGGGAGTGGTAGGCAGCGCCGCTCGTAGCCATGGCGGCGAGTGTGGCACACTCTTACTGCCAGGGGGCGTCACGTAGAACGTGGTCTTATGGCGCGATGGCTGCTGCCCAGAGTTGTACACGTTCCTCCAAAACAGGAACGAAAACTCGTTCCTCGTTCCTTTAGAATTTTGTAACGTGTTCCCGTTACAAGTTCCTTCAATAGAAAAGGAACGCGTTCCAGTTACATTTCGAAAATTGGAACGTGTCGTTACATTAACATTACATTTGATTTCTAAAATTGAAAGTTAATCCTGAGGCAAATTAAAGTGAACATATTAAATCTTTCATCGACCTATGTATAATTGAATAATTTCAACGTCACCGGCGGCGTATTGTCTGGAGACAAAGGAACATCCAAAGAAACGCTCCGAGGCAAATATTTTCAAGGAGCACCGAAAATACTGCGGACAACTCCACTGCAACTTTTGCGCTAGTCTACTGCGAGTGCGACACATTCCACTTCAGTCTTCAGATGCGCAGACAGGATACTGCGCCTCCAATGTCCAAATAGGTAGTTACTCACATGCACCAGTGCATGTAACAGCGGTGCATCTGACACTAAAAGCTAGTAATACACCTTTTGATTTAGGATAGCAGATAAACGTTTGTGCCTGGCCCATGGCATTGCGCGCAAATACTGGAACATGATTCCCCGGAGTCGTCAGCATTCCCGATCCTAAACGTCAGCATTCGCGATGCTAAACGCCCCTAACCAGTGAAGTGCACGTAATTTTCCCAACCTAACTGCGAACAACGTGCTCCTACAACGTGCTCCTTCGTTTCAGCCAACGGTATCTTCGCGGCATCTGGCGGCGTACACACGAGTCGCCGGCGCTCTATTACAGAGGCTAGCACTGCCGAGGCGGCGACCTCAGTAAATATATCGGGGCGCTACGTCGCTACGGGGGGCTCGGCAGGGCGGCAGACGCGGGAGGCGCAGTAGTCGCTAGCGCGCACTCCGCAGCTGATCGAGTTGAGGAGGAACATCAGTGGTAAGGAGGAAGGCGACAGAAAAAAGCCCATAGCTGCCTTAGCGCATGGTGCTTCGCTTTATTTATGGCGTGAAAGATCTCACAATTGTGTTGCCTAAGCAGTGACGCAATATAAAAAAAACGTTTCAGGGACTCTTTAAGAAAACACCCGCACATGGTGCTCTTCAAAAACGTAAGTGCGATGCAAAGAAAGCGCTCTACACACAAGAATTTAAGACGTAGCGCCTTTGACGTGTTATTGTCTTCTGTGTTGTGAAGCCCCAGAGCTTTGTCATTTACTTGCACTTAGTGTCTACTTTTGCGCAGAACACTTGAGTACGCACGCGAAGATCCAGAGGAGAAGCCTAATTGCCTACCTACTTTCTGTATTCGCCATAGTTCCGAATGCACAGGTAGGCCACAGTTCTACGTTTGCGTTCTCACGCAGACTTGTGCATTTGCAAAATGAGATGGCGGCTGTGAGAAAGTAAATGAGGTGGCCGTTTCAGGGGCGTGATACATGTCTTAAGACGTAGAAGTGCAGCTTTAAAGATAGACAGATACATACGAATATAATGGTTGGCCCAAGCACAATGATCATTGATGTCATTGCTTAAAATGCATAATTACTTCTCTATGTCCGTATTCATAGCACCTATGCTGCTGAGACATATTCGGTCATTATGCAACGTCATTGCACCCGGGCAAGAACCTTACATCTACATAACCGATATTTGCAAATTTTGGGCATGGCTAAAGTTTTATTGTCGCTCCTTGTGAAGACACTATTCGCCGGGTGGCTGCACTTCGTATGATTTGTTTGGCAGAGTTATGCGCTCAGTAGCTGATTGTAGCACAAATGTTGGAGCACTATATTGGAATGAGAGCACTGGGCAGATTCTTCGGAATCACTAGAGATGATAGGCGCTCGTTAGCGCATGGAGTAGATGAACAAATCGGCCTTCTTGCACTGATCAATTATAAGAAGAACATGGAAGCGACATCTTTATAGAATATGACTTTAGACTTCGGTTAACCAGTTTTCTTACAGCCGGATATCTTGAGAACTGCATGCAAAAATCTCGACTGCATGCAAAATCCTGGAACACATCATTCACAAACACATTTTGGAATTCCTCGAGAAACATAAATTTCTAACAATCCATCAGCATGGATTTCGTAAAGGCTATTCGACAATAACCCAATTGGTAAAAACTGTACATGACTTCGCAAACAATATAAACAACGGGAAACAAACAGACGCCATATTCATGGATTTTTCGAAAGCCTTCGATAAAGTGTCGCATCAGAAACTGCTGCATAAATTAAACATAATTCTTAATAATCCGCAGCTGATAAATTGGATATCTGACTACCTTAGTGGACGTAGTCAATTCGTTACCTTTAAAAATCACGACTCTGATAAACTTTCTGTTGACTCTGGTGTTCCCCAGGGTTCGGTTCTAGGCCCTCTTTTCTTTTTGCTATATATAAATGATATGGCAAATGACTTACCTGTTAAGATTAAATTATATGCCGATGACTGTGTCCTATACTCCACAATTGATAGTCATTCCGATCAAATGTTACTAAATGATGCATTTCAGCAAGTTGTTGCCTGGTGTAAAGATTGGCAAATGTCGGTTAATTTCGAGAAAACTGTTTTTATGTGCATTACTAACAAAAAGACAAGCTAAGTTTCTATTACTCGGCTAACAATATTTTCCTCTCTGAGGTAACAGAATATAAGTACCTTGGCCTGCACATAACAAACACTCTAAAATGGAATCGACACATTGAAAAAGTGACCGCTAATGCCTACCGTAGATTGTTTTTTCTTAGGAGGGCACTCAAACTGTCAATACCTTCCGTTCGCTTGTTAGCATACAAAGCAGTTATACTTCCAGTACTTGATTATGCCGCAATTATTTGGGACCCCTATACTCAAACTAATATAAAAAACTTGAACGGGTGCAACGTAAGGCAGTCCGCTTTATCTACAATAACTACTCCCGTACCTCTGCAACAGAACTCCTAAAACAAGCCAATTTGCCCGCACTTACGGAACGCAATCGTGTTTCCCGATTAAATTCTTATTTCAGCTTATAAATAAACATTATAATATTGATATTTCTGACATCATTACTTTTTCTTCTGGGTATGCGACAAGACAAAGGCATGACCTAACATTAACTCCATTCCGCGTAAAAAATAATTGTTTCAAATATTCTTTTTTTCCAAGGACTGTGATTGAATGGAATAACCTAACTAACACTCAAGTTGCTCAACCTTCACTGTCTTCATTTGCTGCAAATATCTCTTAATTACTTTCTAATTTGCAGCACGATCTCGTTCAAATATGTATTTTGTTTCTTTTTTGCCTTTTTTATGTAGTTGATGTTCCGTATGCGTGCTCTGTATTTATCTGTATTGTATTCTGGAGGCAATGTTTCTGTATTTTCTGGAAGCAATGTTTGCTACCTTTTGTTGTTTTGCTGCCTAAACTTTTCTTTTTTTACCATGACGATGTATATCCACCCTGCTAAAATCCCCTATGGGGATTGCAGTATCTGTAAATAAATAAATAAATAACGCATTCAAAAGAGTATAACATTTTTTCTTGCGAGATATCGCGGGTTGTATCTATGGATTACCCTAATGACTTACGTAAATTGAATAGCATGGCTGATAACTAAGGAGAAGAAGGGGAACCGAAAGGCTGGGATTTACGTTAGTCGTAATCATGTGAACGCATCACTTCATGATGAACTTAGAGAAATCACGAGACAAACCACTTTATTTAGTTTAAAGGGGTGCTGTACTACCTTTACAAGTAGTCATTGAATGTAGGAGCTTATTGCCACGAGAATATGTTGTCGCAAGATAAGCGTAGTTTCAGGGAATTGTCCAGGCTCACAGCACGTCGTTTCTTGTTTAATATGAAAGTGCTTTATGCCGGGGTCCACCGAGAAATATCTGACGTACTTGCGTCACGGAAGTGGACGTGTGCAATTATAAACACTCATTTACAATAAAAAAGTATCGCCCACACGGACCCGAACCCACGATCGCCCGCTATGCGACGACAGGAGGTGGAAGGGATACCGACCGCACCACCATCACTTTGCAGATATAGGGAATAGACAGACCTTATATATTCACACCACCTCATATTTTGCACCTGACTGATGTCCGGTTAAAGCAAGGGCGAGAACAAAGATGTTTATTCGGAACACAACGCGTTCACTCGCTGCAACCTCACGAAGCGTGGGCGCAGGTCTCACTGTGAGCGCTGCGGACTTGGTGCGACTGAATGTGGCGCAGGTTTCAAGGATAGGTGACTCCTTTGTTTGAGTGGGTGCTGTTTTATGACAGGGTGAGCCATAAAATATGCGAGAATGGAAAGGCGAGAGCAACAAATGGGCAAGCGGTGAACATCCCAAAAATTAACCAGCATGTTTTATTGTCTCCTTTAAGGGAATATACTACGAAACAAAATGTTCTTCGCCTTCAAATGAATGAAACTGTTTTATGAAAACGAAAAATTTGCTCTTTCGCGAGCCTAAACGTGGTCAAGAAAACGTGCATACAAAAGGTGGCCGCATCCCCTTTCTTAGGAGCTAAGCATAATCACGGCCAATGACACGCAGTGAAAAACGAACAAAAACGCCCGGGTTCGCAAACAACAATGTTCGATTTCGGCCCAAGGGTGTTTAGCAAGCAAAATTACTCCAATATAACATCGCTTCCCTTTCAGTATACTATTAGTTTACAGTGGTGGCACCGCCATCTAGGAATGACGGTGCGAAGCACATCGCCGTGCTACTGCGCATAGGTACGATGACAGTTAACACTTCCGCAGTGTCAGCGTCTCGATCTTAGCAGTGGTTAGCAACGTGGCGGCGTCCTGCGGGCGCGTTGCTTGGGAAATGTGGTACAACCATGGCCGCAACAAAATTTCTCTTGTTTATTCAGCTGTTTAGTCAACCAACCTTGTTTAGTCAACCAACCTCCCGCCCCTCGATTTGCCAGATTGTCGCTATGCATTCCACAACACTGCGAAGACAAGTTTCACTGTCGTGCTGTACCGATGCCTATGAAAGAGGGATGAACCACATTTTTTTTCCTCTCGGCAAGAGCGCTGACAAGGGAGGGAGAAGTCACACAAGTGCTCGTCATCTCATTGAAGAGAAAAGCCGTTACTGGTGTGCCGAAGCCTGAGCACTGTACACAAGCTTCATAAGGTTTGTAGCCACATAGGAACATTCACAACTAATCGAAATAAGGCAGCCCTGCCGCGCGGTCTAGTGGCTACGTTACTCGACTACTGATCCGAGCGTCGCGGGGCCCAATCCCGGCTGCAGCGGCTGTATTTCTATGGAGGCGAAATGTTGAGGTCCGTGTACTGTGCGATGCCAATGCACGTTAAAGAACCCTAGGTGGTCGAAATTTCCGGAGCCCTCAGCTACCGTGTCTCTCATAATCATAAGGTCGTTTTTTTTATTTACTCTCATACCCACAGCGCCATCAGGCATTACAGTGGGGGGGTTACACAGAGAATTTATACACCATACATTTCAATAACAGAAATACAACTATGATTACTAAGGAGAAACAGTGGCATATATTGTCAATGCACATCAGTGAAAAAAAGATCAACTAACGTAGACAAAGAGTGAAAAAAAAATACTGTACAAACATAAAACATACAAAAGCTATGTGATAAGAACCAAACTTTGCGTAAAATTCAACTGCAGCCGAAGACAGAACGAGATGTCAGAGAGCGGCCGCAAAAGCTTCGTTATCTAGTATGCTGACCGTGTCAGCAGGCAGACGATTCCATTCAGAAACTGTTTTGGGGAAAAAAGTGCTTTTAAAAAGATTAGTCTTGCAGTTATATTCTAACCTTGAGTTCATGATCTGTTCGTCTTGATATATAATGAGGTTGAAGGATGTACTTATTGCGGTCTATACCAATGTGGCCATAATATATATTGTGAAAAAGCTTCAAGCGCAAAATTTGCCTTCTTTGTTTAGAAGCTCCCATTTTAATGTTTCTTTTGCAGCAGTAATGCTAAGTAAAACCCCAGAAATCAATAAAATCAAAACAAAAAAGGCACAAAGGCTTCAGTGCCGAGAAAGAAAATCCCTGTGGCCAATATATCAATCGATTACGAACGGATCCGGGCTTAGTTCATCCGTCTATACTTGTCTTATCTCAAAAGTGCGCCATTCATATAAAAGCTTAAAACGAAGCTGTTGCTTATTTTAGCGAGTTGATTTAACTGAGGGAACTTTTATACACAATGACGATAGGAAGAAGCGCATCTTATTCGAACTTCGCTCTTGAGTTATGCCAGCTGTTGGCCAATAGGGCTATGTGCCCTATGGCGTAACAGAGTAGCTCTGAACAGTGATTCTGTTTGAAGCGAGGGCTCGTGATTCAGTGGCAATATCATGCTTCGCTTCTGAACTCAGCGCGCCCCTTATAACCACATCATTTGGCTGAGCTGTCCATTCGAGCTTTGGCTAAAGGAGAATGCGCGTTTGACCACGCGCTAGGGGAGATTCAAGACCCCTTAATAAATAGATAGCAAAATAAAATAAAACGAACATGGAATAAAGGGGTAGCTTAGCATAGGTCGGATCATTACACAAATTTTCCATGACGCTTGCGGTGCTCCAACTAGTTGATTAACAGTAGGATCTTTTTTCCGTCTAGGTTATGAACTATGTATGTGCTGCTCCGACTCTGAGAGGGCCATCACAATTTTGTTATGCAACCATTAGCTCAAAGGCACAAGATTATCCCGACAGATTTCGCGTCAGCTTCAGGATGATCTGGTATTCTAATTCGTGACCAATGACTTTCCGTGGTGGTCGCTTTACTAGTTGAGTTAACAGGGGTGCTAGGACATTACAACGCCAGCGCGAATCGGTCGAAACTCGAAACAAAGAAATGCTAAATATGTGAAATCAGTCCTCTGAAATTCGGCAAGGTGCGTGATGGGTTATATGGAAGGGATGATTGACATCCAGGGAAGATGGCAATATTTCCTTTCACAACCATTCCTTTACCTTGTGGGACTCCGCGAAAGTTATTTGTCATAGCCAAGAGTACTAATCACGAACACTGTAGTGCATTCAAAACGTCCAACCTACTGCTGACATTGCATAGTAAGCGAACTTTTAGGGATCAGGCTCAAAGCTACCGTGTAGTGTACACCCCAACGGTGTAATGGGAAATGAAAAGATTACAGGACAAAGTTTGATAGGAACATTGACATTTTGACTGTTCACCAGTGGTCATACAAGGGTTGCCTCATGTTATCCCGCGGGTGTGCTGTACCTCCGCCGAGCTCCACTCCATCTTGCACAGCTCTGAACCACTATTTACAGAAGGTATAACTACATTCCGTCTCAGAAATGACACTGTGGAATCTAGAGGGTTGCTCAGCAATTAGGAAAGAATTCTTCAAAACGTGTTTGTCCACGCCGCGTCTACCGCACAGCCTTTTCATTGCATCTCCACGCAAATATGAGGAAGTCAGCTCCTAAAAAAATGGACATGACATAGCGCCCATCGCAGTAAGGGCCTCCCGCCTCGAACATACTACAATGTCGTCCACATGCGCTGTGTGGCCCATAAGTTAACCCGCACTTCCATTTGCTGTAGATTTGTGTTTTGACACTGCGATGGGATATTCGTGGTAATTTAGCACTCGTTCCAAGAGCTACTTTCAAAGTTTTGGCGCCTTAAGCTTACGAGGAGTGGTTGAACGAACTGCTAAAAGAGCAGGAATGCATGACTGAACGAACAACAATTGCGGCTGTGACTGTTTACTAATTGCTCACATGAGAACGGGTAACATGAGAACAAGTGCGAGTCTGGATCAAGGCGGGCGCGGCGGTCGCTTCTAATTTGTGCTGACGTGTTTACTCGTAGCCACAATTACCGGAAGTTGCACATGCAATAATTTACGCTCGCAGCCACGCATGTATCATGTATCTTTGTGACATAGCATGTGCCAGACAAACGCAAATGTCTCAAACCTGGCCATCATAATGTAATTAGATATGGAACTCGGTTTTGCTGCATAACTATGAAACTTGCTCACACCTCCTACTGTTGGTAGTGCGGCAAGGTCGTGGTGAGGCGCACTGTAGGGGCAACTCACATGATTGATTGATATGTGGGCTTTTAGGTCCCAATACAAGCTATGATTATGAGAGACGCCGTAATGGAGGGCTTCTGAAATTTCAACCACCTGGGGTTCTCTAACGTGCACTGACATCGCACAGCACACGGGCCTCAACATTTCGCCTCCATCGGAATGCAGCCGCCGCAGACGGGATTCCAACCTGCGACCCTCAGATCAGCAGCCGAGTATGATAGCCACTAGACCCCTGTGGCGGGGCAACTCGCATGAGTCATGTTATTTAAAGACTTCTACCATTGACCACCCGCATTCGCCAATTGCAAATTGACACTACTGCTTAGCATTTGTGTCATCCCTGTTTAAAACGTACGCGCTCAAAGTAGGCTATTGATCCCCCCCCACCCTCCTTTCTGTCTCTCCAGAATGCCTTTGGAAAGCAGAAAACAAGTTATATATAAAGAAAGTTACCAACACACCAATATTTCCTCAGCTGTGCTTTTATATGACTATGTTGCACTTTCATCCTTCCTCTTGCCAGAGCTTGAGTTTTGTAAATGAAATTAATGGTTTCAAAAGAAAACAATTGTGGATATTGCGCAACCTACTTTGACACTTGTTCTTCCACATCATAATTTTGTCGCACAAAGTGGGGACGCCCCGCCACGGTGGTCTAGTGGCTACGGTACTCGGCTGGTGATAAGAGGGTCGCGAGATCGAATCCCAGCCGCGGCGACTGCATTTCGATGGAGGCGAAATGTTGAGGCCCGTGTGCTGTGCGTTGTCAGTGCACGTTAAAGAACCCCAGGTAGTCAAAATTTCCGGAGACCTCCACTACGGTCTCTCTCATAATCAGAGCTGGTTTTGGAACGTTAAACCCCACAAATCAATCAACAAGACGTTGTAGTTCCTTCGGTTTCATATACAGGGTGTTTCAGCTAACTTGTGCCACCCTTAAAATATGTGGGCAGCTTGTACTAGTGGTCCAAGGCATGACTAAGAGCGGAGCTTGTGGTCCACCTACCTGCTTCCGCCTTCTGCAAACTAAAATAAGCCACGTGATTTGTCATGTGAACTCTTCGAATTACGCCAGCAGCATAGGACGTCATTGCTGGTGACAACGCGAGGCAGCAAAAGTAAACCTTTGTTTACTAGAGATGTGCAAAAAGTTAACTCGCAAACCGCAGAATGCATACAATATATTCAAAAAGTGATCGGGTGGAGGGCCAAAAGAAAAATCGCAAGGACCTATGGTTACTATGAATGACGTCATGCGAAAGGCAAAGGCTAAATACTTTGAAACCCTAGAATTGAGAGTAAAGGTCCCTACAAAAGAATTGTGGCATGTCTTCAAAAAAAAAAAAAGAAAAAAAAACGAAAAGAAAGCAACAGACGATCTCACACATTTGTGTATACAAAACCGTGCCTTTGTCATCAATAGTCGGCATAACAACCGTGAGAAAGCTGAATGCTTTATCTCTGTTTTTATATCGGTATTTTCTAGCCATACTCACACGCTCGTATAGGTTTCTATAATGATTTGTTGCATTTTTATGGAAAAGGTTGAGTTTAGTTTGCATGAAATCGAACTCATACTAGAAAAAGAAAATGGACTCTACAAAGGCTTGAGGCCCACATGGCATACCGAATGCTTTGTTGAAGTCATGTACATACTCAGTTTGAAAATCACCCCGCCACGGTGGTCTAGGGGTTATGACACTCTGCTGCAGATCCAAGAGTCGCGGGATCGAATCCCGGCCGTGGCGGCTGCATTTCGATGGAGGCAAAATGTTGAGGCCGGTGTGCTGTGCGATGTCAGTGCACGTTGAAGAACCCCAGGTGTCAAAATTTCCGCAGACCTCCACTACGGCGTCTCTCATAATCAGAGCTGGTTTTGGAACGTTAAACCCCACAAATCATCACCATCAGTTTCAAAATGTTTACTTTTCACTAAATAGATAGAGAAATGTCGTTTGCCTTCTGGCTAGAAAAAGGCACATGTTGTGCAGGTTCAAAAGTCTGAGCCATGTAACTTAGACACCATCCTGTGTTGCTAATCAGTACGCTATGCAAAGTGCTTGAACATGTACTTTTCTGTAGCATAATGAAATATTTAAATGAGAACTAGCTATTACGGAACTTTCAGCATGGCTTCTGGATTGGGTTTTTCATTGTCACGCAACTTACAGAACTGATTCATGACCTGCCAAGTGTATTGGTCGGAGGTGGCACGACAGACTGTATATTTCTCCATTTCCAGAAGGCATTGGATTTTGTATG
Organism: Hyalomma asiaticum; assembly: GCA_013339685.2. Taxonomy (NCBI): domain Eukaryota; kingdom Metazoa; phylum Arthropoda; class Arachnida; order Ixodida; family Ixodidae; genus Hyalomma; species Hyalomma asiaticum. Next base: position 248,127,278 of record CM023481.1, on the reverse strand, counting down.
CTATGATGCCTTATTGAAAAAGTGTGATGGTATGATAATGATAGTACTGTAATAGTAATTGTAAAAAAGTTATTTGAAGTTTAGGCGCTTAAGTGTTGTAATTAACGGAGAAAAGTCGGGTGAGGCTGACTTTACGTCAGAAGATACCTCAAGGGCCGCTGTGCATGGCGCATTACTGTTTTTGATTTATGTGAATGATATTAATAATAATATTGATTCTTCTGTACGCACGTTTGTAGGTGATTGTGTGCTGTACAGAGCCATTAATACCAAAACTGATTTTGCAGTTTTGCAACGTGACGTAGATCTGTTTTCATAATAGTGCGTCGATTGGCACATGAATTTTGACGTTCAAAAATATTGCACATGTGCTTTTCTAAAAAGAAAACGAAACAATTCGAGAGGAATTATAAGATTAAGAAAACGCAACTATGTCTGTGTGGAAATTTAAATATTCGGAAGTGTTTTGGGACCGATTTATCATGAGACCAAGTATTTGGGACCGAGTTATCATGGATACGTCATATACTGATCACGTTACTACCAAAGCGTCTTGTGTGCTAGGGTGTCTGAAAATAAGCGATAAGAAATTTCTAATCAAGGCAAGGGCTCTACTTTACCTCTCCAGTCTACGTTCAGTACTTGGATATGCCATCATGGTTTGGGATCCCTGCACACACACGAATGTATACAAGCTGGAGGGAATACAGAATATAGAGCTGTGCGTTTTGTATTTGGAAACTGTTCAAAGAAATTCAGTACACCTCGGGCAAAACAGATAACTGGGCGGGACAGTCTCCAAACACGATGCTTCACCCGTAAATTGAAATTGACCCATGACATCATTCAATAACAGGAATTGATCGCACTAAGTATTTTAATTACATCAATTACGTCTCTGCCAGAGTGGGTTACGAACTGAAAGTGAAAGAAATAATATGCAGAAGTACAACGTTAACAAGTCGTGTTTACCAGATGCGATTAGAGCCTGGAATCGGTTACCCAGTCGTATCGCGCAGATATCTTCCAGACGCTCCATGATGTAGTAGTGCATAAGCATGACCACGTTGTTGTGTTTTTCTTCCATATATGCTGCTGCACTTTATCTTATTTACTTTATGTTATTTCTCCCCCCCCCCCCCCTCCATATATGGAGGCAATGCCCACAGTGCCTCCATATATGGAGGCACTGTGGGCATTGGTAAATAAATAAATAAATAAATAAATAAATAAATAAATAAATAAATAAATGATAGAAGGCTATGCCATGCCTCTTTCCTTTCCTCCTGACAATCACCTCTTTTTCCCATCCCCTTTCTATACTATACCAATCTATGTTATGCCATGAAACGCGTCCGCCTTATGTAGTAGGGGCTGAGCACACGAGAGCAAGAGAAGAAAGAACTGCGCGCGCAAGGGCCGTGCATTTTATAGAAATAGTGCACGCGCACCAGATGATATTTTCATTTATGCTCGCGGTTCACTGCCGAATGCTCGCTTAAAGAAGTATACGCTCTTAAAAAATCCACGTGCGTGTTACGTGAAAGCAACCAACTTAGTATATTGACTGCCGTCTTGATGACCTCATATTATTCTTCCCACAGTCAATTAGAGAATGGAATAGATTGCCCATCTGTATATCCAACAGTAAAGACTTGAATACATTTTTAACTTTACTTGATAAACATATTCATGCCACCCAAACTTGAATTGATGATCCTCTTCCTGCTCTTTTCTAACTTTCACCATTTGAGTGCCTTTTGAATTTGTTAATTTGTCAGTGCAATTTGTAAACAATGTCTCTCATGTTCATTAGCGACACTTTTTTGAAGATGGTCACTTTGTACTATTATGTCTACTAAATGATATTTGCCACAAACCTTATGTTGCCTACACTCCATGTAATATAGTATTTCTTTAGTCATGCATCTTTCACTACTCAACGTATGTATATCTCTTGTGTATTTTGGTTGCCCTCCTGCAATAGTCCCCATTGGGACTGGCAGTATGTATAAATAAATAAATAAAATAAATAAAAATAAATAAGGTAACCTCAGGTAATTGAACAATATTAATGAATTAGCTAACTCTTAAACTGCTGCTTTAAATGAAGTATGTCCAAAGTGAAGGCATAAAGCCCGTTATTTAGTGCTCAAATAATGAAGCTTCATGCTAATAACTACAATGGTTTTAATTTAACCGGCCTTCTATGAATATGCGCGAGATTTGAAAAAAAGAATCACAGCATATCCACGGGGTGAATGATGATGAGTGGGCGAAGCTCCGGAGGGAATCATCGGTAAACCGTGAATCTTTCGCGTAAATCGCCCAGTCGATCATCATGTAAAGGCGTGAGAAACACTGTATTCGTACGCTGGGATCTCGCGTTTAAGGGGGATATGCTGTGCTAGAGCCAGGCCTGCGCGGAACTGCAGGACAGTGACAGCGTAAGCAGGAGGAGCTACTTTCTTAGAGGCCACTTTAAACGCTTGAGGAAACTAGTGCAAGTAGAAGTGGTAGGTATCTCCTGCGCCATAAGTTATCATTTTGCCAAGTAGGGAAGTACCCACTACGCCATAATTACCAGTGCCTCCGTAATGGGTTCAAAGCTACAAAGCACGCAGCTATGTGTTCTTTCAAATGATGCCTCGACCTCGTTATACAATGCATTTTCGCGTCGTGTAGCGGTGTATTACTATTTTTCAACGTAACATTACGTTTGTTAATGCGATTCCGCGGGAGACATTATACCGGTTTAGGTCTTTTAGCGATAATTTTTCAACCACAGGCGTAGCTCAGTGGTAGAACGCTCGACTGCCACGCCGAGAGCCTGGGTTCGAATCCAGGCAGAGGACACAACTTTCGGAATTTTTTTTTCATAAAAGTAGACGTGGCTACGTACATCACCAACGAACACCATGGGATGTACAGACCCACGCCCTAAGGAGCTTCGCCCTTAAAAGTGGCACGTTGTTAGCGCTTGCGCTGAGCGCCATTAGCACTTTCAAACGTGCGAACAACGATGCAAGCAGACCACAGGCATGTACGGGGCAAAAGAGTGAAAGGTGTAGCCACCCAATAGACTTTCATGCTATTATAACTAAAGGGCCATCTGGCGCTGTGGTCGTTCAACCACCATGGGAATGACGGGAAGCACAGGCTTCGGAATGGTTTGTGTTAGCTTGTGACTGTCTACAAGTCATATATTTTTGCCGCCGCATTGAATTCCATGTACCCTGCGGCGAGTTCGCTCAAGGCTTGCAACGCTCTCAGAAGAAACAAAAGCTAGAAGGATAACCGGTCTCGACTAGAGCCACACCTAGTGCGACTTCGAATGGGGAAAAACCAGCGTTAGGTTGTCATGTGACATGACTCCACCAGTCTCTGTTTTGTTATGCTCGGCACTCAGTGTTGCTGCAGCTAAAGATGCACCTTTCTGCCTTACTTTCTCGTGAGTGGTCTGGTGCGTCCCAGAGAGAAAGCCTATGCAAAAAAAGATACAAAAAAGGAAGCTTTCTATCGTGGGCGCTCACGCCGCATTGAATTCCTTGAAAGCCCGTGGTGCGGTGGCGTCTTGAAAAGACCGGTCCACCCGCTCGTGAAAAAAACTCGTTTTAATATTTCCTACGGCTCACATAATCGCTAAAGTCAGTGAAAACATGCTTTAATGAAACAGCAATCAAAAGCAACTTGAATTTGAAAACACATTTTTTTCTAATGTCTGTACCTTACCCCGCGTATTCCTTAAGGAGCGTGCTTCAGAACACTGAAAACATACGCGGCTGCTGCTTCTAGGCTGCAACCTGCTGTTGCATAGCGGGTACGCCCAAAGCCAGGACATCACGGATGGTGGCGCGCATGTATCAGGAAAAGCAGCAACTCAGAGTTAAGAACAAAAAATGCATAGGAGGAGGCTACAGTATCCAGCTGGCGCCTGAGCCGCTGAAACAGAGTCGACTGTATCGCTAATCTGCAGCAGTCGGGATAAAATAAAATATTCTTCGATAGCGTCTGGAAACGTTCACGGTTCCCGGCACGGATGGAGCAGACGCTGACGCAGACGCTCAAGCACACAATACGTTTAGCACTTCTCTGGAAACGTTTCAATTCTCACCAAATATGAATTTTTCATTTCCATACATATATACTGCGTATTTCTAGAGGAAAACGCACATACGCGTTTTAACTGGTGTAAATACACATAATTACTTTGTTGACCCAAATCTAGAGCACAATTATCGAACTATGCCTACCCCGATGATATGTCTTTCGTGTGCTTCAACCTCATATTTTCGCAAACAAGGGGCATCAGATCTTACACGCGGGACGCGAAAGCAAATATCAACTGCGAATGTTTTCTTATCATTTTGCTTAAAGATATGAAACAATCGTCGCGAGTCTCAAGAACGAAGTCCATCTGAAGCAGATCCGAATCCTGTACTTCCCATCATTCCCATGGTTGTTCAAGCACCGTTGAACGAGTCCCCATTGACACTAGCGCCTGATTGCCCTCTAGTATGCAATAGTAGGGCTTCCTTCTTTTTTTTTTCACCTACACTCTACAGGCAGGATCGTGCTCGCGAGTATAGACAAGAACACAGCGAGTTCGATGCGTGCCGCCATATGGATGGATGGATGGATGCTATGAGCTTCCCCTTTGTAACGGGGCGGTGACATGTGCGCCACCAGGCTCGTAAGAAGATTTAAGAACTTTTTTTTCCTCTTTTAATTTTCCTCATGCCTTTTAAATTTACTTCAATCAAATCGATCATGCCATATCAAAAACGGAATTTCATATCCCAGTTCCCTGCCCCTTATGGCAGAAATTCCATATTTTTCCCTATAATTATTTTTGTCCGTTCTCTCTAGTTTTCTGCCACCAGTATTCTAACCGTCTCTTACTTATTTCAATCGCGGCTATGTTCAGCTTCCCGTTGTTCGCCCTAAAACCCAAGGCTTCATGTCGCATTTGAACCATATTTGGACTGCGCGTCGCGCCATCTGTTGCACGCGCGGCGAAACAACGCGCTGAGCTGCCACACGCAGGCTCCTGCAGGTTGTTGCCACACAGTTCTAATGGTTCAAATGCGACTGTAGTTTAGCACGCGCGTCTCAAAGATGCTAGGTGTGTCCGCCTGTGCTGTTGCGCGGAGGGCATCAATGGATAAATTTTATTATGAAGCAACAGGGTGAGAGAGAGAAAAAATAAGTTTTATTGAACGTCCTCGCTGGACTACTCGCATGGAAGGTGAGCTGGCGCCGCTTACTGTGAGGTTTTCATCCCCGCTGGATGATCGGTCGCTCCTGTTGTAGAGCAGCTACTGTTGTAAGCTAGTGAAGATTATTTCCCTCCACCAAATAAACTAAGCATGCATCTCAGCCCACGGAACATCGGGAGGAAATTGCTTATTTAGCGCAAAAAAACAATACACAGGAAGGAAGGACAGGACAAAGCGCTAAGGAGGAGATTGCTAAACCACAATGTAGAAATTTTAGACGTGCAGCGGCAACATTACACTACATGTGCAGTCAAAAACTTATAACATGGCAAGCGCTACAGGTGCAGGTGGGATGAACGTCCTGAGGTTTGCACGGACTGCCTGCTTCTCTCTGGGCGGTAACTATATTGGGCGACTTGGCCCGCGCACGCGTGATCCTTAAGGAGGAATGACTTGCAAGAATTGGCGTCAGCGCTGTTTACGCAAAACAACAATTTTAGTTGGAGAGGAAACAACATAAAGGGCTGGCTTCGTGTGGAGCGCAGTGACACATGGGACGGCGAAACGGTTATTTTTCATGGCATACATTCAAGCGTAAGCAGGCGGCTACAGGCCACACACCACCGTGGCCCTCACATATGTTTAGATCGCAATATTTCAGTGCTCATTCACTAAACAGTCCACAGAGTAGCAGTGCGTTGTGACATAGCACAATGATTCGTCCCCAACAGTGCTGCATCGTCCTGTATATCAAAATCTCTCGCTTGTTAGGAACCACAATTGCTACTCCACGATTTTTGGTAAAAAAACTGGCTACAAAAACAAACCTACGTTCAAAAACAACCGCATTATTGCTACGCACCGAACAGATACCACTTTAAACTCTTCCCTGCGTAACACACGCACGAAATGTGAAGAGTTCAGCAGGAATTATGAACTCGTGGCGGATAATACCTGCAACGCCGTCTCATAATGACAGGCGCTTTGAAAGAGTGCTTGTGTCGACACATGATCGTCGTTAATACAAACGTGTGTGCATTCTCCGTGATGAACGGGAGGTTTATTTTCTTGTATTCATTGTAGCAAATGACGCTAACCTGTATGAAACTAGTCAGTTTCCTATATACGATTGATCGTGCAGTGCGCCAGCTGCGAGTATAAACAGCGCGGAGATAAACAGCGCTGTTTATCTCCGCGGCGTCAGGAAAAGAAAAAAAATATGAAAAGATTAGTCTCTTTGATGTATTCAAGCCTCTTTCTTTGGACACACCAAACATCTTTCAGTGCTCGCCTCTGGTTCAGAAATTGCTCGGAGTGGCCCTGCGTGTTACGTAGGTTACGTTCGTAAAACGAAATAGCTGACCGTCGCGGTAGAATGACATTAGCCTACCCATCCGCTCATATTCCCCGGGATCCCGGGCTCGTAGTTTTCCCCGTTCACTGCATTGAACCACTGGCGGTAAATCTCGGCGTTTTTCGTTATGGCTGGAATTGCCTGAAAGACCGCACTGGCATAGTTCCGCTGGTGCGTTGTGCTCAACGCAAACAGAGCTTAACCATCTCTTCCTCTAGCTCTGGTTGGTTTGGCAACCGTAAATGACACAGTAGCAGCCAGACACCTTCACGTATGCAGAAGTAGTAGAATCGGGTACTTTTTCCGAACCTAAGAGATGATGCTTGCCATGTTTACTCGCCGGAGATGCACGCGCCTGCATACGCGCTGTCCGCCGTGGCAGCTCAGCTCCGTCGTCTGCTCGCGTACCCTCGAAACCGGTTTGCTTTCGACGGTATGCGGGCGCCTGGGTGCGAGACAGGCGTGCTCTGGTCTATAGTGAGTGTAGTGCAGGGCAGAAGCTATGACGGATGGGGGCTACACTTGGACAACTGAAGATTGAAATGCAGCAAATCACGGCAAACTACGCGCCTTCGGCGTTGTCAGCGTCTTCTTCTCCGAAAAGTACCTGACTTCACACTTCGGCCATACATTCATATCAACTGGCTGCGTGCATATCTATGACCGAACATCGAAAGCAACGAGTTTTGACGAGCTTCACCTCGGCCTCCAATTTCGCCAAACTACAGCTGAATACGCGTCTTATGAGCAGTGGATTTCAAAGACGATATCGCCGCGAGAAGGCCTAAACAGCTTTTACATGCACCACCTGTGAGTAAGAATTTTTATCTTCCTGGAAAATACGTTACCTTCTTTTGTGACGCACGGTCACGCCAGCTCTTCGGTGTCGACCTCTATTCAAAACTTCGCTGTCGACGCCACACGCACTTTTCTACCAAACCACCCGTCGTAGACTATAATGGCGCCGCGCTTTTGCAACGCGCGTTTGTTTATCCGTCGTCTGCTAGCTGCATCTGCCTACACTCAGCGAAACATCAGTGTAAGAGGTGTAGTTTTCGTGCTGCACTAGAACTATGAAAAATCGCTTGTGTAGATGGGCGGAGCCAGCCTTTTTCTGTACGGAATAAAAAAATAAGAAAAGCAACTTTATGCATTAGATGCACTGGTGTAGCCAGTGTAGCTAATGGAAAATGTGGCTGATCCCTGTCATAGGAATCGGTATAACACGAAAGTGAAACCTGTCTTTGCGAAGATGTGGCATGCATAAGCGGCTATCTCGCGAATCGGGGGAATGGGGAGGGCGGAAGATGGGTTGTGTACTCTGGACATGTGAACCCATTGCATGTAGACATCACCGGCGCCTCGTCACTGAGCAGGGATCTCTTGCGACCTCTTCAGTATGACTTGCAAGCGTCTATCATCGATGGTTCGTTCTTAACACGTCTGAAGATGCTAATGACGCTGCGCGAACGTGCTACTCACTTTATACTTTCTTTTTTTTTTTAATTTCGCAAAGAGCCAGTAAAATTAAACCGTTGCATTTATCAGCACAAGACCACATTATTTGGACGCTAAAAAACATGCTTTACAACTTCGCCATTGGACATATTCCGTTTAAAGCAACCGGTTGACTAATTAATAAATTATAATTATTTACCAGAAGGTTTTTCAAAATTTGTCTGAAGTCGTCAAGACGACAATAGATAATGCTAATTTGGTTGCTTGTCCCAAACGTGCGTGTGGAATTTTTATAAGAGTGCCGCACGTTAGCTGAAACCAACCTGTATACAGTATACAGGCTGTTTCAACTAACACAGGGTGTTTCAGAAAATGGGTCCGAATTCCTTATAAATATAGAAGAGCAGATATTTAAGCACCTACTGCGGAAGTTCTCTGTTCATGGTGGCACGCACTGTACATTGTGTAGGAGCAGGAATTTGAGCAGTAATCAACAAAGTTAGACTAATTAACTTTAAAAAAAAACAGCCAGACTCTTACACCTAATTTGAATGTAAGGCATTTATTTATACAGGGAATGCATGTCCGTTGTAATATTCACAAAAGGGCGGCGCTGCTAATTCATACAGATTCCGGCTAATTTCACCCAGGAAACCGAAACTGAGAGATCAAAACATACGATCAAAACATACGATCAAAACATACGTCACGTGATATTTTTTGTATTTCGCGGGCATCTGCAGCAAGCTGGAAAACACTAATTATGAATAAATAGAAAGTTGGAAACTTTTTAACTGAGCATTTGATAGACCACTCTACAAGTTTTCCATAGGAATTATTTACCTAACTTTGTTGCTTCCGAAGTTAATTAATTAACTCACATAATTAACCAACTAAGTGGAACACAAAAAATAGTCTGACTCACTCCATGCGATAGTAAAAAAATGCGCATTTGGTCGCGTTGTCTTAGGGTGCATTGGCATATTTTTAAACCCTGGCTAAAGATGGCTGGGACACCCTGTATATATATATATATATATATATATATATATATATATATATATATATATATATATGTGTGTGTGTGTGTGTGTGTGTGTGTGTGTGTGTGTGTGTGTGTGTGTGTGTGTGTAAAACGAAAGGGACGGGGGTCAAGGGCTCGCTTTATTGCTTAGAAACAAGTTAATGTTTCCAAGAAATAAAGCGAGCCATTGACCCCCTTCCCTTTCGTTATTTCATAGCTTGGGCCTCGTTGCGGCAGAGTTGGTGCCTTAGGTAGCATATGAGGGTTCGTTGGGCAGCAGCCACCTAGACATAAGATCACGTTCTACGTGACGCCTCCTGGCAGTAAGAGTGTGCTACACTCGCCGCCATGGCTACGAGTGGCGCTGCCTAACACTCCCAGGATACCATATACATAAATACCCAATAAAGCGGACGGAGGGACGACCGCTTTCGTAGCTCAGCGGTAGAGCATCGGACGCGATATTCGAAGGTCGTGGGTTCGGTTCCCACCGAAGGCAGATTTGTCTTTTCGTGAACTTTAATTCCTTTCTACTTACCCCAAAATTAGAATATCGTAATTACGAATTGGAATAACTTCCCATATATATATATATATATGTGGATTTACGCGGTTTTCCTTTTAATCCTCTTGTTATGATTCGTATACCGTCTTTAGTTCTGGATTCACGCACATATGTTCGACTATAGGAACGGTTTTTTATATACCGTTACAGCAAGAGTCGACGACAAAGCTACACTCTTAGCACGGTAACCATCAGTTTATTTTATAGCTACACATAAATGTGCAACTATGCTCCTTTAATAAAGGTGAAAGTGTTTTAACCTTTAGTAAAGGAGCATATTTTCACATTTTTGTGCACCTATAAAATAAAATAAAGGTTACCGTGCTAAGAGTGTAAGGTGCCTCGGCCCTAAAATCCTGAAAGGTAACTAACGTGAAACCTGGGAAGGTGCGAAACATGCGGTGTTTCCCACAGGAAACGTCACCCGCTGCTAATGGTCTTGCTTTACCGTGGCCACGACGATGGCGTTAGACGCCGACCGCCCGGGCTTATTAGCAGAAACTCGTTAGAGTGGTTTCTGACACGATCGCCCTACATATACACTGTCTGGGTGCACTTCCTCCAGGATCGGTCCACACATGCATACACACTGCCTCCAGGATGGGCCCACACGTCCACACACTATAGCAACGGTGCTGTGCCGTGACGGACGGACGCACGCCCAACGTGGGCGGACAAGCCTAGACCCTAAGGTGCTTCGCCCCTAAAATTTTTAAGGTAGTTTATAATTCAGCCCTTTTTCGAGATTAATGTGTTATACGTGCACTGCATGCATACTGAACACATCTGAATCATCTTAAGAATATACCAAAAAATTTAACTCAGTTCCACGCCTGTGCAATCTGAGTAAACAGTGTAGCTGACAAGCAAGTGCCACCACCGTGTGAACGCAGATCGAGTTCTTTCTTCGTGTTTCTTCATTGCCTTCTTTCTGTCACCTTTCCTTCTTCATTTAACTTTTTCTACTGCTGCTTCTTCTCGTTCTCTCTGTCATCCATATTTATCGCTTTCTACATTGCACCATCCCTTCTTTTCCCTCCCTCTCACATCACTCCTCCGCGCCCTCACTTCCCTTTTCCCCCCCTTGCTATACTATAGACCACATGGCAATTATATAGTTTACCCTCTCACCTCCTCGTTTTCCTCCTCATTGCCATCCTCTTCTCCCTTATATAACTCCTCCTCAACCTTACCTCTCTTTCTCATCTCCCTGCTAAAATACATTGTAAGAGGTTATGTTATGCTTTACCCTCTCCCCTCCTCCTTTCCTTCTGCCTTACACGCGCAACACTCCTCGTCACCCTTACTTCTCCTTCCCATCACATTGCTATTCTATACTCCTATACTATAAGCGCCAGTCCTCTGTCCTTCCTTCCAAGTGTGTTCCGAGTACGTTTTCGCGCTCATAATGTATTCAATCATGCACCGACTAGGGCCTCAACATGTTGTTTTAAACTAAACTTTCCATGGCTATGTTGCGCTAAGAGCAGCTTAGAACACACCTGGCACATACTCACTCAACCAGTTTTGTGCAGACAACACCTGCAACACGAGCCCGCCACCTCTAACTCGGGCACGACCGGAAGCCCAGAGCTCCACGACCGGGCTCGGCCTTTGCCTGCCGTGAAAGCCCCCCGTACGGGCAAGGCCGGCCTGAGTTTTCGGGTAGGCCCGAGCTCATGCAATTCTCTAATCGCCAATCATTACAAGGATGGCGCCGCCATTACGGCGAGTGCTGTAACTAAGTACTGCGCGGAAGCGCTCGGCGCACGGACTCCAACGCAGCGGGATGACTGCTGTGCTAAATATTCAGTTTCGCGCCGCATTCCCTACATCGTCGAATTAGCCTATATTGTCTTGTCTCCTCTTTGGGGCGCGTGCATCAGCATTGTTCGCTTGCAATTGCGCTAAGTCAGAATACTGCTGCGCTAAGTATCGCCGCCGCAACCTGAACAGGTAAGTTCGCGGAAGTGAGTGTGTTCGACCAGCGAGACATGGCAGCGGGAAGTACAGCGCTTTCAAACATTCGAGGCGCACTGCGAACTGCGGCTTTGCCATTTGTAAAGCGGTGTGTCGCAACATACCAGAGTACTATAGAGAGGCACTGCGGAGCCTGACAAAAATGCCTGGCAGAGATGTAGCGGTGGCTGTCAATATGGATGCGTTCACGTCGAACGCTGCGTTGCCGGCCCTATAGCCATGCACACTGTGGAAATTGCATTTATTTACATTCAACAGAGCGGCAGCTTCTTTTATGAAAAATACGTGTCACTTTTATGTTATAAATGATTCCTACGAAGAGAGACGACTGAGGCTTCATTTCTTTGTCGCATCATTAGGACGCGTGTTTACACGATGCCGTTCGGCACTTATTGTATTTTTTCTGTTTTGTCATTGCTACGTACATCGTGACCATGCTGATTTGTAATCCTTAGTAGCGAATGTCAATGAAGCATTTATGACGCGATAATCACATAGGTACATCAAGTACAGGGTTTGTAAGATCCATGCGAGAAAAGCTGCGCAAAAATGAGTTCATGCCTACTTACCGACGGTTCCATATCTCACCTATCCAAGCACTGCACCTCTATATTATTGATTCAGGTCTGTCTTTATTACACGACAACAGCCATGCTTATCAAGCTGTCAACTGCAGCTCCCCGAGAGAGGCTAATTAAGCTCACGTTGCGACCCAGCGTGGAAGGCTAAGGCAGCCCAATTACGGGGACCTCGTTAAGACGAGAGTAGGGCACTTATCTGGCTTCTGCCTTTCGACTCGCACCCAACGGCCGTCTAGAAAAGAAAATCGCAGCTACTTATAAACACCGAAAGGAGCAAAGTTAAATTTAATTGTGCTGTTAAGCCACAATTAACAGTCAGAACCAATTAGTCTCACCGTTGTTGTTCTTTGCTCCTTCACGGCATCGGGATCGAGAACTAAAATTTTATTACTGCCTGCCACAGCCTTAAGCATAGTTTTATTCAAACTTGTCTTTGCTGTATTATATGGATGTTTTTAGACTACATCACCTTCGCAGAGCGAATCAATTACCATTGAATTCTCAAGTCCATTGCGATAATTCTAAGTACTCGACTTCTTTAACTTATTGACCCGGGCATGTAGTCACAAAACACAACTTACAATAAATGTGTTCGTAAGAGAAGAGAAAATTTCCGGTAGTCCTGATGCTGCTCAGACAATTAGGAAAAACCGGCCAGCCAATATAAAAAAGCACTTACGAAAGCAGTTTTGTGAATTCGTCTCCAGTATGTTTCGAAGGTGCCCGGTATGAGCCTTACTCCGAGTAGAATGTTACGGAAGCACCTTCAAATGTACGTGCCGAGGTTGTCATTCGCAAATACAGCGATCTAATAACATCTTGAAACTCGAGCCACCTTGCTTTTCGTAAGCATGACATATGATTCACTCACGGTACACGCTTAGAGGCTGAACGGGCGTTTTGGTTATCTGCGTCTTAGATCCAAGCGCGAATACTGACAAAAGGAAGACTAAAAGGTGTCAGGAAAGGGCGCTCCTTCATATGGATCTAAGAAACGCAGTGATGTGCAGAATATCCTGCGGCATATAAGTCGCTCAAATCAATCCTCGGCGGTGCTGGAGCTGTTTGTTTTGCGGAGCTACTGGTTATCACTACTGCATGGTATGCGATGTGTGATGTCACATACCATGCAAGTGCCACTGACTCTGACAATGTGCTATATGTGCACCCTTTCTCTCTCTCTCTTCTCTCAACTTTCAATCTCCCCGTCCCCTTCCCCTCATGCAGGGTAGCATACCGGTTGTCCTACACTGGTTAACCTCCCTGCCTTTCCCTCTCTACTATTTCCGTCATTCCTTCCTTCCTTCCTTCCTTCCTTCCTTCCTTCCTTCCTTCCTTCCTTCCTTCCTTCCTTCCTTCCTTCCTTCCTTCCTTCCGTTTTCGCATGCTTCCACTTATAATGCCCTATGGAACAACCATTTTCAGGAAGAGGCACTGCACATATATCTGCGCCTGCCTATACGCATGAACTCGCGCCTGTGTGCCTCCCACGTGCCGCGCCTCTCGTGCGCCCTCAAAAACGTCAAATGGTGGTTCTGCACCTTGTCAGGCGTCGTTCGTATTTAACTATCCAAAGCGCTTCTTGATGAGTAATGTGGATTTCACTACTCGTTTGTCGGTTAAGCTACAGCAGGACGGAGTCGTTCTGCCCCGCGTAGTACCTGTATGTCCACACGAGCACGCGAGTGCGTACTCCAACTAGCACTGCTGCAGCAGCAGCAGGTGATTTTGCTATACGCTCTGTGATGCTCCAGAAGCTTCAAGATATGTCTGATCTCGCGCCGCGCTTCGACGCGTACTAGCTGCCCGACACCGGCCTAACGCGCGTTGTCGGGACTACACGGTTTTCACCATTCTGGCAAGCCTAGTGAATTTAGCATTGGAATTTCGTCGATGTCCGGACGTGGATGTCGGTCGCTTCGTTATTTGAAGAGTGGAAGTGGCTGTCATCTTTGCATTATCCGCAGTTTTCATGCCTTATTCACTTATGTATATCTGATGCGAAGCAGCTTATGGTCGAGCCTGTTCCGTCCCTGCGCGGTCCAGACCCCCACTGCGCATGCGAAACAGCTGACTCAAGCTGGCAAGGAACGAGAACGCGCCCTCGGCCGCGAGAGACAACGCTGACGCAAGCAGCGTCTCCTAGCGAGTTTCTTGATTGAAAAGACAGACTGCTCGCGCTGCACACCCCGTATATAGAGGCACTGGATCTTGACCTGCAATGTAGTGCCGATGGGAGAATTCTCTTGTGCGTAGTTGAACCATAAGGATTCTCATCGCGCGCGCAAACTAAAAGTAATCCTGAACTCACCACGATCTACGACGTGGGAGAGCAGGAACCTCATAAAGACCAGGAGCATAAATGGCAACGCGTGTGTAAATATACACACACGTTGTCACTAATTTACGTGCATGAGTGGGCAATGTCACGGGCTATTTACGGTAACACTGAACGAGCCCCAGTGCTTCGCCCACTCGTCATGGTTCACTTCATGGACATGCGTGAATTTCGTTTTTTTTTTGTATCGTCATGACACTATGAATAAGATTTAAGAAAGTGACCTAAGAAATGGTATATGGTCACGTCGACGCTTGGTAGGCAGCTGAAATGTCCCTTACACGTCCCCCCTCCGCCCTCCCGCCTTCTTTTCCCCAATGAGATTCCCTTATTTTTTCAGTAAAACGTGTCTCGTCTGAAGTTGTTGCCGAGAGCACAGTGGTGGTTGTGCTTGAAACATTCATGCATGCTCCATTAATTTATCAAGAATAAACGGAAACTACAAGAAATGGATGTCTTTTTGCGACTTCCACTTGTCCAGAGTGGCGGATCGAGCGATTTTTGGAGCAGCAATTTGGTTCGATGTATACCCACGGCCGATTAGACACCACAGGAAATCATTAAGCCAGACACTTTTCCCGCGTCGATCAGTAGAGATCTCGAGTTCTGCATTGTTGCAGTGTTCTATCATCTGTCGGAGACGGATGGAAGAAGTTATCGGAAACGCTGCCCGATCTCATCCTAAGCACGATCGAATGGTCAGACGCAGCGGCAGCCGTCGAGGTCCGTAGTCGTAAATCAACCAAAGGTTTCGCTTCGACCGAACAATTTTTTTCTTTGTTTACATTGCATTTCCAGATATATAGAACCTTACACATTTGTAGGCGGCTTTATTACTGCTCTTATCTCTACTACCCTGGTGTATTCTACTCTGTTGTACTCTATGGAGCGCAAAAGCGTGCGTCAGTCATACGGCACTTCTCCATAAATTAACTGTCGGTCTTTACCACCATAAATAATGACGCTACAAACTCCTACGCCGTGTGATGCCTTTTCTGAGGGCAGCCTATTCGCAACTCCAGAAAAAGTGGTTCATCTGGCAACGTTGCTCAGACAAAGATGGCTTCTACATCCAGGGTCACGGCCGCGCTTTCGCTTAGCGCTGTGCTCAAGTTTCTTGATTACGGGGTCGAATCACGATGCTTCGTCGAAGGCGAAAGGGTTCTTGCTGCCGAACATCTGATATTAATCGGCCTAAAGGATTTGAACGGCGAAACAGCGGAAATAATTGCGCTGTGCGTTCAAACGTCGCACTCGTTCGGAGACCCGCATCAGATTTTTTTAAGGATAAAGAGCCTTTCCAGCGAGCCTGGAGTTGAAGAAGGCAAGTGTTCATGCGTAGCAGGTCTCTCCGAAAGATGCAAGCAACTGATTTTGATACAACTGATTTGAGTACAAATGCGCCACTTATAAACGTCTTAAAAGAGTTCAGTTCTATGCGCACTGCCGGAAAACAAACTTAGAGGCGCGGTGAACAGGTCGAGGGCTCAAAAGTTGGAACGAACGCAATAAATACTGAATTGCCACAAGATGAACTCGAAATACAAACGCACTACGTTAAACGATCACACATTACCTCCATAACCACCAAACAAATTACGAGGCACAGCGCGCGAATGGGACGAAGAAGGCGAGCGAAGGCAAGCGCTCGCTTTATATCTACTTCCTACAATCCATGCAGGCAAAAGTACGTCAGAAATAATATTACCGCGGTTCAAGTTTAGCATTGACGCGTTCAGAAAACGTTACGAGATATACACGTATAAACAATGTTGCTATTTTGTTCACGTGCTTGCCTAAACTAAACTACAATCCGGCTCTTCGAAAAGCGGCGCGCATGATAATAAACGCCCGCACACACAAATGTAATCTGTGTACTCACCGGGGAGGAAGAAATCGTCACGAATGAAGTGCCTGGAACGAACTAGCATAGTTCCCGTCACCTCCTTGCCGATGCGCAAGCTCTTAATCCATGTTGCCCTGCGCGAAGCGTCGGCTGCTTCTTTGGGGAGCCGATGAAACGACGTGTTGCGTCTTTGCATCGCGATTACACGCACTGAGGCACGCAACAAAAGTCTTTTGATGAGGATTTTTTTATTTTTCGGGCTGCTTCGAGGCAGTATGGCGTCGATTAAGGAACTATACAGCTGTTTTACAGCGCGCGGTAATGTGTTAACATGCCGCGTTTCGAGGTCGACCTTGGATCGGCTGGTTCCAGGAGCGTCCGCTAGGTGGCGAGCATTTAGATGGAATCGCGAATAGGCCGAAGCCGCAAGACAAAAATGGACGCAGGTTCGATCCCGACCGCTGTGGTCGCGTTTTCGATAAAGATGAAAATACTAGAGGCCCGTGTACTGCACGCTTTATCTTCTTGTTTTCCAACGACATAACTACATTTTCTCCTTGCTGAAATTCAGACCACGAAATTGACATGTTTGTAGCTCGCATGCCTGTCTCTACTTTTCGTAGGTTTTGATAAAATTTACTCGTTCAAACTGTGCGCACACGCACAAGGGTGTGTGAGCAATGTGATGGAACTCTCTGAAAGCTTCTCTGCCTGTTATAGCTATCACAAAGCGTCGGCTCCATATGTGTTACTCACAAAGCACTTCACTGGATATACTGACCACCCCGCAAGCCTGTGAGAATTGGCGCACAAGACTTGGACGTCACAAATCTGACAACTTTTCTCGCGGCATCATATAGTAAAAAGGTCCCATGACACCAAAATTTCAAACGCAAGATGCTTGCATTAATTGGTTTTCCTGCATACGAAGGCAATCTTGAACGTCGCCTCTAAGTGATTTTAATATGGTTTCAAAGTAAGCCGGAATGCTCATCCGAGCTTGCAGCACCTCGCGACATCGCCACTAGTATGACGCGGTTAGTGGCCCATCTGTGACGTTTCCCTCTTGTAAGCTGATATCGTCGACGTCACAGAGAGACACGGGCGCGCCGCGCTATGGCCTCCGAGCGTGGCCTCCGCGATCGGCTGCGGCAGCCGATCGCGGACGCCACGCCAAAAGCCGTATTTTTCTGCTTCCTCTCCGTGTTGGCCGCTCAACCGTACATTGTACACACGCTATGGTTCGGCGTGTGTACCGACGTGCACCGCCGCATGCTACGAAAAGCGGCGTACGGTTGTTCAGGACACACGGAGCGAACGTGGGATCCGCGCGAGATCACTGACGGACTCTGGCTCCTTGCGCACTAGGGCGTGTACGATCTGAATATGTATCTTCCTCATCAAGTGCCTGCGCTCACTTCCGACAGCCGCCGCGGTAGCCCCGCGGCGCTAGTTTCTTGCAGTTTTTGGCGCGCGTTTCGAAGCTTCATTAAAACTGAACAAAATTGACGATGCTGAGACTAATTAGACTTCACGCTGGAGAATTTGCCACTCCATGCCGTGATTACAAGACACTGTTCTACTCATTAGAACATAAAAGTCTCCAACAAAAAAGATGGCTGTCATGGGCCCTTTAACTTCTAAATGTCTGGGTGTTAGAAAAAAAGGGTAGCATTACTGCTACATGATTTCAATGGTTACTTCACTGCTGTGAATCATCTTAGGTTACGTAAAAACCAAAACACACGTGTTAATGGAGCGCATATGCTTTGTGGAAGTGTAAATAGTATACTCTCACACATTTTCCGCTTTAGCTGTCGTCTCATATCGTTGGATTGCGGGAGTATAAAATTAGCCACTTCACACTGAACGTCGTTCACTATCGCTAAGGGCTGCCAGCAGGCGCTCAGCGTGGTGAGGTGTTGAAATATGGCAGCGCCCAAGCTGCAGCACTGTAAACAGTGTAGTATCTAGTGTGGTGGTTCTTTGTACGCAAAGTGTACACCTCTGTTTATCGCGCCTTTACGGCTGACCTTCTTCTCGACCCTTCGCAGGTAAAAAAGTGTGGTTGATACCTCCGTAATAAAAATCTCTATAACACGAAAGTGAAATCTGAGTTCGTGAGTTGTGGAATGCATAAGCGGCTCTCTGGCGAATCGAGAGGCGGGAGATCGCTTGGGTACTCTGAACATGTGAACACGTTAAATCTAGACATCAGCTGAACCTCGACACGGGACAGGGATTCTCGACAGTTGTACACGAGAGAAAGCTTTCGAGTGACTCACATTGCTCTGGAAACTGAACTGCACGCGCCAGAGCCCTGCGCAAGCCTGCCATAAACGAGGATCGTTCGCAAACGGTGATGTCTTGCAAGCGAAATCGAATGGGTTGTCAGCGGATCGTTTCGTGAGCGCACAGCTCGCGTGTGAAAGGCCAACAATTTGCTTTTCTACGGCCGTCTTTGCGATCCTGGAGCAGTGCGCGTCGCAACACACCTTGCCACGCGAGACAAATTTTGTAGCGGCCACGTTCGTACTTTGCCCCTGGAACGCGCCGTCACGACGCCGCCACGGCCCTAACTTCCTCGGTGGTCGAGGCGCAAACACTACCGAAGCGCTGACTGCCGGCGCGAATCATCCCGACAATCTGCTTCGCTCTATCTGTCGTTCCTAGATGGCGGTACCGCAACGAACCTAAGGGAACCAAGAGTGCACTATAAGGGAGGCGATGTTAATTTAAGAGTAATTTTGCTTGTTAAACACCATAGTTCACTGTACTGAACGCCTTTGCTTTAACCGGACGACAATTAAATGCAACTTCTAAAGCGCTATAGTGAACATATAACGCCAATCTGTCCCCTGTACGGGCGATGTTGTGGTGGTGCGTCGGTAGAGCATCCAGCTCCTTTCGTCAAGCTGCAGATGAAGGCGGCTTCGAGTCCGTCTGAGTGGAACTTTTTCAGTGTGAATGCATGTACATAAGATCCACTTCCGTTACAGTAAGTACGCCAGTGATTTCTTGGTGGGCCCCGGCATAAAACACTTTAGTGCTAAAAAAAAGGAAGAACTATGTATTGTAAACCTGATTTTTTTAACGAAGAGTACATACACCTGAAAACATCAGTGCCGCTTCTATTTTGCCTATATTGTTAAACAGCACGTCAGCTTTGAAAATTTGTTGCATCACAGCCAAGACACCGCCAAGGCACGCATGATTTTTCGAAGCGTAGTGGAGCTCGTCGTGACCCGTTTACGACCAATGGGACGCGCGGTGGCCGGAATATCCGCGAGAACTTATCAACTATGTTTTATGGGCGACAGACACTGGGTCGTACGCTTAACGGAGGCGTTACATTTTTAACGACGTGCACGGGCCCCGTCAGCGGGGCAGCCACTGAACGCTGTGTGTCGTCCCGGGAAGAGCGGAAATTGAATAGTCCCCGTGACTGAGCCTCCCTCTGGAACTCGCGCCGCTCGGTCGCGGAGACAGCGAATGCCTGCGGTCCCCGGGCTCCCTGTGCGTGGCCCGGCGCTGTTAATTTTTCAACGCTATATACGCCATCTTGCATTGCCCGTCACCGTAGTCTAAGCCTGTGTTTGCCGAGATGATGGAGTGAACCGCATACAATATTGCCTATGGTGAAGCTACTATAGTCTAGGAGCGCAAAATAGACCCATTTCACCCTACTAATTTTGTAGATTTGCATTTAAAAGAGCAATAAGAAAAGCCTACGAACGGTTCTGCGCTGGAAGAAGCACTTCTGGCCTCGGTCCTGTACACCAAGCAAAAAAAAAAAAAAACAGAAAAAGGAAGCTCTTCTCTGGGAAGAGGTACGAGGAATCGTAGAGGGTAACTGAGCTATACCTGTGCCAGCAATTCATTCGCCACTATCTATGCTCACGTGTAAAACCGTAACCAACAGTAGATCCGCCGCGGTGACTATTGCATGGGACTTGATGGGTTTCGGCGCGTCTATTACACGCAAAGTGGTCCCTGTTACCAATATCCAGGAAGCGCCGAAGCTGAGTTTGCACTCTTCCTCGTGCGACACATGTAAAAACAAAGTGAATAGCGCTGTACAGACACGGCCACAGAACATCCCCCCCCATTTACACACACACACACACACACACACACACACACACACACACACACACACACACACACACACACACACACACGCACACACACACACACACACGCACAGATGGCTCTACATTCCGTAGAAGAATACAGTGAAGAATTTCTAAATTTACCATGTTTCAAACAGACACCTTGCCTCATCAACCTAATTACGGTAACATTTATTACTAGTGTCTTAAACAAAAATTATTAATCGTTAATAATTCCCCATGGGCCACTCTGAAATTTTGTATTTTCAATGAGATCATTTAACAACTAATCAAAAACAGTTGGCAAAACACTGGAAACATTTTAATTAGCTTTCATCTCATTAGTGCGAGCGCGGCACCTGCTTTTCTGGAAAATTCCAGGGGTTACACATACTAGCTGGAGATATCGCAGGAAGCAGAAAAAAGCAATATTTACGCCATATCGTTCTTTTTTGTTTGTTTTGTTTTGGCTGAAATTACGGGTCACCTAGTTTGTGTAACAGAGCTATATTCTCAGGTACTTTTTTCTTCTCTTTCTTTACTATTTGATTGCCGACGGGCTTAGCTTTTAATTTAAGAGCAGCGCATAACACAGTAATATAGTAAAACCATTCAAATACCCTGCTTCTAATATTTGCCTTGTCAGGCCATTAAAGCTATATTCTAGCCCCGCCACGGTGGTCTAGTGGCTACGGTACACGGCTGCTGATCCTAGGGTCGCGGGATCGAATCCCGGCTGCGGCGGCTGCATGTTGAGGCCCGTGTGCTGTGCGATGTCAGTGCACGTTAAAGAACCCCAGTTGGCCGAATTTCCGGAGCCCTCCACTACGGCGTCTCTCATAATCAGATCTGGTTTTGGGACGTTAAACCCCACAAAACAACAACAAAGCTATATTCTATTGGTGTTCGCATTAGTTTCATTGTGCCTCGTAAGAAATTCCAGAAGCAATGCCCCCTTGAAGAAACCTAGAATAGGCGTCTCACAGATATGAATTCTCCTTGGCGTTATTTGTGCTATTTTAATTAGTGTTTTTCATTGACGGCGCTGAAATGGCCGAGGGTTCCTCCCGAGTTGCCCTTGCCGAGAGCAATATTACTAATAATGTACCGCCCTGTGCCGCAGACAGCTAAAGCTCATTAGGCGTCGCATGATTGCTATAACGAAAGTCAGTGCCCGTCTCTGTTCCAGGCAAGCTTTCGTTGCTCTATAGGGCCGTCTACTTCTCGATGCGTAGAAACAAGAGAAGGAAGCGATAGAGCTATTGTCCTCAAAGTGGTGGTGTTAGTGTGGCATCCCGATACGAACCATCTGTCATTTGTACCCGTCCTTGACTTCGTGAGAAACCGAATTGACACGGAGCGGCTTGTACAGCAAGCCACTGGCATATTCTGTGATCCACTGCCATATCCCACCCCGTTTTCCAACCGAGAAACTTTTCTTTTAGCGCATATGAAAATTCAACATCGTGTACCTTACTTATTTTGTACCTCTTTGCTCTGTTGCACTCAATGCTGATGCTTTTTACCGCAAAAAAAAAAAAAAAAAAGAGTTCCAGGCAAGTGCGACACCAGGACTTATTCCTAGGACGTAACTACGAAAGTATTCAGCTGGCACTGCCCCCCACTCTGCAGCACCGAAAAGCTTATGGTGCAGCTGGTAACATAGCAGGCCGCAGCTACTACTATAAGGCAGGGACGGCGTCCGCAGATCGGGGGTGCCCCCCAAAATTATGATCCCGTTGACACCTTCAGAACCACAGAGTTAATGCCTTAGGGGTGCAAAAAATGCCTTGGCGTCATTGGAACCGCTAAGGCGTTAGCTCTAAAGTCAGATTTTCATTTATATATTCTGAGGGTGGCAACCAGATCAAAATTTTGGTGGGAGAGGGCGCGGAACGCTGTTCTTCCGCCCCTGTTTCTGAATTAATGGAAAAGATGGTGGGATTTTCTACACTGCGGAACTATTCCGACTCTGGCAATACCGTTTCGTACCAGAATTAAAAAAAGACACATCAGATGTTTGCTTATGTGTGCTTACGGACTTACTGCGCCGTGGCATACCTACACACCTTCGAAAATCAATAATGATCTTCGACGATCATCTCTACTGAGGGTCGCGCAGTACCACTCGAAGAATTGTCCTCGAAATTGTATAATGGAATAACGTGACTGCTTAAATCCACCGTAACTGGCCTAAGCAAGTCCAACTTGCTTCTGATCTGTGGACGAAGATTAATTCATCCGCATAAATGTACGCCAGGCGTTGCCTATGTTATCCCGATTAATGCGACCGATTGTTGTTCCTCATTACAGTTCCATTAGTCGCTTACGAAGGGCCACTGTGTCCTGTCTTGCGAGCCGTCAATGAGTGGAACTAAGGCAACAGTAGAACAGGATTTTTAACATCCCACGAAATATCTAGCACCAATCTGTAGTGGCTGCGCCAAATCCAAGATGGGTCTTTGGAATAAAGTAAAAGCAATTCCAATGGCAAACATACTTCTGTGACTTCCCCTCCGCATAATATTCGGACTTTTTTAGACGACACCGGAATATTGGGCATCACAGGACTGCTCATTTGCTTGATTGTGAGAGCTGTCCACCTGGAACTTGTTGAAGATCACCCAGCTTTCTGCACGCATTTCGCCGCTTTGTGTCAGGAAGATGCCTGATGGTTTATGAGGTTTAGCATTTCAAAACCACGATATGCTTATGCGAGACGCCTTAGTGGAGAACTCCCTGAAATTTATACCACCTGGAGTTCTTTAACGTGCAGAGACATCGCACAGTACACGGGCCTCAACACTTCGCCCCCATCTAAATGCAGCAGCCGCGGACGGGATTCCACCCCCCGACCTTCGGATCCACATCCGAGTACCATAGCCACTAGACCACCGTGGCGGGGCGGGTCACGAAGACGATATCTTACTACCGTATACTCCGAGAACGCGGTCACATCCAAACGGAGCAAGCACGAGCTATACTCATGCTTTGGGAAAGCATGCGCCTTTAAGAATTGGTGGACGCGTTCGCAAACAACAAAGTTTATTGCGAATTTCTTGCCTATAGCGAGCATCGTGGCGGGGATAATTCGACGATCGCCCCAGAAGATCGGTTAAACTAGCATTAAAGAACACCTAGGGAAGGATGACTTGGCCTAGGAGTCCAACCTCGGGCAGTTGCACGAGCCGAAGAGGCAGCCGTCACCCCCGATTGGCGGAGGCCTGGTGGTTTTCTTAATCCCGCCACACTCTATTTCTAGCTGAAAACTAAGAATGTTCCGTCAAAAAGGACTAAGTTGTCACGACTTTAATGTACGTTCAGGCTGCGCTTGATTACATGTCAATAACACAAGTGTAAAGTGACGTCATGCAGTATCGAAAACCCAGCGCATTTCATCTATGGGAAATGGCTGATCACTGTTTCAAGCCCAAATTCATTTCATTTGTCCTTCAGGTTATCATAAGACTCGAACCACTTATGAAAGTAGAGACAAGGTAACGTAGAAAACTACAGGAGACGGTAGGTAAAAGAATTTTTTTAAATAATTGCGACCATAGCGTCAGAAGAGGGCAGTTCAAAAGCCAAATGGTAAGTTGTACGAGTTGGTTTGCGCTCATTTCGTCAAAATAAGCGACTTACTAAACGGGGACACAAGAGAGGGGTACACAGGACAGTCGCTGAACTCACAATTGCACTTTATTAAAAAAAAACGCATAATATACATGAAGGATAGGAACACGTGGTAGGCCTTACAAGGCAAAATAAAAAGAACATACAATGGTGCCAATGCCACCTAAGCGGTACCTAGATGGCCTAATTCTTTATCAAACATTGCCAGGGAGGGTTGACTAAGGCAGCCTTTATCACCCTTTAGAATATTGAAGGTCTCTGCCACCTCACGTGTCCTCAGGTCTTTGTGTATGAATGCAACATTGGTGTCATTAATGCTTAACAACATTCGCGACAACATTCGCGACAATGCTTACTCACGCGAGAATGTGCGTCGCTTCCCGTATTTCCACGGGGCTCGCAATGGAGTGTGTTTACACACAACCCCGTTTGGCCTATGTAGGAAGCGCTACAGAATAAAAGGATGTGGTACAGGACCTCTGTACGTCAAGTTACAAATCCGCGACTGTGTACAGTGTCCTCTTCCTCTCCTAGGACACTGTCCAAACTGGTGGATTTGTCCCTCGTCGCGCAGGGATTGTGTATCGCAACCATTTTTTCCCCTTTGGTGCTTCCTACATAGACCAAACGGCGAGGTGCGTAAGCACACGCCTTAGCGGACATAGCGGAAATATGGGAAGCCACGCACATTCTCACTAGATCAAGCATTGTGGCGTATGTGGCTCCCGCGCAAGCATTAACGACACCAATGTTATGTTCACACACAATGAGCAGACAACACGTGAGATGGTAGACGGTTGCAAGGATGGACAAATGGGGCGTTAGCCAACCTTCCCTGCACTGTTTGATAAAGAATTAGACCATCTAGGTACGGCTTAAATGGTACTGGCACCATTGCATGTTCTTTCATTTTACCCTGTAAGGCCCACCACGAGTTACTATAGCGGATGTATATTACGCGTTTTTTATTTAAAGTAAACCTGAGTTGTGAGTGCAGCACCTGTCCTGTGTACCCCTATTCTTGTCTTCGTTAACTAAAGCACTGTTTCGTCGAAAGTACCTACAAAAGGTAAGAGTGGAGAAAACACAGCCAAACACAACCACGCCAACAGTGGAAACTAGCCAGGTTCATTGAAGTTCACACTGGCCGCGATGCAGAACAGTCGGAAAAGCCACGTACGGCTGCCTGCATCATGTCGCAATGCGAAAGCGGCTGCCGTCAGACTGACGGCTGCTACTTGTCGCGTGCAATCACGCACGCGATTGATATACGTTCATCAGCGGCAGCTAAATGACTGCCTTGAACGAGTGTTAGCTTGCTTCCTTGGCACCCAGAGGACACAAGTTCGTTTCTTCCGCAGACCAGGAAGTTTTCTCCTGATACCAATGAATTCACATTGTTTAGAGGAATCTCCCTGAGAAGTTTCACACCAGTCGTAGCCTTTTCTAACTATGGCGCCGCGCAATGACGCCACCATGCATTGTTACATTATGATGCATCATAGCGACACCGTAACGTCATCACTTGGTCGTATGACTTTTGGAACCATTCGTGTTCACGTCGGGACGCCGGGCGACGCACGCCAGAGTTTTTGACTAATGAGGCATACCTATACAGCTTTCTTCCTAAGATCATTCACCATAAGCCGTGCAACGGAACACACTCCCAACGACATATACCAGGTTGCTCGACTCCTGGCACGTACATTAGCAGACATGAAGTTTGCTTTGCGCCCACCGGGTTGTTGGCACTTCTGAGGGAGAATAAGCGGCTCCACTCACGAACAGCGCGAAACCTCGAGATCAAAATAATCTCGCCAATACCTCCAAGTCATGGGTGAGTTTATGCGATATCAATAGATGTAAGTTATCTACCGAAGTCTTTTCTCTCAAGGTTCCTTAGAGAAATGGAAGCTTAGGAATTTCACGGGCCAAATGACGATATAGTCAAGGGACACGCCGTAGTTGAAGACTCCAGCCCCATTTTCTTTAACGCACACCCAAATCTATACAAGCTGGTGTTTTCGCATATCGCACCTATCGGAATTCGACCACTGTGGTCTGCACAATTGTATCTGCTCTTCGGTGCTTAGCAGATAAAACACCACAAACTGCTATGACGTAATGGCGGATTAAGCTTTCTTTGCCATTGCCTGGCTGTCTTGCTAATGTGTCGGTGAACATATTTTTGTAAACTTGTGGCGCTGCTGCCCCGGGTTTTGTTATCGTTTGTTTTTCTGTAACGTCCCTTACTCAGCGCTCCCATAAGGCTTGTAAGGTATCTTGGAATGAGAATAATATCTCTAAAATCACGGTCAGCCTAGGTACTTTCCTCAACGTGCTTTAATAGCCGAATATCTTTCCTTACCTACCAGCACACTTCCCATCTTACATACGCAGGACTACTACATATGCCATATACGCGTGCTTGTCTGCAGAACTCCGTTTTCACGCGACCTGTAACGGTAAAATACATTCGTAGTGTATCGCCTCGGGTTTCGAAGCGGTCAAATCTGCGACTGTTATTTGTTCTAGTTTGTCGCGTAATCTGTATGTTCTCCGTGCAGTGAGAAGCAGCCTGGTAAGTTATTTCTTAGTATTCCTTGGTGGACATTACTTGAACTCTAGGACCTTGCTTATCTTTCTCACCGGTGAGAGTGAGTGTCTTATCGACAACGCTTGGTTTTCCTTGAGCCTAGCAGCACGATCTAGAATCGGGCGACGAACGGAGGCTCAATTCAGTGCGTCCGCCAATGGCTCGAACGCTCGATTCCGTCTAAAATATGGCGACGCGGCGCTCGACCCTAGTTGGGAGATATGGACGGGTGCGCCGCACGAAGGTGTCCCCGGCAAGGCCAAGTGAGAGGAACTCTCGGGTGTTGCTCCAACGCCACTTTGTCACTTGAGCGCGCGAGCAACAGCCGTGGTTGCGAGCGCGCCATGCCATGCTTCCTGTCGGATGGAGGCCGGTCATCCCGAGTCGGGAATCGTCCTCGGGAGAGCCAGCCAAACGCACCAGGCCCACGCGTAGCGGGATGGACGACAGCAATAACCACGCGGAGGCTGACGGCTCCCGCACCATTTATCAGCGCTTCCGGACGTTTCTTTAGCTTCTGACTACGGCTCGGCGGAGGTTTGGCTATTGCTTTGTCCGCTGTCTACGGTGTTGCTTGCGGCTCCACGCGTATACTCTCGTTTCTAGCGCCGTTGGAGGTCCGGGGATTGCGTAGCTGCGGCCGCATGTGTTGCAGGATTTCTGTGTTCTTCTTTTGCGACCCTGATCCTTTGTTTTCTGGGCCGTTCAGGCGCTAAACAAACTGAAGTCTGCCGATGAGCAAGCGGAAGCTCGACGGAAAGCAGCGCGGCCTCCCCGTGAGTGGCGAAGGAGCAGGTCGACGCAAGCCGGGAAGAAAAATGGGCCTCATGTTTTTTCGAATTAGGTGCGGTTGGTAGGTTTCAGTAATAGGGGCATTTTCCTCCTGCCTCACGACATCATGGAAAAAAAAAAGAAAGGTTCGGGGTACCAGTGTATAGCTTACCCCATTTTGGACAACAAACAGACCGGTCACAACAGGAGGATTAAAGCCTAAGTGGGAGATGAGGATTTCTTTACGATTTCTCTCTTCGTTTCTTTCCTTGGTAAAATAAGTGGGATGACTCGCTCTCTGGCTTCCGCAATGAGAAACAAAGCACACAGTCGCTGAAGATTTTGGGCAATAGTTTCCCAGAAGAAAGACAAGAAACGGCAGCGTTACGCCCGCCTAGAGCGAACGTCGCTCTTCGCTGATCCTATAGCGCTCACAGTTGATCTTCAATTGAGCAAAATGGATCATTCGGGAAAGTGCCGTTTAAAGAAAAGTAAAGCGAATTTACGCCCACACGGCTCGCTTCTTTTACGCGTCATTGCGAGAAGAGGGCTTCTCATGTATCTTCGTCAATAATGAAAGCCTAATAAAAACTTCAGAAACGCCGCAGGCACTTGCCTGAAGAGACGCAACTGCAAAAACACGGCTGCGATCAACTATTGATGAAATAATAACAAAGCTAAACAAATATGAAAATAGCAGAACGAAGCAAATAGAGGAAATTGCAGAAGAAACACAATGAAAAGCCGGATTGGGCTAACGTTATCAGCCCTGAGGCTTCACCTCAGGCCACGTCTGGACCTGTGCTGACCGTGATTGTTACGTTCTCTCACGGCAGAAAGCCAGTTTCATGGTATTCACCAGCTTATCCAAGCGTGGCAGACTGGCCCATAGAGGTGGCTGACAGACAAGGCGTCTATTCAGTTATCTTGTAATAAAATACATTTATAGATGCGCGTTTCACATTCAACAATGCATGCTTTTTACGCCGCGGGCCTCGTCAGTGCTTTTGCGGTGTGGCCTTCCCACTGTGCAAGTCCACTAGCTGTCAACAGCAAGTGTGTGGGGCGCGATACGCATAAAAAATAAAATACAAGGACGACGAGATGCGTGACAGACATACGGGGCCCTTCTGCACTTTCGAACCATGCCGACATCGCAAAAGAATCCAAAACACGTGAAACGCGTCTCCACAGCGCAGCCGCTCGGCTCCTAACTGCCCGAAAGGCGAAGTGTTACTATCGAGTATAATTCACAAACCGCCAACACGACTAAGGCTTGTAGCTTTAACCGGGCGGGAGCCATTGTATCTATTATGAGTCGAAAAATACGGCGGTCGTTTTAGTAGGCATTAATGCGAATGGAGGAAATTGTGCGGCACAAGTAACGCACTGATCGTACGTTCGCGTCATATGTTGCGTAAGCTTGTGCTTGGATTGACGTAAAGTTTCTCAGGGAAGTTCTGGATAATGGAGTGGACTGACAGCTTTAAAAAAATAAATAGGCCGGTTCGGCAGAGATTTGACACCTCGCCATAGGTGTGCCAAACGAGCACGCTTCACACCAGGAGCGATAGGAATTTCATTTCATTTTGCGTTTATTCAAATTTCCTTGTTGTGGTACGCCTGAGCTTCTCCGATCCGATGGCGCCCTTCAGTTCGAACTGGATAGAGCCTCTCTGTTGTACGGGTAACTAAAGGTGTGCCTGTACAAGACGAGCCAATGAGGACGAGATCTGTAGTAGGGCACACACACAAGTTGGCATGTCGACACGGCAAGTTGGGCAATGTGGTGCGCTAACATTGTTGGTTACACGTGCAGCGTAGCACAGAAGAATTACAGAGAATGAACGACATGAACGCTGACCATTAACTGAGAGTTCACTGCATGCACAATCACCTATACATTTAGGTCACATGGTACGCGCTAGATGTAAAAAAGTGCGGGGAATTATGCCATCCAAACATTCTATTTCTTTTTTTATGTAATCAGGCAGATGTATGGCTGACATTAGGCACAATCTATGTGCATGCGGCGCACCTCGTTTATATCCCGGCTAGTTTTATGACCATTCTTCAACAATACAACAGTTTCGTGGAGCAGGGGTACACACTGGCAGCGTGTGCAATGTGCCGCCAAGTTACAGCTTGAGGAATTCTTGACAGCAACGTGGTGCCCTCTGAGATGAACGTTTAAGCAGTGACCAATTGTTCATACCACACTTTGCCGTTTGAGCGCCGTATTACGCACATCACCCTTACGTAGCGCGGGACTGACTGGTGCATACGCTTGATATGACACAATATTATTCGTACGCTCGAGGGCACGAGGGATTGGATGTATCGTCATATGGTCTGGCAACCCTGGCCAGAATGTGGAGTAAAAAAAAGGAGCACGAAATAATAAACGTCAGACTTGCCATGTCAGCCTATCGCTCTCTATCATCACTCGAAACATAGTGTCAGCAGTAGCTCGCCGCAGATAGGCGGTGCGCGTGCAGTCGCGCAGTGTGCCCGTCGTTCAGCGTCGCCCGGTTTAACCGAGATGGAAACGCTTCGGCCCCCTGACCGACTCGTCCTCTCGGATAACGCCGCCGCAAATTGGGAAATGTTCAAGCAGCGCACCCAGCTGTACTTCAAAGCCACGGGCAAGGACAGCGAGACGAGTGCGGAAAAAGCTGCCGTATTCCTACACGTGGCCGACCAAGAGGCCATTGATGTGTACAACACATTTCAGCTGGCTCCAATGCAACAGGAGGACTACGAGCTCATTGTCCAAAAATTCGAGTAGTACTGCACGCCACAGCGCAATGAAACGTACGAAAGGTATGTTTTCCGTTCCTGCTTGCAGCAGCAAGATGAAACATTCGAACAATTCCTGAGAGATGTACAGATAGCGGCGCAGATGTGCAACTTTGGAGACCTGAGAGATTCAATGGTGCGTGACCAACTCGTGTGGGACGAAAGATAAGAAGCTCAGGTCCCGTCTGCTACGGGAAAAAGACTTACGCCTCTCCAACGCTATTGATTTTTGCAAAGCAGCTTAGCTTGCAGCCTGCCAAGACCAACTGTGGGACAACGAACAGCAAACAGTGCAGGCCTGTGCAGTGAAGAAATGCGATCGAAGTGAAGCGCGGAAAAAGTCCACCCATCAGTGCACCTATTGCAACAGGTTCCACCCACCTAGGAAGGGCTCAGCCTGGAAAAAGACGCGGGGAAACTGCGGTAAGCAGAACCCATTTCACCGTTTGCTCAGCGAAAAAAGTTAATGAGGTGGACCGTGAAGCACGCGAAGAAAACGAAGATTGTGGACATGAATTCCAAATTCTGGCTGTGCAAATAAGCGGTGTGGCAGTAGCGCACCCAGGATCTCTGCCAGGGGGAGGGGGGTTCAATTTTTCACGAAGGGCCGGGCATGCGATTACACAGTTGTTGCGTGTGCAAAAAAAGTAAATAAAATGCCAAATAATAGTAACATCAATGATGACGATTATTTTTATTACTTTTTCGGCGTTTTGCAGAGAAATTAGCGCCAATTCCTTCTAGGACATAGGAGCAGTTACGGAGTGGGAGGGGGGTTAGGTCGGCCTCAGGGGGGGTTACAACCCCTGAACCCCCCCCCCCCCCCCCGTCGGTGCGCCACTGCGGTGTGGCAAGTACGGTGGCCCGCGACTGGACAGTTGACTTCACTTCACTTCACTTCACTTTTATTTCCTTAAAGGCCCCCTCAAGGGGGGTATTACATAAGGGGTGGGTTACATTTGTAGCCAATAATATATATACACAAATATACATACACAAGAATTATACATAAAAATAGTATATGTATTTATACAATAATTTATACAATATACAACACAATAGCCACTTAAGCATAAAGCTAGCAGCTAAAACATAGGAATAGGTTAGGTGAGTTTTTCAGCAAATGAGGATGGGCAGGTGATATCAACAATAGAACCGGGCAGGCCGTTCCACTCAGAAGATGAGCGGCAAAAAAAAAAAAGACGCCGAAAAGGTAGTAGTGCGCAACAGTAGGCACGAAAGCCGTGACAGTCAAAGTCGACACTGGTGCGCAGGCAAACTTGCTGCCTCACTCGCTTTTCGCAAGGCTTAAAGCAGCTGCGAAAGGGAGCAAGCAAGACAGTTCTGACAAGGTATGAAGGAAAAATGATTGAATATTTCGGCGCGGCATCGTTGCCACTGCGGCTGGGTAACAAAGCGCAGCAAGTCCCTTTCTTCGTAGTTAAGAAAGGCAAGCAACCGTTGTTCGGACTTCCTACCTGAGAGTGTTTCGGCCTGGTGACACGCGCCCACGCCATTTCAAGGCCGAACAAGTCTGGGAGAGCAGATAACGGTAGAATTCGCGGAGTTGTTCAAAGGACTTCGCTGTGTCAAACGTCCTTACAGGATCACAATGAAAGACGGAGCCAAGCCGGTAGCGGTGCCAGCAAGACGAGTGCCAGACACGAGACAGGTCCATTTGCAAGAGGAACTGGAGCGCATAGAAGCCGAAGCCATCATCATGAAGATGGAGAAACCGGCAGAGTGAGTAAGTCCACTGGTCACTGTTGAAAAAAAATTACAGCATATCCACGGAGTGAATGATGATGAGTGGGCGAAGCTCGGGAGGTTCATCGTAGATCGTGCCGAGTTCCGGATTAATTTAGTTAACGCGCACGCTACGAATCCTTATGGTTCAACTATGCACGAGTGAAATTCTCCCACCGGCACTTCATTGCAAGTCAACATCCAGTGCCTATATATATATATATATATATATATATATATATATATATATATATATATATATATATATATATATATATATGGGTGGCCGGAGAACGGTTCTCCAACGCGAGCAGTCGGTATTTCTCAATCAAGGAACTCGCTAGGAAGGAGACGCTGCCTGCGCCAACGTTGTCTCTCGCGGGTGAGGGCGCGTTCTCCATCTTTGCGAGCTGGTAGAGCGTTCATCTAAGAAAGAGCGTTTGCATAGTCAACGCGCGCCTTTCGCTCTCTCTCTCTCTCTGTCTCTCTCTCTCACAAGACTGCAGATGGAAGAGTGAGAGAGAGAGAGGCACGCGCCGGGAGAGAGAGAGAGGCACGCGCCGAGGGCGAGCGCGTGCCTCCCGGCACGCCGGTTACGCCTGACGAGGGACAAGGTTAGACTAAGAGGAGCTTCGCCCCTAAAAAGGGCGGAGAAATTCGAATCTGCATGGATCAGCGGAGTATAAGCCAAAACACTGCCCCGCCACGGTGGTCTAGTGGCTAAGGTACTCGGCTGCTGATCCGAGGGCCGCGGGATCGAATCCCGGCCGCGGCGGCTGCATTTCGATGGAGGCGAAATGTTGAGGCCCGTGTGCTGTGCGATGTCAGCGCACGTTAAAGAACCCCAGGTGGTCTAAATTTCCGGAGCCCTCCACTACGGCGTCTCTCATAATCAGAACTGGTTTTGGGACGTGTATTGGCCGTGCATTGGCCGGGCATGCAGAAAGAGATCGAACAGTTCAGTGCGAAGTGAGCACGTGCTGCCAGTCTGCGTATCGCCAACCGGCCGAGCCACTCGTCAACAGCCCTCCCCAAGTTTTCCGTGGGAAAGGGTCGGAGTATATCTGTACATATTCAAAGTATCCGGAAGTAGGGTGTCTGACGCAGACATCGAATGAAAGTGTCATCGGAAAACTTGATGTTTGCAAGGCACGGCATTCTGCTGGAGATACACACCGACGGGGCCCGCAATTCACCTCCAATGCGTTTGACAACTTTGCGCGGGTGTGTGACTTTTCACATATGGTTTCCAGTCCCAGGGTCCCGAGAGCGAATGGTCTGGCCGAAAAGGGAGTGCAGGTCGTTAAACGCCTCCTGAAGAAAACGAAGAACGCCAAGGAGGCGTTCTGGGTGGCTCTCCTGAATTATCGTCTGTCTCCCTTGGAAGGCGGCCAAAGGCCGGCTGAGCGGTTGATGGGGAGGCGGCTACGTGGACGGCTGCCGGACTTCGCTGCGGCAGAAGTGAAGCAGGTGCAGAAACCCAAGGCTTGCTCCTCACTTCCATTCTTGGACAGCGGAGACACCGTGCGCATTTTAGATGACTCCGGGTGGACAATGCAAGCCACAATTCAAGACCGCGTCGATCCCAGGTCCTACGTGCTAAGGACGGAAGAAGGTCCCACCATAAGGCGCAACAGGCAGCATATCCTCAAAACACAGGAAAGGTTCATACTGCGACGCACGGATGAGGAGTATGAAGACGATGTGCATACGCAGGATGCAGGGCGACCACAGTCGACAGGTCCTCCATCAAGCAGTGCCTTCCAGCCAGGCTCAACCAGAGATGACGCCAGCTACCAAAAATGCTACGTCATCAACCACTGTTCACCATCCAAGTGTGGTGCAGGACAAGGAACCCGAGGGAGGTGGCAATCAGGCAAATGACAAATGTGCGGCAGGGACGTGAAGTGATACGGGAGAGA
This sequence comes from Hyalomma asiaticum, assembly GCA_013339685.2. NCBI lineage: Eukaryota > Metazoa > Arthropoda > Arachnida > Ixodida > Ixodidae > Hyalomma > Hyalomma asiaticum. Next base: position 248,093,334 of record CM023481.1, on the reverse strand, counting down.
GTACTAGATCGACTCGCATCAAGCGCCCGACATCGAAGCTGTAGTACGCAAAGGACTTTAAACAAATTATGTAGCTTATCGAGCGTATTTTCTCCCAAGTCTATGTTGAAATTTCGGCGTTTTGTTTTGTTTACTATAGTCGGTTTACTGCAGTGCCCTAAGGAGGGATGATGTATCGTCATGTGGTCTGGCAACACTGGCCAGAATGTGGAGTATCAAAAGAAGCACGGAATAATAAACGTCGGACTTGCCGTGTCAGCCTATCGCTCTCTGTCATCACTCGAAACATTGCTCATACTGGGTTGCCAGCATTTCTAGTATAATCTGGCCACCACCCTTAAACAGATTTGTTGTAATCCGATACATGACAGGTGCATTGCCCTTTTGCATTTCTTTCATAGCTTTCTTTACTCCCCGTGTCATCGCTGGTGGGATGTCACCGCCTTATCTTGTAGGTAATCTGCAACGGGTGCAAAGGCGGTGGGTCGTGAGATCGCTGGTGACTTTACGTTCACTACCTCTGGTGCGCTAGTCTTGAAGGGGGCATCGCTTCACCTTTAGGGACGCATTTTGAAAGGAAGGGTAACAAACAACGTTTGCTCATCTCTGTCTGCTCTTCTCGTCACGCCAGCGCTGCGATATACACGATGATAAAGAATGTATGAAGTTTGGAAAGGTGTGGAAAAAGAATGCCAAGCGTTGAATGCACGCGATCTCGGACTGAGATCCGTTCAAGTTTCCCTACGAGTACGTGTCAAGACGTTCTTAATTTAGTAAATAAATGTTTGCTGCTAGATATAACAATCGATAGCAGAAGTTCCGTGTATTTGTTTCGTGCAGTATGATCGCTATCAATAATTCGTCTTCAGGGGGAAGATGCATTGGGTTTTAAGCTACAAGTAATATATATCTAGCGTCAGCAGGGCTTTCGTGCTTAAAAAAAGTGAAAACAAAAACTTTTTATTTTCCACCACATCCCCTCTCTTTCTGGCATCTTACAAAAGTGGAGAAACCGCGGAATATATTTTTTACCCGATTCAGGAAGCGTGAACGCTGTATGTTTGTGGTTTACTATAGTTTCGTTTTGAATGCTTTCAACGCGTCAATACCAGGTGTTTGTGGGCGGTGCTCATAAGCAGCTGCGCTATACGTTGCACAATTCATACTGACGCTTTTTTACTTTATTTTCAATCTTCCAGGAGGTTAAGAAACCTCAGGCTTGCATTTGCTTTAAAATTTAGCCCTGAACTTCCCGCCTGACATATTCCCGGGTCTTTTGCCATTTTCGCTGAGGACAGAGACCAGGGAACACGAAGCAAACACACGCCATTTGCACGTGACTTACAAGAGAGCAAATACAGCTGACGCATTTCGAGAACTGCGATTCACGCATAGTTTAAGTGAGCGCAAGGGTTAAAAGCACTTGGGCTGGGAGCAAAGAACCCATAGAAAGACTGGTGCGCAATCGCCCACTTTTTTATGCCGCTGCAGCTGCTCTGTCTTTCTTGTTGTTGTTTTTTTTTGCAGAGTGGGGCCAGCGGTGCTTCGTGTGAACAAAAACTGATTGATTAATTTATGGGGTTTTACGTCCCAAAGCAAGCTATGATTATGACAGACGCCGTAGTGGAGGGCGTGTTAATAAATACTAACATTTTGTTATGGAAAAAGAGACAAAAAAGCCGCATCTCGGAAAAAAATTTCCACGGCCGTCTGACATTTCCCGAGGCCGATCAAAAAATAACTTTAACCCTAGAAGTATTATTCACACCACTTTTAACAGATACACTTGTTATTCACTGATAATTTTGTTAACAAAATGTGTAAGATACCGCATTGGAATTTGTGCTCTCGAACTCTATGAGCTCACTGTAGAATGAGTGTCGAAAAAAATAGGAAGCAGACCATACCTATCTATAATGACTTTAATATATTATGGACAATATACTAAATTACGTATTCGGGAACGGGCAACAAAGAAATACATATTGTCGCCACACGCACGCCGCTTTGACCAAATATTGAGGATGCAAAGCTCGCAAAAGAGAGATCGCCTTCTCAACTCGCTTAATAGTGGAGGTAAGTTCTTAGAAGGCTCATGTCGCCACCTTTCATTTTCTTAAATATCGTAGCCGATACAATAGTTCCCTATATGCACGAATCTTTATTTACCATGTACATTTCATACGCGTATCTCCGATATGCCTGGTTCTCTCGTAGACAACCGTGATCTGAAACACGGAGACCTTTTGTGTCCGATACACGTTTCCCGATTTCAACTAATTTTACAAAAGGTGACGAAGAACTTTTTCTCACCATTACAATTACAGAAACATTAGGGGAAAATGTTATTGTTATACCAAGATTCAATTTGAGCAGCAGAGCTGCTTAGGGTCGATACTGCGCCGTCTGTCCGCTGTCCGCCTGCCTGTGTTCACGTGGCTGCAGGAGCCAGGGGTGCATCTAGAATTTCGATTTCGGGCGGCGTTAACCATGGCGTAACCGGAACGCGGGGGTGGGGGGTGGATACCAAGTCATCAAATAGCTATATGGAAAATTTTTGGTGGGGTGTGAGCATCCAGCTAAGAGGTGTTAGGGGAGTGCTGGGGGGTTGGGGGTGCATAAATCCCAGGCAGGAGATACACTCGGCTACAGGTCAAGAAAATGGCAGATCCCATGTGCAGTGGGCATCAAGGAAATGCGAAGCACGCATCAGGAACGTAAAATGGATCTGCATTGTTGTCTCTCTATACCGATTTTGGTACATATGAAGTTAGCGAAACGGCCGCAAGAGCACCAAGACTGTGGCATGTAAACCAGGCTGCTCATGACACGCATGTCATGATTATAATGTTAAGACCTGTCATTTACGTTCTTCATGCAGTGGTGTCATGCCATAGCAATTTTGGCATACATCCCATTAACGAAACGCGTGGCATGTAAATTATGCCGCTCGTAACATGAATGTCACAATTTTCATGTCGTTAGAACGTGTCACCCATAGTCGTCAGACATTGTTGTCCCGCCATACCTATTTTGATATGTATCAAGTTAAGGAAACGGCCGCAAGAGCACCAAGACCGTGGCACGTAAATCATACCGCTCATGACATGCATGTCAGGATTTTTGTGTTATGACGTGCATTTATGTTCGGCATGCAGTCATATTGCGCCATGCCAATTTTAGCATACATCCCATTAATGAAAAGGCCAGGAGAGCACGAAGACCGTGGCACGTAAATCATGCCGCTCATGACATGCATATCATAATTTGTGTGATTGTGCATTTATGCTCATCATTTATGTTCGTCATGCAGTCATGTTGTTGCATACCAATTTTCGTATACATCCCATTAACGAAACGGCCAGGAGAGTACAAAGTCGTAGGAGGCTAGGTAAATAGATAGATACTCTCGAAGGCGCCGAAGTTCGCTAAGAAATGCTTCGTATTAAACAAAAAGCGCCGTCTCCTCGTCAAAGGACCCCCCTCCACCCAATTCACCCAATAGTGCCGCTCTTTCAACCTGACGTCACGGCAGAACTCCTCCGCGTCACGCTCAAGAGATAAATCATATAAATGTGTGGAGGTGGTCTGCCACGACGTCACATTGATAGAGCGGCACTATTGGCTGTAGGGAGGTCCTTTGACGGGGAGACGCCGCTTTTTTCTTGACCTGTGATCGAGTACAGGTCGAGAGCGGCGGCTCTGGGGACGCACTAATTATACGTTCCGCGCCTGGGAATCGGCAGCGAGATGGCAGCGTCGGGTGATCGATCCTGTGATACGCAGCCGAAAAGCACAAGCCAGGCGTAAGCGCAGGGAAGCTGTAAACAGCATGACTCCCTCTTACCTAGAAGCACAGGTCAAGCGACAACGAAGGCAAGCGAAGCCCTAGCCCTTAAATGAAAAGAAAGAAACGCAAGGCAAGCGCCTGTGCAGACAAGGGAACTTCAGTTGCTAGGAAAAGGCTTAGTAGAACTTGTCGCTCGGCGAGTTGGTTCATGCTTCAAATGGAAAAAAAACGGAGCGCTAAAAGAAAAAAAAACGACAGACAAAGAAGGAGGCTACACACAGCGCAAGTCCTGTGTGTAGCCTCCTTCGTTGTCTGTCGTATTTATTTTTTTTAGCTATCAGTTTTTTCCGTAGGAAAGACAATGAAGTTAAAATACAGACACTGGAAAGTTAACCCTGATAGTTACAGCAAAAGGCAGGAGTTCATCGTTCCATACCACGGATTGACAGTCTATAGACGAAAATCATCGCAAAACACCCACAGTCACAGTATAAAGCGAAAAAACGCAGCCCCAATACATGCAGTCGCAGCAAAAACCTTAACATTACACATGCCGAAAAAACCAACAAACCACAGAAGAGCACCAAGAAATCACATGAAATCACACACCGTCACAGAAGATCACAGAGAAAGAAAAAGAGACCTACAGCTCCGCTGTTGCTGCAGATTTGGCATTACGTGGAACTGGGCTTGATTGTTTTTACAGGCTTTCTGGTCGCGTAATATTCATGGTAGGAAGGACACAGAACACAATGACTGGCAGTAGCCAATTGTGTCTGTGGGTAGATCGTAGTAAAGTATGATCATTAGTACAAGAGCGGAAGACGGAACGAAGACAGAACGAGCGCCAATTTCAACTTCCAGCAAATTCTATACGAGAAAACACCGGCAAATATGCACCCAAGACACATAACGTGACAGCGAAAATAACCTAGCTATACGTATACTAAATCCATCTCCTTATCAGTCAACGACGATGAAAAGTGCTAGCACTGGCCTTCTTTTTCGCCTTGGCAAACCGGCCTTTCGATACGGCAGGCATGCCAACTTGTCCTGCCGCAGTCCTTATAAACACCTAATGGATACTGGGTGTGTCAGCCGGACATGTTAATTATCCCGAGACTCAGTCACTTTGTTGATTAAGGTGCTATTGAATTGCTAAATAAACCAAACTGAACCACTCCGCGTCCCGTTCTTGGGAATGTCCTTCTAGATACATGCAAAAGCGTATTGCGTAGTACCTCAGTGCAATTTCGGACCACTCAGCATGTATAGAACAAGAATCGACAACGTAGCCAACAGTATATTGATTGTCACGGTGACGCTATTTACTTACTGACGTAGTGTTGTTCATTTGTCTGTTAAGAAGGAAATCAGGCAATCAGCAAGAAGATAGAGCCTTTAGGAACGGAAGCAAACGCGTAAAACAGACCGCCACGTCGTATCCCAGCTTAGGTCCTTCAAAGTTGCTTACAGGATATCTCGGCTAACTCAAGCCAATCTTTAACAATTTCATTTGCGCGTTATGCGAATGCGACCAGCTTAATATACTATCTTCGTACAGCATGGACGCTTCGCTGGGAGCACGCTTCAAGGTGCTAATATAATCTGGCGCAAGAGCCTGGCACTTTAGTACTTTTCTGTAATACTGCACACCTTCTCACAGCCAAGAAAAATTAAGGCTGCGCTCGCTGTTACCGCGAGAGGAAATCATTAGGATATTAATGAGTTAGCCCTACAACTACTTCATTAGATATTATTTTGTTTAGTGAAACACTTATAACTTATAAAGTTGCCTAATTACGTATCGTTAACTGACTACCTCAACTAATAAAAAATGTTTTCTTCTTTAATAGCACAGCAATAAAACTAGGTTGGTTGCAACGTGGGTGGATATCTTATTAAAGCTTGGCTGAAAGGTCTACCTGAAAAACTTTGTATATTTCCCTATTTAGAACACATAGAATGGCGGACATCATGTATTACATCGAACTTTCTTCTACCTAGAGGACGAACATATAAAATACATCCCCTCCCCTCTCCCCATGATCCATCTAATTTTCTCCCACATAGAGGAAAACAAGCTCAAAAAATAGGGAACAAGCATTTGCTGCATGATTCACCAGATGGCGTATTTCCCTCTGTGGCTCTTGTTACTGACTTCTATGATACATACGTTATTTTACAGGCTACGAAAGAACTACAGATGGAGGGAGCAAAACACCGGGTGAATTCGCATATGCCGAGGCCATTAGGGACGCTCGAGGAATGGCCACGCAGATGCCTCTTGGGAACAACATGAAGCAGCGATAACCATTCAGGACGTGAACCGGTTATCACAAATGCAGTTTGGCTCTTGAAACGAATAAAGACGCGAATATAACACGAGAATACAAAAAACGAAACGAGAAAACTGCGAGAACTATTCACAATAGGAAATTCCTTGAAAGAACCTGAAGAAGAAAATAAAGCTACGTATTCGTTGCGTGCTTGACAAAAGAAGAAATAGCGAACAAAAATGACCCCAACTTTATTACCAGTGGTGTCTCCTTCCAACAAAATGCTGCTTTGGGAACATCTGTGTGCGCAATAATTGCAAGATTTCTACGAGTTTTTATTGCATCTGTATGTATCGTAGCAGAGTAAACAAGAACGATGTACAGAATTCCGAGGGTCGCCTTTAATTTACCATCCGAATACGATCGAAGTTACTCGCACAAAAGAAAGGCGACCCTCTTAATACAGCAAACACTGAGTTTCGCCCTTGTTGGTGCGATGTAATTTCTTGCTCTTAGTGCAGAAATTCAAGACCCAATGCGGAAAGGACAGGAGCTACATTTTAGATTTGGCTTTCGCGTGTGTCAGTTCGTCTGTGTCTTTATTTCGGGTGTTTGCTTTAAGGAATGGAAGTTCTATTTGTTCTATTTATTTCCAGAATTCTTATTTATACAGATAACAGTTCATTTCTTTCTTAGGATATAAGTTAAATAGATGATAAATATGCCCACTCAGTTACGTTTATTACGCTGAGCTAATGGCAAGGACGCTTAAATTACCTTGAAAGGTGTGTTAGCTCCTTTGAAAGACGCAGAAATAAAAAAAAAAGGTTGGCGATATCACCAGAAAGTTTGCTGGATATTAGGCATCGCAGTATATACATTATGACCACGTCTACTCGTCTTCAACGCCTACCAACTAAGGCGATGACATGACAGGAGATATGGACGAACGGGGTAAATGCGCTGTCAATTCTTCTTTATTCGTAACTGCGTACTAATCATGTTAGACGGACGTCACAAGCAGTATACATAAAACGACAAGGCTGTGCAATAGCTAAATCGGACCTGTCAACAAGACGGTGTAGTGAATACTGTGATAGTCAGCGCGCAAATTCACACAAAGAACGAAAATAAATAAAACGACCAATATGAACATCAGAAGAGAACGCAAGGCGCATTAAATCTAGACTACAAAAAGAACTACAAGCAAAGAAAAAAATAAGACAACGAAAAAGAAAAGAAGAACAATATAAGCTTGTAGAAGCAGTAAACATGACCACTCAGAAAAAGGCATAAAATATGCAAGGTTATTAACCCTTCTGACACGGTGCACCTTGTCGAAGCGTATTAAGTTCTTGTCGGAAAGCGTAACGGACAGTGCAATAATGTAAGATGCTTCCCAAATTTTGGGTGATGCTCGTGTGCCTCTGAAATATCGAGCGCTTCATGTCCCGAGTACTCTAGGTGCCGTATTCCACGCGGGGCAAAAAACTGGTAACCTTTTAACATGTTTGTACAAGGATGAGAGACGGCTGGGGGCAGAATATATCATTCCGTGTGCCTATTTCGGTAGCAGTTCTTTATGTGACAGGCCATGAATTCGGATAATTACAGTTATTGGGCACTGTGCAGTGCTCAGTGAATAAAATGCAATACTGGGACCGTGTCATGGCCGGCGCGTTTTGCGCAACTGGGGTGCTCTGGGTGATAGCAGAAAAAACTAAACAGAATAACAATGCATCTCGCTTTCATTGAATACCATAACGAAGCAGCTAGGTGTTCCCAGCGTAAAACTATGACGCAGAAAGCATCGGCAGCCGTGCCGTCCGAGTTTCACGTTTCATTCGCTCAGCACTGAACATAAATTCATCAGTACGATGTGTCAACAGAGTGCGTAATTGCCCCAATTGCCCTGCCCCCCCCCCCCCCCCTAGCTTTGCCTTGCGTGTCACACGTGCATCTAGCGTGCGATGCGCAGTCATACCCCACCTCTGCATCTGGTTTAGCGTTCTCGTCCCCAAGACTGTCACTCAAAAAGCGTTACATCATCGCCAGCACAATACGCCACCTTAGGAAAGTCCATATGTGTAAACGATAACTATACGTGGAACACAAGCGCCAGAGTGCATGGCAACAAACGCACAAACAACTTACATTAGCCGTTTGGCAACTTAATTAATCCTACCCATATTCGGCTTCTTAACAGTCTTTTTTTTAAAGAGCCACATTCCCTTTAAACAGAATGGAGAGAAACGTAAGTGGCTGTGTTCTATGTCCATTTCTCTGTGTTTCGCAACAACAACAACGAACAAAAAACTATAAGGAAGTTACACGAAAATAAATAGACGTTAAGAACACTAAGAGCTAACTGACACACATAAAAAAGGAATAAAAGTATGCCAATGGTCAGTTCACTCTTCAGAGTCCATATCCAACTAAAAAGTTCACATACACTCAATTCTGTCCATAGTTAACTAACACTATACATCGATTCATGTACACCGCTTGACAGCTTTTCACAGACACTTTAGATCCATGGTCACTGCTAATTCTTCCAAAATGAAGAACTATCCATGTACCCGGTTAGGTCCACGTTATAACCACAGACCACAGGATAATGCTCAAGTATGTCGCTTCAAAGGCTGTTCACACATCACTGTTCGTCACAAACGCTTATCCACTTCTGTTTCCACTAAGAAATCCCATAAGGCGATGTTTGCCTGTTGGTGCAAACGATTTGTATGCCACGGTCCAAGTAACTGTTGTTTTGTGAAAAGGCGCTTGTCCAGACTTGCGAGTTTGTTCTCGAACTTTCTTCTTTCATTTCCGTACATTGTGCACTCCATGAGAATGTAGGCAACGCTCTGTATTTCGCTGCCACAGCTTTGGAACGATGTATCTATCCTATGGAGGAAACTATTTGTATCTGCCACTTCCAGTCGAAGTCTGTGAATCACAGTCCCTATGTGTCGTGGAAGATCTGCGTCTATAGATTGAGTTCTTTGCGAATCAATCTTATATAACAGTGATTGTCTTGCCTAAGCACTGTCAAGCAATTTCTCTCTAGAACAGTGGGTAGAGGCTTCAGTTATAACTGTCCGAATATGTGAGCTAGATATAAATGGTTGTTATGCATAATATGGTCGAGCCTGCTCCAACAATTTATTTGTCAGGTCAGTTAATGTGATCAAAACACCCCAAACTTGCATGGTATTCAAAATTTGGGTAACCCACTACAGCCGATATTCAGAAGCGCATGTTGGATTTGGCGCACTCTAATTGAAATACTCCACTTCTTTCGTGTTTTGCCCCCCACCCCTCCCGCGCGCACACACACACACACACACACACACACACACACACACACACACACACACACACACACACACACACCACACACACACACACACACACACCACACACACACGCACGCACGCACGCACGCACGCACGCACACACACACACACACACACACACACACACACACACACACAATGTCTAGACACGGCCGCTGGATGAAAAATCATCGAGAGGCCCATGAATGGCACCGCAATTGTTTTCGGCAAAATTACTCCCATAAAGGTCCCAACCTTGGATCCTCTTATTGGAGGATTCTCGCCAATAGTCATCGGCGGGACACTGTAGGCGGCATTGCGTCTGTTTTGGTAAAGTGGCGTTCACGGACAAAGCCCATTGGTCGAGAGGATCTGGCACATTTCGATGCAAACGGATCCATGATATGACTCATTCCTGATTTGAATTTTTTTTGCGTGGACGTCTGAGTCTGTAATTAACCATTTCTGAACACAATTGATTTTAAGAAGAAATAAACCTTGACGTTCATGACGGTACCTTCAAAATAAGATCAGCTTCGGCTTCTCCGTTAAAAAAAAATATCCTCACTTTGTTTTTCGATGCGTTGATAAAAGCTGACGGCCCATTAAATACTTCGCTGCCGCAAGAAACAATATAAGTGCGTGCAAGGGACGCGACTTTGTATACCCAATACTATAATGCGGCGTTGAGCCTTGACACCCCCTTAAGGCGCGACAGCACAGGAATGGTGGATAACTCTAAGTTTTCTATTTCGCTTTTGCAATACACGTGACTAGAGATTGGTAGCTCCGGAGTGAATAGGCTCGTGATTCAGTAAATCTGAGAGAGAATTCTTTCAGGGAGGAAGAGAGGCGACTAACGAAGCGGTACAGCCTCGCCTGCATCGCAAAATATTCAGGCGACCCCAATGTTCCGCTTAATTGTCTTTATGGCGCTGGGCCTCGACTAACATGCCATCAGCGTACAGACAGAATCTACCAGGATCCGCTCCATCACCGTCGTAGGCTTCTACGATCACGGACCAAAATGCACGGGCGTCCTTTCCTTTAATATCCGGAACTGCAATCGACACCGGGCGAGTGCCGCGCGATGCTCACGTTATACACCACCTGGCGCTGACGTCACCACGGAGCCCGCATATCGGTGCACGCGACGCGAACGCCACAAGGCCAGGGGCTATGACGAGGCAACGCATACCACGGGATGACATCAGCACTTACATCACCCAAAACTGGGGGGAAATATGCAGTGAACCGTGCACTAAGCTATTGAAGATGTGCCAACAGCCCAAGCATCGTCCTCCTAACTTTATTGGGAACAAGGATATCGATATTAGACAGTGTAGTTAGGGGAACAATTCATTCTACTCAAATATTACACATCTACTTCGTAGCTCTACGCTTGGGTACTACGTATGCACCAAACATCAACTTCCTATGTTCAATTAGTGAGAAGCAATCGGGCCATTTCTGTCATCTCGATGCGCGCCTACCACCAATCAGTTCATTTTCATTAATTACCCTGACGGCTAATTGGCCCTTATTGCTGAACGTGTGCTCATAAATCGTATGTATCCTCTACAGCTTTTAACTTGAGCCATTATCCTGCCATTTTTTTGTAAGTTTTGGATTTTCTTATTTGGGAATTCGTAATTTCACAGAACACCTAATTTCGGTTGACTGCCGGTGTGCTGCGCAAAAAGCATAATGTCGCTAGGTACTAGCGCCATCAGAGAACACCGTGAGCCCCATGTCGGCCTTTTGTTCTGTTTGCCTTCTTTGCTGCAGTTGCTTTGCAAGCGCCAATGCGTGTTTCTCGCGCAAGCTCCAAGATATATATTTATTTCTTATTTATTTATTTACACAGTACTGCGGACCACAAAGCGCTCCTTGCAGGAAGGGCACTTAAAGCTTCAAATGCAAGAGAGGAAAAACAATAGGAAAGAATACAAAATGCTCAAGTATACAAATATAATACATGGGACCAATAAATAGAAAAATACACCGAAGCTAAATATACATAACGGAAAACACACACACACACACACACACACACACACACACACACATATATATATATATATATATATATATATATATATATATATATATATATATAGCGACGATTGGGCATCGAAATAAAGGAGATGTTTTTCGTGTTCCAATGTAGCAGCGTTTGCTTTTCTTCTGCCTTTCGCTACAGTGGCGTAGGTGTTCCGTGTCGGCAGGTCGCGGGGGTGAATACCGAGGGCCGGGCGTGCGGGCTTACCCCGTAGGTTGTCGTATATATGGCTGTTCCGTGAGCCTGCAAGCACCTAGCCTAGCGCTTGTAGAATACCCGTAACTGGAACTATTAGTTTTACAGCGACCACCCGCCAAGCACAGTGCTCTCGATATACGCCGAGCGACAAGCTAACGTGGACAAGTGAGCTTGTTGCTGCACCTTGATTGGCAGTAGCTGAGGACAGTGAAGACGAGGGCCACACACACGCACACGCACACACACAATACACACACACTAGTGTGCCTTAATTTTTGGACACCGGAAAACTGCGTGACGCCAATCGCGTGCACCCGCGCTTTTAGTGGCGAATGCGCCCGTTAACCGCTGCCGCCGTGCCTATGGAGAACGCTGAACATAAATTACATCGTAGATTACAACCTGTAAAGCGAGCATCGGGTAAAAGGCTAGAACCGATGGCCGACTCAAAGTTCAAAAGCCACGCACTATAACAACGAAAGAATAGAAGACGGCGCAGAGAAAACACAACAGTGTGTTTTCTCTGCGCCGTCTGAACACAAACACAATCATCGTCATCATCATAATCATCATCATTCTCAAGACAAGACGAACTTACGTCCATAGTGTGCTACTTGGTGGCCACCTTCTGCATGTCGCTTGCATTTAAATCCTGGCCTTCCTTCACCAGCACATACAAAGCATCTGTGCACGGCGGCGAGGTACGCTTCAGAGGGTACTAAGAATCAACGGATCCATTGAAGCCGCCGCTGGAAACTTAACCTGGCGAAGCTTAACACACGGACCCTGTGAAACTGTAGCTTGTTAGGCGAGCCACTCTAATAATTAAACGGCGTTAACTTGGATATCATTGGCAACAGCAAGGCTAAGAAGAGATAGTTTTGAGCCCATGGTTTCTAATCAACAACTACGTTGCCGGTAACACTGGCTGATCACAGGAAATAGGAAAACTAAAACTGAAATTAATAACTCTTGTTCGTCCGAAGCTCAAGTATGCAACCTCTGTGTGGGACGGCACAAGTATTCGTGTTCAAACCTTGGAATCCGCCCAAAATCGTAGTGTAGGTTTCACACTCTCAGTCTATGGAACACACATATAGTGTATCATCCATGAAAACAGTTTTGGGGCTTGCAGTTGTCTCTTCACGCAGGAAAGCGTCTCGCCTTTTTTTCCGTTTCATAGAATTTACCCCAATCCACAATTATAACATGATCTTTCCAAACCACGCTATATATATCACATAGATTTGACCATCAACACAAAAAACACATTGCTTTTTCACGCACAAAATTCTTGCATAATTCCTTTATCCCCGGTACGTCGAATGGCTGAAACCACCTGCCCACCACGATTGCCCAACTCCTTGATATCGTGTATTTGAGGCTGCTATGTATACTCTTAGCAGCCATGCTTTCTTCTTTCTTCCCTTTATTCTTGCGTACACTGTTACCCACGCCCTTCGGTAACGTCTTCAGGCCCTGAAGATATTGACCTAAATAAATAAATAAATAAATAAATAAATAAATAAATAAAATTACACCATCTCCCGCTAAAGGAGACCATGAGGCGATGCAAGCAGCACGGGGGGTGCACAACGCGTTTGCATCGGTTTGACTAGGTGTCGCGTTTGCATCGGTTTGACGCTAGCAGACGCTGCCTGCGTCAGCGTTGCCTCTCGAGGGCGAGGGCGCGTTCTCGTTCCTTGCGAGCTGGGAAAGCGCTCATCGAAGATTTCCGTCAGGAGGCAGCTGCGGGCGCTGCGGTGAGCGCGCGGCAGGCGAGGGAGAGAGTGACGTCAGCGCGCACTGCGAGGGGAGCGTGACGTCAACGCGCAGCTACGGCGTGACCTACTTGGCACCGCTCCAACACCTGCGGCGAGGGGAGCGCGTTGCGGCGCGTTCGTACGGACGGAGGGACAGCGTTACACAGGCTAGTCAAAGAGCTGCTTCGCATCTAATAAACGGTACGATCCAACTTCCAGTCATGACAAGAAGCAGAAGTTGAATTGGCAGTGCAGAAAGCGGGAGGCCAGTGCACTATACTCGCGGACGATTTCAGTGCGAAAATAGGAAGAAGACAAGATGGAGAACAAATAATCGAAAACTGTGGCATCGGCTCTAAAAATAGCAGGGGATTAGATTTTCGTAGTATTCGTCTAAATAAATGATCCCTGTATAATGAATTCTTTGCATAGAAAGCACTGAAATAGGAAGTGGACATAGAAAAGCCTCGCGGTGATAGAAAATACTACAGATTTCATACTGCGCATGGACCCACGTAGCATACAGGACATACAAATAACAGAATATGAAGGCTAGTGAGGATCAGGACTGCTTTAAATCTGACTAGAGCAGAAAAAGCTTAGTCCCTAGAAGAAAGGCCAGCCTAGACATATTCTCATGAATACGGGACAGTGCTCGAGAAAAAATGGGACGTTTTAGAACAAGTAGGTAAAGGCGTCATGGCTGCAATGAGCGAAACCTAATTGGACTGACTTCTGAAGAGACAAATGAGGTTGGAGGAAAAGAACCAATGCAAGAAGTAGGCAAGATCGTCCGAAGCCAAATACTGGTGAAATTACAAATTTGGTTATCGTTGTAGCGAATTCAGAGTCCCCTACCCCGACATCCCTCGCAGTACACTGTCATATAAGTGGACGTTGAACCCCGCAACATTACGAATACTAGCACATCGAACATCTTGTTGCAGCCATTGGAATGGCGCATACCATGAGCGTTCCCATATATAAAGGTTTCAGAATGATTATTTTGTGTGTGTGTGTGTGTGTGTGTGTGTGTGTGTGTGTGTGTGCGCGCTGAGTGAGTGCTCCAGAAGGCGTTAATAACGCTCTTTCCTTGAAGGTCGCAATAATAACCGGTCGTAGGGAGTTTGAAACCGATATCGAGAATCTTTATTTATAAAAAAAATGACACACCCTCATCATAACCTCATGGTCTGTAAGCGACAATAAATATAGTAAACTTAATAAATAAACAGCAAACGAAACTCTTTTAGTATATCGAAATAGTGGCACGATTATTTTCCCGTACCCTTCCCCCGACGTCATTAACTGGTGAAGTGCATGCTTGCGCGAGTCGGCTGGAAGCTTTGCCTGCAGCCTTGTTTTACTTCCTCTTCATCTGCAGCGACATTCTTATTGTTTGAGCAACTCTTGAAGACCTTTAGTTTTCTGACCTGCAGAGATGAGTGTTCAGTCTGAAGCAGGGATTTAACGTAATGTGAAGCTTGGGAAACATCGCTTGGGCCTTTTGTCGCTTGAGAAACTCATGGCCTTTTAAGGCTTCTAACGAAGATAGTGACAAAAAAAAAAAATCGCGTCATTGACCGTGCAAAGCCACCGTCCAACGACTCCTGAAGAGCCAGAAAAAAACTGCAAATTGGTATGTTTTCCAGGTTATGCACTCGAATCTTCTTGTTCATTTTTTCTTTTAGTTTGTTAGAACAATTCAATGACAGCTGAGCGACGGGGCGTCAAATTATATGAAAAAGAAAATTATATGAAAAGGAAGTACTATGCATCATGCTTATTTGTTCATGACATTGTTGACGTTGCGAAGCTGAGAAACACACATGAATCGCACTAACGAGAAGTCGAGTACCGATGGTTAGTGAAGCCGTCCAGTAGAAATGGTCTAAGTGTTTTATGCTGGGCAGTGGAACGAACAGAAGGGCGAAGGGAATGTGTTCCAACTCGAGGTTACAATAGCTCGAAAGCGATGAACAATAACAAAATAAGCAGAAGCAACTGGGCGAGATGCGCGGCCTAGCGGAAACAAGTCAATTTCAAGCTGCACTTGAAAAATTGGAGAATGCGAGTGCTTTCCAAGAGGCATCACTTCGACCCACTGGCTTTTTGGGACGAGTACGGGAGTGAGTAAGTACGAACGCCACCAACATGGCCTTTCTTACGCGGCCATCCTTTATAGCCAGCAGCTATCCGCCCATCACAAAACAACAAACGTTAGGGGCACCACACCTAGCCTAAGCGCAGTCCGTTAAGAAATGTCGCTCGCCCTTTTAATGTTATTTATAAGTGCAGGTTCAGTTAGCGTTTCTTTTGTAATGGGGAAGATGGCGAAAACAGGAGGCCATAGTTTTTCACTGGCAGTGACCAAACTAATCACAGTGGTCTTTCTTCCGTGGCATACTGAGATGTAGTAATTGAAAATAAATATCTGCGATGTAGACGAGCAGAGTTCAAAGTGTCAGAGCCGGTTACGAGCTACTTAAGTGTGGCACAACTTGTGTATCGCGACGAATAACAAAATTTTACGACACAATTGCGTATTTCATATTGGTTCTAAGACAATTGCACGTTATATCTGAATTGTGCAGCATCCAGAAATGCTTAAATTAAGGCCCGTTCTTATAATGTTGGAGGATGAGGACGAAGAAGTATGGTTGTGGAATACAGTAAACCAATTCTAGGCCAATCCCGCACAGTAGGTGTGAACCAAAATTTGTCACGTGAATAAAAACAAGAACACAAACAGCCGTACGTTCCGATCCTGCTTGTGTTTTGGTCTCGGGATAAACTGATGGAGGTGCGGAGTATTAATACAGTACTTACACTCAGCCGCTTAGAAAGAATATGGTGTTGGTTTTCACGAAGTTCCGGCTACACTTATACTGTCGCCCCTTCCTCGTCATCAACGACCACCACTCTCTGTGTTGGCCCGCGAATTTCAAGGATTCCCCCGGCCATCTCGCAAGATGGTGCCTTCGATTACAAGAATTTGACGTAACAATTTTCGACATGTCTGGTGAGAAACACACCGACGCCGACTATCTTTTCCGCGCACCCGTCGAACCCGCACCAGATGATAATGAGCAGGACTGTAGCTTTGTTGGTGCACGACCATCTCTATAACGCGCGATCACTGGTAATTTCCCAACTATCAAAGGTGCAACCTATATAAACTGGACGCTAACTTGAAAGTACCCCTGCCATCAAGGATTTCCCGCTCCGATACAACGTTGTTATGCCGCCTCTGATTGCGGGTGGCATTTACAAAGGCATATTCGTGTCGGATGGCTGACACACCTACCTGCGATTTTTGCGGAAATGATTAAACTATTGAACACGTGCCATTTATTTGCAGTAATTATATGACTCCCCAACGCTACCAACTTCAAATGGTGCTCGAAAGGCTGGACTCGAGGCCTTTTCAACAGCGAAGGTACTTGGACCCTGGCCCTATGATTCGATGGCTCAGACGGCGACGAAAGCGTTATTGACGTACCTGAAGTCGACAGGTCTCTACGACCGCCTCTAGACAGTGTACTTGTGCAAGTGTGCGCGTGATTGGTGCTCTTCTTTCTCTCTTCCTCTATTTTTTATTCTATTTCATCCGTCTATCTCTTTCCCCAGCGCAGGGTAGCAAACCGGACGCGCGTTTCGTTAGCCTCCCTGTGCCTTTCCTTACATCTCTCTCTCTCTCTGAATTAGCGTTTGGTTTCATTTATTATTGTTGTAGCAAAATACAATCGTGTTTGTTGTATAAACGAACACCATGTATCAATTTAATATACAAATGCACCATACAGTTTGAATGTTCCTTTTGTCACTGGAAGGGTTAATGGACGTTCGTCACGATCGTTTGTGTACGGTCAGACGAAAACGGAATCGCGAGAACACGGGAGCATAGGGAGAAAACACATATTTATGTGACAGGACGATAGAGATAGGTACGGCATGAGCACTGGTGCAAATATCTTAGGCAACTGCTTTCAGGAACTTGATGTACGGTAACAGAGGGTACAGCCCAGTAGTAAGCACGAATGAGGGTTTTCTAACCATGGAATCAAAATTACTTTATTCAAAACAAATGTGAACACAGCAACAACGTTCGTACCCTTAAACCATCCTCAATAATCTTTGTACGATCAGCCAGAAACAGGCCACTTAAACAAGTAGCAATGCAGGATCTAATATGTGGGTTCTTGTTCTATAATAATTTTCACAGTACTTTGCGTTTCACAATAATTTTGCATCAGTTCAGTTAGCGCAAAGAGTGTATTAGTTACCACTGCATCTTCTTTTGTATGTCAACCAAATAGCCCGCCAACGCACCTTAGATAAAATACTTTCAAATGTGGCGCATCAGCAATGGCCTGCAGTGCTCATACGGCACGTCCACTGAGCCTCGACTGGTGGTTGGCTGCCATGACAGCCTCGACCAGCAGTTCCCCCCTCGTACTTTGCAAGACATGCAGGTGTTCGCGCGTGCCTATGGGAGCAGACTAACGGCTTGAGACTTGTCACGGTGCATGAGCCAAGCAACCACACAAGGCTCTTCCTAACGATAAAGATTATGTTCGTGCACGAAGCAAGATCCAAAGAGCTACTGCTTATATTATTCGTCTTGTTCTACTACGAAACATAGAAGCACACACGTTTTTCGCGCGTGTTGT
This sequence comes from Hyalomma asiaticum, assembly GCA_013339685.2. Taxonomy (NCBI): domain Eukaryota; kingdom Metazoa; phylum Arthropoda; class Arachnida; order Ixodida; family Ixodidae; genus Hyalomma; species Hyalomma asiaticum. The sequence continues at coordinate 248,075,234 of CM023481.1, read as the reverse complement.
AAGATTGAGTGCATTCTCTTGTTATTAATGTAGATTTTTAGAATGCATGAAAACCTGTTTACAGTTACGTCCGACTATTCTGTAGGAGTGTCTTTTATTTTTTCCCCCAAAAGCACCCATACGCACTTTGAAGAACACCGCACTATTCCAATTCGCACACTCCCACTTATTTCAAAAGTGTGTAGATTAGCTTCAAGCATTCACGGACGCAGCAGTATCCGGCGACGCCCCACGTTCTCTTGCAGCTTTATTCTGCCCTTGTACTTACATCAGAGGAGTGTTCCGATTACTTCATCCTCATCACCTACTGCAGAACTGGCAGCTATCAAGGTTACATCTAAGTACGTGCTGGAAGACTGTAATGGATTGAAGGTATTCCTCCTTACAGATTCCCGTACAGCTCTTAGCAGACTCCTGAGAGGGGATGCTGTCAGCCAAATTCTATGAAATATTCTCGAAGGTTGCAGCAAAATTATCGCGTAGGATATTTTATCACCCCATAAATACACCACACAAGGGTATTCTTTGGAAACACTCCCTTGAAGTTGTGCGCACAGCAAGTGTAACTGCCCGGGCGTCACCTGTGCATTTGACAACTCTTGTCTGCTGATCCATCGACACCTCCTAAAACAGCACTTACATGAGCATGTCGCAGACGGATCGTTTCTTATCCATGTTCGTGACCCTGGCTTGTCTCGTCGTGCTAGTGCACTCTTAAAGTTAGGGGTTCAGTCTGCGTTGGTGCGTGAACGTTTTTACCGTCTGAGACGTGCGGACAGCCCGTTGCGTGTGCCTTACAGGTCCTGTGAGACACTATACGAACATGTCATCTGACAGTGTCTTGCACTTGCCGCGCAGCGTGCGCTGCTAAGGAAGGAGTACAGGCTGATTGGATGTGCGACTCTTGATGACTGCCTTTTTCCGAGTGGAAGTGCTGCTCGACGTGACCGCGCCCGCCGAGCTCTGCTGACCTTTCTTAAGAGTACCGACTTGGCCTCCCGTGTACATAAACTTTTCTGTGATGTTACATTGCTTTTTTGCGTTTATTACTATCGTGATCCACTTTTTTTTCCCTATTTTCTTTTCTTTTTCTTTCCTCGTATCTTCATTTCCTCCATTTATTCCGTCCTCCCGATATAATAGGCAGGCCTTATGTTCCTCTCAGTGGCAGTTGTCGGCTTCATCCTTCCTTATTAACTTTGTGCCATTATGTGTTTATTTATTCATATAAAATAAAAATAATTGCCCATACACGAGGGCGCACACCAATAGCATTTTCTTTTGCAACACCGGTAAAAGGTACTTAATCGGTACTTAATCATTCCTTAAAAGGTACTTAATCATTCCTTGCCACCAGGCAATGCATTCGTCAGACCTGCACATCGGACATCGCGCCATTCTCACCCCAACGCCGTCTATCCCATACGCTCTAAAAGAAAGACCTTCCAGAAGTCATTTTTCCTTCAGACAGCGCAAGACTGGAACGACCTTCCCGCTCACATCGCCATGTCATCTGAGTTTGCCCAATTTCAAACTGCCGTAAAAAGCCGTATTTTATCTTTGCAAATGTGAACTACTGCTGCTTTTTATTCCTTTTGTTATTGTTGCTCTTTGTTTTATCTATGATGTTCTCTTGCCCACCCCTCATGTAATGTCCCTCGGGACCTTTGAGGTACTAATAAACAAAACGAAACGGCACCTGCTTCTAAAGCACTCTCTGATCAGTTATCAGGGCTCAAGTTGAGGAGGAATATGGTGAATGAACGAAAGAGTCAAATGCCTGCACACAGCCATACTCGAATTTTGCGACCTGAGGCAAATAAAAGAAAACAAAACAAGAAAACAAACGCGCGAAGGAACGAGCTACCGAAAGACATCTTCTAAAAGTGACCACCCAATTCGCGAGTAGCAAAGAAGAAGAGCAAACCACCAAACAAGCAGATATGGACGAGGAATAAGCGCAGCAAGCGAAAAGAGGCACACAGAATTACGAAACGAGCACAAGAATGACGAACAAAGAATAGAAGATACACAGTCCAGGAGGGTTTTCTTTTTCGTGCCCACAAAGGCTACAGCAGCGCAAATATGGGGCCTCAGAAACCAGCTGGCGGGGAAAAACTCTTGCGCCATTTTTGAATAAGAATAAAGTAAATTAAGACGTTGAGAAATCGCGCTTCTCATTTCTGAGAACTAGAACCATAATTCGATCATCTCCATTTAAGTAATCCCAATAAAATGCACAATAGAGAAGACTGCTCATAAATGAATTCTGCGAAATTTTCGTTTGCGTGTTTTCAATTACTACCATCGCGTTATGAATAAAATGGTTGCAATAATTAAGTGGGATCCCGGCACCCCGCCGATGTGCTATATTCTATTCGTTCTCGCAGCCTAGTTTTCTCCTGATATATACTTGTTGAGTACATCTCGAATACTTCACGCACAAAATTACGAGGAAAAGTGAAGAGAGAAAAAAAAACAAAACAAGACACGTCGACTTCTGGTGTTTCGCAAATAACCGAGTGGCGCATCGCATCTTTGCCAAAGTCATTAACGGCAGCTAGGACGAACCGGAAAAGAAATTACTGGAATTGTTTTTCTAGTGAACTCGGCAGTCCGTTCTCATGCACCGGCTAGTTTGGAACGTAACTTAGTGGTGCTAAATATCTTTTTGTTCTGTTCTGCTTGTCCGCGTTTTTTTACTGCGTGCTTTCTCGAGTATTATTCAGAGGAAATTATGCAAATATGGCGCGTCCGTTTACAATAATAAAGCCTTCCTCGCAGGCTTACATTGCTCCCTGTGCTCGTCTTCTTCAAGGCAAAATCCACGGGCTGCTTTTCTTTCGCAGTTTTAGATTAAGAGAAAAAAAACACGCACATTAGCAAGGATGTTCTCCGAAAACCTGAATTGTTTTTACAGATTCATGACTTGCGCGAATTGTGATCATCATAATTATTTGGCTCCGAACACCATGTAAAAAAAAGAAGATGAAGAAGCAGCAGCACGTGCTTAGATTCAGGTCTCTCCTGACGGTTTCTTTCTCGCATTTCTCAGGCATTCCGAGCCATTTTATTTGTTGACAGAATGGAAAGCGCACTTGGAAGATTAATCTAGACAATGGCATTCGTCTGGATGGTGTTTCCTGAAGTGAAATCGAAAAATTTTGTTCTCTTCTTAAAATTCGCAAGTACACCATAAAAGGAGAGGTTTGTCTTTGGTATTCGCTTATGATAATAAGAACTGCCAGATGACTAATTGCTATAGCCCCGCCACGCACAAACGGGGAGGAACATTTCCACTTGCTATAATGCATTTTGATCGCCTGTTATTCTTTTGTTCGGGGAGCTTTGCTTTGCTTCGCTTTTCGGGCACACACGCGTTGATGTGGCATGACGAATAACCCCATTGTTCATTGTATTTCCGCCAACGTTTAGTCGTTCTTCCAGCTGACGTAAATGAATGCTCAGCGTTGATTGATCATAAAGCGTTTAGGAAGCTTGAAGACCGAGGAAGCAGAATTCCGAAGAAAAAAATAACAAAGTAATAGTTTACGACTTACATTAGCAAAAAGCGTGCGTTTTTTATTTTTTTTATGAGTTGGGGTGGGTAACAAACAGGCTTTCAGTTATTCCTGTCACGATTTTGTGCACACCCAATTAAAGGTGAAGGGAATGAAGCATTCTATTCTGCACATCTCACAATGTTATTACTGTAGCGCCATCGATATTTTTTCGTGAGTACCGACGGTGATGACTCAAGAGGAAATGGCGTGTTGGTAGCAGTCTCGAAATAGTTCCCAGCTTCCTATTGCCACTGGTTGGGAAGTAGCGAGCGCTTGGAGAAAATCTGTTCATCAAAAAGGAATTCTGGGCGGATGTTGTCTCCGTCCACCTACACTTTCTACGTTTGTTGACAAACTACACGATGCCATTAACACTGTCATAATTCACGTTTTCTCATGTGCGCATGTGTCATTTGGCGATTTTATTTGCCTAGTATAGCATGAAATGCTCGATCGCATTCCTCTCTCACACTGCATTGCCCACCTCGTGGATTTCTACATTTTGCTCTGCTTTTTGTTCGCGCAAGCGGTACCCAAACGTAGACGTACCATGCCCAACGGTTCGAATATCTTTAACTTCTACGTAACAAGATGGCCATGTTTTCCTCCTTCCATTAATTACGTAATGCCAGGCATTAGAAATAGCTTATTACATAATTTAATTGATGTGCGTGCCCATCAAAACTTCGTAAGCAAATTTAGACTACACGTGACTGCAAGAAGGCAGACATGGCAGACATTTAAGCCATCACTAATGAGCTGTTTCCATTTCCTTAGCTACAGTTATTTCCTATTGCTATACCCTTAAATATCGCTCTGACTGGTCCTTAAAAAATTAGACGGGACGTGTTTTCGAGTGACTTTAACAGTTCCAATAAAATAGGGTGTGCCTTCCCGCACCCTTCAATATAATAAACAAATACCGGTGTACGGCTTATTAAGAGCTTTTCTCATAAAAGAACGAAAAAAGCACGTGTTTTATCATTTAGATAAACATTAACTAAAATATAATTGCGACGCGGGATCCATGCAGCTTCAAATCCCAGGCATATGTGTTCACAGTTGAGAAAGCAAAGAAATATTTTCATGAAGTGCGCCGCCATTCTTATTGAAAAGCAACGGGTGGAAAATGGCACACCTGTTCCGTACCCTTTATTCCTGACTGGTACTCCATCACTGGCCGAAGCCGTCTGGGCGATACCCGCAGCGCTTCCGCGTCACGTCACGTAGGAAAATTCACGAAACAGGCCCAACGCACAATGACTGGTTATGTACGACTCGAACATAAGCGAATAAAATATTCTGATATTTCATCTTGCTCGCCATCTGCACTTCTCTATTGATCAGAAATGTTCAGCATCCGCTAAAATCGCCTGAATGTTACGCGAAGTCACAAAACTGGAAAAAATTCACGACGTCAAAATGACATGTACACACCTTAATAGCACATTATGTATTTCCTTTATTTACTTAACCCCACTGTTCATCCCTCATGTCATTATAACGTGCAGGGGAAAAAGCGATGGTAGCAGTTGCAAGTAGTGAAATTCAAGATGAATAAGAGTATGTGAGTGGTAGTGCATTTCTTTCAAGGCTTTGACGAAAAGACCTAATCCGGCCAAGAAAACACATTAACACAGGAAAACAGCAAGGAATACAGGAAAGCGGCTTTCCTGTCTTCCTTGCTGTTTTCCTGTGTTCATCTGTTTTCTTGGCTGGATTACGTCTTGTCGTCAATGCAATGCACGAACTAGCCAAAGAGCGAGTTTTATTGCAAGGCTTTAACGACATAAATAAGCATGTAATTTCAAATTCAAATTGGGGTTACAATATATGGGTAGCTGACGTTAAAAACAAGACATTAAAAACAACACAAATGACTTCAAGGTAAACATTAAAAATATATTTGCTAATAAGAATTCGGGATAAGCGCGCATCTGTTATTCACGTAGTTACATAGTTATAACTTCGGTGTCAGCAGATAAGTACGCACATATATATTTCTGAATTACAATATGAGGTACTAGAAAACAGTGACGGACGCGATATGACGATGAAAGCCTATACTTTTATGGAAACACCCATTAGTCAAAGCGGAACAGATGATGGCTGCGTGCCAAGCGTTTGACAGTGACTGCTCGCCGTTATTGGCAAGAAAAACGAACAAACAAAAAACCCGTTTAACTGGTTAGAACAAATAATTGGAGTGCTATTGCAATCCGGCAAACCGGTTTTTTTGTTTTTTTTTCATATGACAACATTGCTTCGAGAACTTTTTCTCGCCGAGGGCACGTTTCTTTAGCACCTTGCTGCAATCTGCCGCGAACTTCTGAGGCCATCGCATGAAAAGTGGTGGGAAAGGAATCAATTAGAAATTCTGGTGAAATCCCCCCCCCTCTCCCCGTTTCTTTGTTCTTTTTAGTTGTGCGAGTTCAGCTCAACTAAATTCTCTCTGCGTCTTGTTACTTGCCGAGCCATATCAGTACGGTAGATAATAAATCGCGTCTGAGCAGGCACTGCCATTCGGCTTCTAAGCAAAATTGATTTCTGGTGAAGAGGAAGAGCATGTGATTCGTTGCTTTAGAAGATATTGTGGATTGTCCGAGGCGGTGAACAAAATTTCGCGCCCGGCTAAACAGAATAGCTGGCCGATATTCTGCTCAAGCTTTAACATTCCGGCTTATCAGCAGTCCTGCATCTAGCGACTCTTTTGTTTTGTTTGTTTTTATTTGATTGATTACGTGTTCCCATTTCTAGAAACCACTGCCACAGCATTGCGAACTATGCCTTTTCAGGATATTTTCCTCGGCTTCCCTATAATGTTATACTCATCATACTGCCTTAAAATTTCGGGATCATGCGTAAAGTTGTCGTTGAACTACCTGGTGCAGGAGGACTTATTGATATGTTATGAAATGCAATTCTCTGCTACAAAATTTTTCATGGTGGGTTTTCGATAACTGCCACTTCTGTTCATGCAATATTACTACATCACGTACAGTAAATAATACTTTTCAGAACTCTTATAGCGTCTAAGTATCTTATCCCGCAAGAAAATACATAATATAGTTTCTCTCCACAGAAATTAGTGCTAAAGTTGCACTCAACTTGCCGCCTCATTTTACTCGCAGACGCCGTTTCGAAGCTACAAATACTCAAACAACTTACTATCCTGGCAACAACTTACTATCCTTACTAATGTGATGAACTGGTTTCGGTTTCGGCGAGTACTGCCACCTAAAGGTTGGGAACAGGCAAGAGGAGGAAGACGACGACGTTGGTCGGGCGGCCATCGCCGTGTGTTCGATCTGGGCGGTTGGCTTAGGGCCGGGTGCTGGGCAGTCGGACCATGTGGGCGTCATCAGGCCCCATGGACGACACAGTGGCCCCAGACAGCAGTCCGCACCTTCGAAGAAGGTTTCGACGCGAGCACCAATGACAGGCGAGCTTGGAAGGCCTGAAGGTCCATGTCACCGTGCTGCCCGGCGCCTGTGTTCGTCGCAACGGGTAATGTGACTGGCCTACGTCTTCCGAACCATGTCAAGCGCGCCTCGGGCCATCACCGACGACGCACTCGTCTGCAGCAACGGCAAGGCCAACTCATCGGGCTGCCCGGCGCCCATGTTCGCCACAACGGCTCGAGTGTGTGGTCGGCAGCTGCAGAAGCGCTACGTGCTACGCCCAGGCGCCCGGTGCCGTGTGAACACCAGTGTGTGTCGGCGCACGGCTGCGTTCGTGCACGGAAGTGGCGTGTGTGTTAGTCAACTGTAGTGTACATCACTTCATTTGTTATGTCATTTGTATGTCTCGTTGTGCACTGTGCTTTGTCCATCATTGTGAGGTCATAAAATTTTTTTTTCCATGTCTGGCGTTTTTCCGCCTCTCGTCTGAGTTCCTGGGCCCACGAACCTCTCACACTAATCAACTTTCCTTTTTCTGCCGTGAGACATGGCTTTCCGGGAACGTACCCTAGTGAAACACAACTCATAACTTCCACCAGGTAGATTGTATTCATGACTGATCTTCACTCGCAATTATATAGTTTCAGAGTTGCCCAAGGGAGCCGATAATGTGCCTCACAATTACCTTGTTCACAAACAAAAGCAAAGAGGCACTGACTCTAACGTTTTACGAGAGATTAGCTGCTTCCTTCAAACCCTTTCCCACCTCATTCCCAGCAGTAGCCAAGAGCCGACTCTTTCTCTCGGTAAAGGTCACATTCATTCATTTATCAACCGATCTCAGCTGAGTACTGCCAACGGTTATCATCTTCGTTTTAGACAGAGTCAATCAGAGGTACTGCGGGGGTCTATGCCAGGTCCCCATCTTTTTCTTATATACATGAAGGCCGTTCACCCTTCTGCTGATGATTGTGCTCTTTTTCACAGAACCTCTTCAAACGAACAGAGCTAAAATTCTACAATATTATGTTACACTATATATTATACTGCACTGTTATATAGACGTATCACACTATATGTTATATTATGACACGCTGAAATAAATATTTTTAAAAAATGCGAAGCCTCCGTTGTGTTTCGTAGTTTTTGCAGTATATCATGTGAACACCCCTAAAAAAGTTTCCCCAGATGTGACATTTTGCTGTCCATATTTTGCCGTCCACATAACATTTCACTCAGTTTTCTCACAACATAGGAAGTATACATAATTTACAACGCATGGCAAGATGGTAACATTCCTGACGAATGGAAGATGAGCCGCTTGGTTACACTCCTGCAGCACGGCAAATCTCCACTTTTTCTCGCCTCGTACCGCCTATAGCACTGGCATGTGGCGTGGGAAAGATAATGGGACAGATACTCCGTGGCAGCCTGGAGTGGTATCCTGAATACAATAAGAATTATCTAACCTAAATGGCTATTTTTCGACGTTACCATCAACAATATAGCGGACCTCGTTACGTATGTGCGGTATGAAAGATCGCGAAGACGATTATCCGCAGCTTTGCTCTTAGATGTGAGAGGCGCGTACGATAATGTGTTACATGAAGTCATTCTCGACGCTCTTGAGATGGTTTTCCTTGGTGGCCGAATTTTTATGTAGACTTAGAGCTAACAAATCGAAAGGAACTGCGCGGGAAATAACGACCGCATAAACCACACACAGACACGAGCGCAGATTTGCAAGTGCATTTCATCTCACGCAGACAACATATGAATACATCAAATCTTGCGTCACTACGCGTGCGCGACACAATACACTTCCTAACTAGGGCCATCAAATGGTCATCATGTTCATCGTTTACCTTGCCGGAAGATCATTCTCTGAGTCAACCGACGATAGCCGAACCACATGCCGCTATACCTGCAGGGGCGTTCCTCAAGGCGGAGTACTTAGCTCCATGCTATTCAACCTTACTCTCATTCGACTTTTGGAATATTTGCCAACTGCTATCTAGATCTCAATGCACGCAGTAGACATAAGCGTCTGGACCTCAGCTGTTACACGGCCTCAGATACACGCAAGATTTCAGAACTTCAAGTTTGACAGCGAGCTACTTGTGCATACAGGCCTCCAAATACTCGAAAAATGCGCACTAGTGGCATTCACACGTAAGCCAATGACCCCTTATACCAACTCATTTGAAGGGCAGATCATTCCTTATGTCAAAACCAGCAAGTTTCTTGGCATAATCATCGCCAGAGATATCTGCTGCAGTCCGCAGGTGACGCACATAAAAAAATTTTTGACCGCAGTTTCCCAGTTATTTCAGCTCTTGGTTGGAAAGCTTGGGGCGTGTCAGTAGGAACTATACAGAGTATTTTTTCTCAGTTCTATGACATATAGCTTGCCCGTGCTGTCCAACACTTGCAAGACAAATGTTCGCACTTTCCAGGCCGCACTATCTCAGGCACTGAGAATTTCCCTTGGTTCACCGCAATGTACGTCAACCGAGGCAACTATAGAGTGATTGATTCTGACCAACCAATACAAACAAGCGTTGCAGTGTAAACCTTGAGAATACACACCAGGCATTTTGCCCGTACCTGTTCTCACCACCTTGTAACACTGACGCTAGACAAGCTGCAAGCGTCATTCTACAAAATTATATCCAAGTATTCCAACAACGATTCCCCCTTGGTGTCTCATTCCACCTACTGTACACATCGGTGTGCCAGGAATCATAAAAATGTGCTGGATCCCTCCGTCACAGGAGTCGTCATAACACAAAAGGGAAACCTAGCTTCTTTTGCGAATCGAGGGGCGGGAGATAGGTTCGGTACTCTGGACATCTGATCGCGCTGCATGTTGACATCAGCGACACCTCGACAGCTCACAGGGATCCTCGACAGTTGCACGCAAAACGAGAGTTCTCGAACGGCTCACATCTCACCGGAGACACCGCAATGCACGCGCCAGAGCGCTGTGTAAACCTGCCGTAAACCAGAAGCATTCGAAAACTGTGAAACCTTGCAAGCGAAACCGAACGGGTTGTCTGCGGATCGTTTTGGGAACACCGTCCGCTGCAGTGAAGGGCGGATCATTTGCTTGTCGACAGCCGTCTTTGCGTTCCTGGAACAGTGCGTGTCGCAACGCAACCGGTTACCACAAAGGGAAAAGCGGCCGTGATTACAGTTCCTCAGCAGCGCGCCCGCAGGACGCCAAAACGCCCAAATCTCCGCTGCGACAGAGACGCTGAGACTACCGAAGCGCTGACTGCCGAAGTGCTTCTGCCGTCGACAAGCTATTGGTTCGCTCCATCCCTTATAGATTACGGTACTACTTCTGCGAACCAAGAGTGCAATGACAGGCAGGCGTTGTTAATTTAAGACTGATTTTGGCCGCTAAACACTTTTGCTTTAACCGTACGTCGGTTCGATGGAAATTGTAAATTATTGTTGTGAAGACATAAAACCCGCCTCTTCCACACGGAGCCCATGCCGCGATAGTGTGACCGGTAGAGCTTCCAGTTCCTGTCTTCGCTTCTTTGGTGGTTGTGGGTTCGAATCCTATCACGTACTCCTTCATTGCCAAATCTGCGTTCTTTTTTTTCAGACATCTTCTTCCGTGACGGGAGTACATCACGGTTTTTTCGGTCGAGCCCGGAATGAAACACTTTCGTGTTAAAAAAGCTTAGCTGTCGTCGTCGTCATCATCATCATCATCAGCCTGTTTAGGTCCACTGCAGGACGAAGGCCTCTCCCAACGATTTCCAATCCACCCTATCCTGAGCGAGTTGGTTCCCCTTTATGCCCGCAAACTTTAATTTCATCGCTCCATCTAACCTTTTGCCTGCCTCTGTTGCGTTTTCCCTCTCTTGGTATCTATTCCGTCGCTCTTTCACTTTGCTATCGAGAGGCCGCATTCCTTGTGGGGTGACAAGGTGTCCCAGGAACTCGATGGTAGCAGCGTCGAAGAGGCACTTGTTCGGATTAATTACAAGGCAGTAGTCATCCATCCAGTGGAAAAAGGCACGCAGATGAGCTCTCAATTTCGCATTCCCTCTTAAGTCCCTTCGTTCTGACGCAACAAGTCTCTCTTGGGGCGACGCACTTGGACGGGCTCTGCCCAACGTGCTGCGACGATACTTCACTCCGCTTTCAAATCCACTCCTTTCCGCGCAAGTTGACGCTACTGACAGGCGCTGTTGCGAACCCACACATCCTGTGAATGTATCTCGCTGATCCTCTCTACCGGCTTATGGAAGCTGCCGCTAACTCTCTGCAATCTTCTTTTTTCCTCAGATACGCTATTTGTTTTCCGTCGTTGCACGTTTGCAGGCTCAGAGGCGCGTGCGCTTGCGCATACGCGGCGTCATTCGTGTGGCTGGCTTTTACGTCCTCTCTGCGCGGCTTATTTTCGATTGTGCGTGTGAACAGCATCAACTGTAACAGCACACCGATGAATCCCGTGCTCCTAGCTCACCCTCAGTGTATGACTCAGGAAGTAGGCGTCGAACCTTATAGTGTCTCAACACGAAGGCGTACGACCAAAGAACCGCACGACTCAGACGTCGGCACTTTTCATTACGCAAAGATGCGTCTGTGCCCTGCAAAAGTTCCGGGCTCGTATTCACGAAAACATCTTATGACAGAAATGTTCGTAAGAGAATATTTTAACCAATCCAGGTGCTGGACATATCTTTAGCGAAGCACGCTGATGAATGAAAAATTCACTCACGAAAGAAGAGCTTTGTCAATTTCATCCCCGGATGCAACGTCGGGCACCACATGCGAAGTCATTATCGCAAGCAAGCAAGCAAATTTGTAGGGGCGAAGCTCCTTAAGCTGTGGGTCGGTTGTCACACGTATCGTGCAACCTACACCACTCACAATACCATGCAACGCCGGGAGGCTCGCGCTCGCCCTCGGCGCGTGCCTCCCGGCGCGCGAGCTCTCTCACTCTTCTATCTGCTGTCTTGTGAGAGAGAGAGAGAGAGAGAGCGAAAGGCGGCCGTTGATTATGGAAACGCTCTTTCTTAGATGAACGCTCTACCAGCTCGCAAAGGAGGAGAACGCGCCCTCACCCGCGAGAGACAACGTTGGCGCAGGCAGCGTCTCCTAGCGAGTTTCTTGATCGGCACGATCTACGATGAACCTCCCGAGCTTCGCCCACTCATCGTCATTCACTCCGTGGATACGCTGTGAATTTTTTTTTTAAATGCGAAGCATTTCTTAGCGAACTTTGGCGACATTGAGCGTATCTATCTATCTATCTATCTATCTATCTATCTATCTATCTATCTATCTATCTATCTATCTATCTATCTATCTATCTATCTATCTATCTATCTATCTATCTATCTAGCCGCCTACGACTTTGTGCTCTCCTGGCCGTTTCGTTAATGGGACGTATACGAAAATTGGTATGCCGCAACATGACCTAACGACGAAAATAAATGACAGGTCATAACATGAAAATCATGATATGCATGTCATGAGCGACATGATTTACATGCCACGGTCTCGGTGCTCTCCTGGCCGTTTCGTCAATTGGATGTACACGAAAATTGGTATGCCACAACATGACTGAATGACGAACATAAGTGACACGGCATTACATGAGAATCATGACATGCATGTCATGAGCGATATGATTTATATGCCACGGTCTCGGTGCTCTCCTGGCCGTTTCGTTAATTGGATGCACACGAAAATTGGTATGCCACAACATGACTGCATGACGGCCATCACTCGAGAGTCATGACATGCATGTCATGAGCTGCATGCATGATTTACATGCCACGGTCTCGGTGCTCCCCTGGCTGTTTCGTTAGTGGTATGCATACGAAAATTGGTATGGCACAACGTGACTGCATGACGAACATAAATGACAGGTCATAACAAGAACATCATGACATGCATGTCATGAGCGACAAGATTTACATGCCACGGACTTGGTGCTCTCCTGGCCGTTTCGTTAATGGGATGTATACCAAAATTGCAATTTCACATCACGACTGCATGTCGAACGTAAATGACAGGTCATAACATTACAATCATTACATGCGTTTCATGAGCGGCATGGTTCACATGCCACAGTCTTGCTGCTCTTGCGGCCGTTTCGTTAACTTCGTATGTACCAAAATTGGTATAGCGAGACAACAATGCAGATCCATTTTACGTTCCTGATGCGTGCTTCGCATTTCCTTGATTCCCACTGCTTGCGGGATCTGCCATTTTTTTTTGCATATATAGAGGATTATATACCTAACCAGGCAGATCGTAAGGTCTTATCCTGAGGCAGCCTACGTATTTTCGGTCGCTGAGTATACGTCTGGTGACAGCACAAGGCCCCATTCCTTCTTGCCTCTAGAAAGAAATCCGTGGCGTTGGAACTAAGCGGTGCGCACAAGCTTCGAAAGGTTTCAGGCCATATCCGAACATCTTTATTTATTTATTTATTTATTTCATTAGCCTCAGGGCCCGAGGGCATTACAGAGGGGAGTGGTACATTTTTTACCATACATTGTGCAACAAAGCATAAAACAAAGTAAAAGAACTCAGGTGAGTGAACAAAATACAGGTATCATTATACAGCAACAATGACAACAAAAACTGAACGTGAAAAGTAACACCAAAAGCCGAAAGTGTGCATATGAAAGAGGAACACGCTCAATAAAAAAATGAACACACGCTATAAAAAATGCGCCTCCAATGACACGATTTCTTTATGACGACATATGGTTAATCAAAGCATCTTTAAACTTGGCGTTGTCAGGTATTTCGACGACGGAGCAGGGAAGGTGATTCCACTTTGTTGACGTATCGGGGATGAATGAATTAAAAAAAATGGTTTGTGTAGCTCGAAGGAACCCTAACCTTATGACGATGATCGGTGTGGGCAGAAACGTAGCTAGGGGGGGTTATCAAGCGATTTCTAAGAATAGAGTTGTCGTAATATATCTTATGGAACAGGCAAAGGCGAGATACTTTTCTACGGCGGTAATGATAAGTTTGCTTTCATATGGGTGACTGTGGAAGTACGGTGACAATTTGAAAGGATGAAGCGAGCGGCGCGGTTCTGGATTAATTCAATTTCATATATGAGTCTTTCTTGGCTTGGGTCCCAGACGGATGCGGCATACTCAAGTTTAGGACGAACTAATGAGTTATAAAGATGTAACTATACAGAACTAGAAGTACGATAAAAATTGCGGCGTATGAAACCCAGCATGCGATTAGCGTTGTTGGTTATATGATTGATATGAGCCTTCCAAGAAAGGTTAGAAGAAATAAATATACCTAGATATTTATACGAGGACACACACTCAAGGGGAGTAGCATTAAGGTATCATGAAGGCGGGGTAGTATGACAATGAGAAGCACGCATGAATTTGTATTTGTTTACGTTTAGCTGCATGTTCCATGTGTTAGCCCAGTCTAGAGCAAGGTTAATGTCTGACTGAAGAAGGCCTACATTAGAATCGCTGTTAATTTCCTGGTATATGACACAGTCGTCTGCAAAGAGGTTAATTGATGAACGTATGCAGTCAGGTAAGTCGTTTATGTAGATGAGGAAAAGCAAAGGTCCCAGCACAGAACTTTGTGGTACGCCCGATTCAACTGAGGAAGTGTTCGAGAAAGTGCTATTAACTACGACAAATTGTGAACGACCAGTCAGAAAAGAATGTAGCCAATGCAGAACGTTAGGTTCAACGTTAAGCTTACCCAATTTTAAAAAAAGCAGTTGACGAGAGACCTTGTCAAACGCTTTAGCAAAATCAAGGAAGATACAGTCAACAGTAGAACCCCTGTCAAGGACGGAATTCAAATCATGTATAAATGATATGAGTGACGTTTCAGAGGAAAATGACTTCCGAAACCCATGCTGATGATCTGTAAAAAATGCATTTGACTGCAGAAATGATACAGTGCGAGAATAAATAACATCTTCCATAATTTTGCATTACATTAAACGCTAATCTAACCAACAGCGGAAGTGAGGCGTCGATGACGAATGGCCAGCGCGGCGAAATATTCGCTGGTGGGTGCTCGGCTGTGTTTAGTTAAGTAGACGTCAACTGCCCTCTCCCAGAAGTGTGCCGTTCAAGTAGATAAGTAAGCTTTTGTTTCCTTATATATATATATATATATATATATATATATATATATATATATATATATATATATGTCCCAAAGAAAATTAATTCAGTTAAATGCTTCCGTAGCGCGGAATCGAACCAGCAACCTCTCGCTCCGCAGCGCGTGGCGCTAACCACTGCACCTCAAAGAGCACATCCTTCAGGGAGCTAACGGCGAGCCTTATATCAAAACCCTTTACCGCTGGCAGGACTCATAGACGGCAGGCGCCTATAAGCGTTTCTTCATTACCAGCGAGATGGCGCGAGGAGCGCAGCGGGCGCATTTAAAAGTCGTCGGCCAGCTCGCTCGCTTCTTCTAATATTTGCGCAGGGAGAACCTTGTCCTCCCGCTGTCTGCTCGCGCGGTTGTCTCGTGGTGATAGGAAGAGGGATGTTTAGAGCTTTGAACGTGCCCGCGCTGATGTTACGGGAGCGTACGAAAGTCACTCGAGCTCAAGGGACGCCGCTAAACGAAAAAACAGAAGATGAGCGCGAACTATGAAGTGTCATAGCTCGACACTTGAAGCAGACTAGTTTCCTTCGCTGCTTCGGCCGCCTTTGCAATAGGAGCGCTGTTCAAACTGAGAGTATTGATTGTGATAGCTTATTCGTGCTCGTTCAGTGTATATCTGTGCGTTCGTTTCCTGCGTGCTTCACTTGATAGTTCGCGCTCATCTTCTGTTTGTTCATTTAGCGGCCTCTACTAGCTTTGTATGTGTAGCTTTGTGACACACAACGTATAAAGCCCTTCGTACAAGCACGCGCTGCCCACGGGAGGCGCTCACTTAGCAAGTGCATGTTTGCTACAATTAATATTGCTCCTGAAGCTGCGAGCCTCACTTCATATAGCATTACAGTTTCTTGCTATCGCATTCATTGCTTCGCCCTTGCGCTGAAACTGTGACTTTTTGTTTTTTGTTTTCAGGAAGCTCGAGGCCTGTTTCAGGACCCCTTTAAACTGGGAAAATATATTTTTCCGTCTGTGCACGTTATACTACATTCGCATTAAATTTATATCACTGGTTTCTGTAAAACGACGATATTTACGTTTAGTGTGCTTCATACTTGTGCCTAAAACAACGCAGTGGCTTAAGTAGAAGCATTTCCGGCATTGAAGTCCCGTTCGGCGACGTGCATCAGGTCCACATAAGAGGCAGTGCAGAAAAGTAGTAAGTTCGGCTACACGACTAATGAACTTACAACAGGACTGATTCATTGATGTCAGCCGAAGCGACCCAGTGGCTCCAATAGGCTTACTTGTAAGGGAAGGCTTCGCATTGACTTAGATCCCATAAGTTATTAGGGAGTTTGAGAATTGGGGCCCCAAGGAGCTTGGGGACCCAAGTAGATTGCGACCCGCCAGGGCGCATGCGCAGAACCATCTGCGCATGCGCCCTGGCGGGTCGCAAGCTTCTTGGGTCCCCAAGCTCCTTGGGGCCCCAATTCTCAAACTCCCTATTGTGACGGGCGACATACGCCAGGTATGTAGATCTTCGTTTTTCACAACCTGCGGCTACACGCGGATGGTTGGCAGAAAATCGAAGTTGGGCACTCCTTTTCATATCAAGGAGCTACAGCTACTTTACTACTGCGAGTGATAATTGCGATTTTGTAGTGTAACACTCGGAAATAATTTCCTCACGCATGACTTTGTTGACTTGGGAGCTACTAAAGGACAATTTATTTATTCATTCATTCATGTACGCTAAACGCCCACTACGGGCATTACATAGGATTGAAGCTGAATAAAATACACAGATATAAAGTCACATACATACACATACGCGCGCATAAAATCAATACGAGGAATGAAGTACAAAGTGACTGAAATAACGCGCATAAAGCACTATAAAAACAAACGCTACATTTTCAACAAAAACATAACAGAATGAGCGATGCTTAACATTCTCATTCTCAAAGAGTAGGCAAGTGAACGAATGTATTTGTGCTTGTAATACAGTGTTTCAAACAAATGTATATAAGCACATACAAATCTGAGACACGGCACCCAGACGAAGGTTTCATCTGTCGAGAAATTCGGCAGATCCCATGCACTGTGGAAATTGCTGTCACGCGAGGCAGACAGCCAGTGAATTACCTGCACACCGGAGCCGCCGATAAGGCAGTCGTCCAAAACATATCACAAGACCTCCCCCCCCCCCCCCCCAAATTATGTTTGAGCATGTCTCATAGTAAGGACTGGTGCCACTATGCGGAGAGGTGATTCGACTACTGCTCGTGCGTTCCGTTTACTTTTCCAGGCACCGGTAGGTTTATGCAGAACACTGTCCGTATAGCATTCGCTTATTTAAGAAAAGCTTAGCTTGTACGGCTACGGCTGAGTATGAATGCGCATTGAAACGTAAGCAAGCGCACAGCATCTTTCATGGTGCTGTAGCACATTCAACTAACTGCGAACCTTTTATTGGTGGGTCTCAGTAGTTAAGTCACAGTCTCTTTCAAACGCGTCAAAAATAGCAGCGCCTCAGTGAAAAGAGAAGCGGTACGAAAAATCGTTAGTAATAATTAGTGGGGAGCAAGCTGTGGGTGAACAGCCTTCGCCGGAGCTAACTGTTAGGAGAAGCATTGCATTTTCGTTGTTCCTCTTTGTCTAACTTCTCTGTTGTTCTGCGGATCGCGGTGCTCAGTTTGTCGTTTTAGTTACTCTTGGATATTTTGACACGGACGCGTTTCTTCAACTTACTCAGCTAGACCGGTAGCACAAACTGTCACAGTACCGCGCCGAGCGACCGGACCCTAAAGTAGGTGCGCGACAAAACCGCGCACCAGCAATACTGAAACTGATGCGGCAGTTCTTGCAGAAGTTAAAGGGTCCCTGAAACGTTTTTTTTTTGGCATTGCGTCACTGATTAGGCACCACAAATGCGAAATCATTCACGCCATAAATAAAGCGAAGCACAATGCGCTAAGGCAGCTATGAGCTTGTTTCTGTCGCCTTCCTCCTTACCACTGCTGTTCCTCCTCAACTCAATCAGCTGCGGAGTGCGCGCTAGCGACGACTGCGCCTCCCGCGTCTGCCGCCCTGCCGAGCCCTCCGCAGCGACATAGCGCCTCGATATCTTTACTGAAGTCGCCGGCCTCAGCAGTGCTAGCCTCGGTAATGGAGCGCCGGCGACTCGTGTGTGCGCCGCCAGATGCCGCGACGATACCGTTGGCTGAAACGAAGGAGCACGTTGTAGGAGCACGTTGTTCGCAGTTAGGTTGGGAAAATTACGTGCAAGTCACTTGTTAGGGGCCAATCAGCGGCCTCCCATCCATCGTTCGATAAGCGGGGGCGTTTTAAAACGCATTTCGGCGAGCCGCTGCGATCTTTTGCGATGCGCGTGTTCAAAGCCTGTTTGTGAATTACACACTTTACGCAGAGCGCTGAAATCTGTCCTCTAATGATCCTAATGACTCGCTCTACCCGATCACCATGTTTGCACAAAATCGCCAAAACCGTTTCAGGGTCCCTTTAAGGATCACGCCAATATGCATTGACCGGCGTCCTCTATATTTTTTAGGGGCGAAGCCCCTCTTTGTCTAACCTTGTCACGCGTCAGTCGTCAGTCGTCAGGCGTAACCCGCGTGCCGGGAGGCGCGTGCCTCTCACTCTCTCTCTCCCGGCGCGTGCCTCTGCTGTCTTGTGTGAGAGAGAGAGAGACAGAGAGAGAGCGAAAGGCGCGCGTTGGCTATGTAAACGCTCTTAGAGGAACGCTACCAGCTCGCAGTAACACTTGTTCGTAGAACGTCTAAAGACCTACTACTTACTTCTGTATAAAGAATTTTTTAGCTAGAACGTCTAAGGACTTCTCTCTTACTTCTGTATAAAGAATATTCTAACTACACTGTCGAAAGGCTCCCTACTTACTTTTGTAAAAAGAATATTCTAACTACACTGTCTAAAGGCTTACTACTTACTTTTGTATAAAGAATTTTTTAGTCATCACATATAAATACTTCCCTCTTAATTCTGTATAAAGAACGTTTTAAATACATCGCCAAATGGCTTCGTTCTTACTTCTATATAAAGACTATTTTAAATGCACCGTCAAATTGCTTCAGTCTTATTATTGTATAAATAATTTAAGCACACCATCAAATTACTTCCTTCGGAATTTCGCATAAAGAACTTTCTTTATCTAAAAGTGAGAAGTCGTAGAACGTTTAACCTGTACACTGAGCGATTCTTTGATATTTCCCGCAGGACTTGATGATTGCAGCTTCACTTGCCTGAACACAAAGTATATGTCGCCTACAAGTGCACCAGAGCTAACTTGTTCGCCACGCGTAGTGTAAGCTGCTTTTGCACTTAAAAATAACATGAGAGATGTTAATCAATTTTCCATTTGTCAAGATAACTAGCATAATTGAGACAGCCCGCAAGCACTGTTCTAGTGGGCACTTCTAACGTCTTTCCAGACTTTCACCTTCACGTATACTCTCTTTTTTCTGCAGTTCAAACTAACAGATGACACACTTCTTTGATACGGCCGCCTTGCACAAAGATTCAAAGACCAGCACTCACACCAAAAGGGTCCGAGCTGACCCCGAAACGTTCGGTTTTTTGCGTTTCAGGTAAAAAAAAAAGAAACGAAGCAGGGGCCTACGCTGGTGTCATCTCGTTTCAACACTAACATTATTTTGCTTAAACAGACAGATTTGTGGTAGCTGTTAACGTTTAATATGTGCTTTGCTCGCTGGCAAAAAAAAAAAAAAAATGAAAAACAACGTAAAACAGCAACAATAGCTCATCTTGCTACCAGCACGGAGCAGTGAATTGCTATCGCACATAAGCTGGTACAATCTCATAATGAGTTAATTGCGCGGCTTTCATATTTCTCTAATTCCCGCAGATTCCCTTTTCATAACAATCTGCCACATAAAAGCCCTTGTGGATATTATGTTTAAAGCTTTGTGCAGGCTCATTTTTTCCCGAGCATTTGCTTTGTGGCTCGCACGCTCATAAAATACACGGCTCGCTGCTTTCCTTGTGTGTGCGCGTAAGTATGAACACATGCGTGTAGCCGTCAAGCGTGGCAAGCACACTTGTTTCGAAGATGTCAAATAATTCTGCCTTCTCATAGTTTGACCAGGCGGAATTATAGTGATAGCAGCAGTAGCAGTAATACTGCATGTGAAGCAAAAGAAAAAAAAAACGCGCATCGAAGACTTCGCGGATGTCAGTTTTACTCAGCAATGGTAAAACCAAGGTCCTTCAAAACGACCTTCCAAACCGTGCCGAAAGGCACGCCACGCTGGCACATGCTGCGTGAACAAAATTCCTGAACCAGTACTACTACTTTGCAAGGAGGAGCAAGTCCGGCAGTCCCCCCCCCCCCTTCCCTCGATGCGGTTCCTCGAATATCCATTGTGCCAAAGCTCTCCGTCCGCTGTCGGCGCACAGCGAGGAAAGGGGTGTTGAGAGAAGGAGAACGGCGCGCACGTGCTGTGTCACCGGTCTGGCAGTTTTACTTGGACATGCCGTGTGTCGGGGATGCCAGCCCAAGCCGTTGAGTTTTTCGACATGTGTGAGCTCCTGGATATATTCTTCGATATGTGTGAGTGCCTGGATATGAGTGGCCCAAAACTATGTGGTGTTGCCGAAGGGCGAAGCTTTTAGGATGTGCTTTAGGCAAGAAAACGGACACCCGGTACAAGCCCTCCACTGTTTTAAGCCAAGATCGCTGCAACCTGCATACAGCAAAGACAAGGCCAAGTAGTAACTACTTCTGCGTCTCGTTGGACTTTTGTTATATCTTCTGACCAGTCATGAACTATTTACAGTCTTGTATGTTCTGTTAGTGTGGTGCGCTTGAATATTTTCTTTTGCTCACACATTTCTATTTGTTGTCGATCGAAGAGGCTTATGTGGTAAGTTTTCCTGCATAATTATTCGTATAATTCTCTTCGTTGATATACCTTCAGCCTAGCAGTGTGCACGCGTGTACCTCGGAATGCTGATTTATATGTGCGAAGCCTATCTGACAGCACATATTGCTTATGATACAATGCGACGTGTCTGCGGTTGGTAGTAAATTACTACTGGAATGAATTTTCAAGTTAAATGACACTGTCTTTTCTTATTTCCTTTTTATCAATTAAGGAACTTTCTTATAGTTGAAATACTCGTGAACAAATAATACTTCTATGCGAATGTGTTTGTGAGGCTAAATCAGATCTGCTTATTTTAATAATCTATTTATCTAGCCGCCTTGTGCTAAGTAGAGGCTGCTTTACGTTGCCTATTTTAATGTTAACTACCTGATGCTCTTGTCTATAGTTCTTACTGCTGTGTACCAATTAAGGATAATAAATTATTTATTTTGCTACTTCTTCGTATCGTATTTTGCTTACGCTTGGTTGTACAACTCGTTCACACATATCGACAGAAGCTGTCACGGGGTAACATATGTCGGTATAGACCATTCTGAGAATGTGAACAGTGTGTCCATGAACATGCTTCACTAGATATATTAACCAATTGTTAAAAGGGTATACTGAGACAAATGTTTGTAGATGATCCACAGAAAGTCTACAAACATTTTGGCAGTATGTTCCTAGAGCGTCAAAAGACAAATGTTAATAGGGCACTGGTAGAAAGTAAGCAGACAGCCTATGAACACGCGTCTATGTACTGTTGGTGGCCAATTGTTTCCAGAACGCCAACAAGCAGTCAGTAAAGAAATAGACAGACCTTTGCTAGACACCCTGTAGGTTGTTGGTAGGTTCTAGTAACAATTGTCTTTAGATATGTTTCTAGGGTGTCAAAAGAAAAAGGACTATAGGACGTTAATATGAAGTCAGCAGACACCCTAGAAACAGGTGTCTGTTGAAAGTTGGTGGCCAATTGCAGGCAGGGTGCCCACAGGAAGTTGGTAGAGAAGTATGTAGACTGTTGCTAGACAGTCTGTTAGTTATTGGTATGTTCTAGTAACAATTGTCAGTAGACATTCAATTTAATGCTACTAGAAATTTTTGTAAGGGCTCACCCACGAGAGACAACGTTGGCGCAGGCAGCGTCTCTTAGAGAGTTTCTTGATTGAGAAATACCGACTGCTCGCGCTGGAGAAGCGTTCACCGGCAACCCATATATATATATATATATATATATATATATATAGGCACTGGATCTTGACTTGCAATGAAGTGCCGGTGGGAGATTTCACTTGTGCATAGTTTTTTTTCAATGGCAGTCGGATACATCCGATCTGTCCGATCCGGCTGTTCACCACCCTCTCCGTTGACTCTTTCCTACTCTTTCCTGTCGGCTAGCGCTCGCGCCTGCTTCACGGTCGGAGGGGGAGAGTACCCTCTATGTGGCGCCTCACGGCCGCTGTCGGAAGAAATATTTTTTTTTTCTTAAGTTGTACCTATATGCGCGGGGGCGGCGCTTGATTGCCATGCTAGGCTGTCACAATGGGTGCTGACGAGACGCGACGTTTGCTGCTGGCGCGCCTGTGATAGCCGATTACGTATGAGATAACCGATAACGTTCTTCTGATGTAGCGAAGGCAGATTTTCTGCGATTTGGACCACACTATCTACACGCGCAAAATGATGTTCGTCAAAAAGGCTCCTGGAAACACGAACATTACAACGTACAGCGTTTGATATGTTTAGCGATAAGCAGTCGTCACGACCACTGTGAAGTGCGAATAAAGCTACCGTAGGATGCCTCGATGCCAGAAAGCTGTCGATCCTTCAAGTAGCCGCTCTAGATTATCGCAAACGGAAAAAGCGCCGCTAGCGCATACCGAGAGAGCTACCGAGGAAGAAGTGCGGAGGAAGAAATGTGACAGACGCGTTGCATAGGAGCGGGACGCGGCGTCTCCGCGTCGCCAAGGCGACGACAGCGACGCACACTCCGACGCACGTGTGACGCAAGCAGCCGTACCCTCTAAGTGGCTTCGCACAACAACTCCCAGAACGAAGCTGGACCGACGGTTCCCATTGAGGGGCGATCGTTTGCACTGGCATTGAAAAAAATAGAGAAGGCGCTGCACTGACTGCCTTCACTCATGGACGTTCAAGTGCAGCAGCCACATTAAGGACATTGATGCGCGGAGCGTGTATTTAGCTGTAGCTTTGGCTCACGTGCAACGTATTTAAACCCCAAACGGAAAAAAAATTGTGAGATACGCCGAACGTAGATCCAAGAAAATCAGAAAAAGAAAAATTGGCCTATTCCACGTGCAGTGGGAATAAAGGAAATGCGAAGCACGCATCAGGAACGTAAAATGGATCTGCATTGTCTCGCCATACCAATTTTGGTACATATGAAGTTAACGAAACGGCCGCAAGAGCGCCAACACTGTGAATGTAAACCACGCCGCTCATGACATGCATGTAATGATTCTAATGTTATGATCTGTCAGTTACGTTCGTCATGCAGTCGTGTAGTGCCAAGCAATTTTGGTATACATCGCATTAACGAAACGCGTGTCACGTAAATCATGCCCCTCATGACATGCATGTCACGACTTTCATGTTCTTAGAACGTGTCACCCATAGTCGTCATACGTTGTTGTCTCGCCATACCAATTTTCGTGTGCATCCAATTAACGAAACGGCCAGGAGAGCACCGAGACCGTGGCATATAAATCATATCGCTCATCACATGCATGTCATGATTCTCATGTAATGCCGTGTCACTTATGTTCGTCATTCAGTCATGTTGTGGCATACCAATTTTCGTGTACATCCAATTGACGAAACGGCCAGGAGAGCACCGAGACCGCGGCATGTAAATTATGTCGCTCATGACATGCATGTCATGATTTTCATGTTATGACCTGTCATTTATGTTCGTCGTTGGGTCATGTTGCGGCATACCAATTTTCGTATACGTCCCATTAACTAAACTGCCAGGACAGCACGAAGTCGTAGGCGGCTAGATAGATAGATAGATAGATAGATAGATAGATAGATAGATAGATAGATAGATAGATAGATAGATAGATAGATAGATAGATAGATAGATAGATAGATACGCTCAAAGTCGCCGAAGTTCCCTAAGAAGTGCTTCGCATTTAAAAGTGTCGCCTCCACTCGACCCTGTAAAACTGATTGTGCATCGAAGCTGGGCATGCACACTAGCAGGGCAATCAGCCATTTGGGGAAGACTTGGTTTGATCACGTGCGTTGATCTGCGCCCCACTGCCTCCAGTCCGAACCACAGAAATATTCGTGCGGAGACGGGTGTTCGTTACCGACATCAAGCTTCTTTTTCCTTAGCATCAGGCACCAACACAAACGGGCGCCACCTTCTAAGGCAATGTCATGAAAATCAGAGACGAGAAAGCACTCGCAGCGGCGGAAGCAAAGCATTCAACCGCATTCTCGATTTCGCGTAATCCGCCGAACCGGCGCGTGGGAGAGGCCGGCGAGGAAGTACATACATGATATATTTATTTGTTATAATAATATTATTATTAATATTATTATTTGAGTGCTTACAGTTTTCTGTACTTCCCCCTGCATTGAACTATACCTCAGGAATTGACGCAGCTCGTTCGTTTGTGTGTACCATAACGCCCCGATTACGTCATGAAAAATGCCGCCAAACTAGAGACTAAGAGCTTCCCTGTAAAAATAAATAAATAAATAAATAAAAGACGCAGTGTGGCATATATATATATATATATATATATATATATATATATATATATATATATATATATATATATATATATATATAATGTTTGCTAGTACTGGTTAGCACTGGTTTGGACGAATCGAGGCGTGGGACAACTTCACCTTCGCCGAGCGAAGATGATAGGTGAGGCGTTGTAGAGGGACGCAGGAAATCCTTTTCTCTTTTTAAAAGTGTCTGTGTGGGACACAACGCTGGGATATCCGCAAAATGTGAGCGCCATGGTCTTCTGTGTGGATGAGCGACCTTATATGAGAGGTTGTAACAAAGAAAAAAAACGGGCCTGTTTCCTGGTCCTTTAACAAGCAAGCTGTTCCTCGCGGATAGGAACACATAAACAAGTAGAGGCAGATACAGGATTTTTGCAAGAGTGCAGCCACCGTATGGCAAGTCCGATACCTAAAGCTAACACGGGGCAGCAACGCCTAGAGAAATTTGCACGCCTGGTTTCAGATGCGAGGCGGTGCTTGACATCAATAAAGGATCGCTTAAAAAGATGTTTCTGAGATAGGTCATCCCCATGGGGGTGTATTTTCCAAAATTAGCATAGGGGTCAGTGCACCCGGGCCTCCCTTCTCAATCCGGCGCTGTAAACAGGTCTCCGTCGATCGATGACCACATATAGTCGCTGTCCCAAGTACGCCTCAACGAAGAGCTCCACCAGGGATGAACAATTGCGTCGCGTTTCCTCTCACTTCAATGTGTCTTCGAAATTTTAAGATAATGCAATATCTATCATTGGGTGCTCGAGAAAATTACACAAGAGGGCCGCAGCGATATGAGCTAGCTCGGCCAGCCTTTACATCCAATGGAAGTGAGCTGCGAGACAGAACACTCGGTCTTCCAACGCACCCCATCGCGCGGGGAGCTAGTGCTATCACCATGACTGCGATGAGGAGAGCTCTCACTGGATGCCTCCCCTCTTACTGTGAGATTCCACTTCCCCCCGTTGCGCTACGACGAATCCGCCTCAACTCACCCTTATCCCCCTGTCTCTCCCCACTTCCTTCCCTGTAGCGCATGTGAAGGCGGCATTCGTGTAAACTCTGTCCTACTCGGCCCTCCCTCGGCCTTTTCCATCGAATAATGTACAGCGCGAATCGGTGGTTTTACCGCAATTTGTCTAACCTATGGAACGGCGCAGTTACAGTGACAACAAATATTTGCTGTTTGTACACACTGTGCGTGCTATCCTACTGATATTTTTTTTCTATCGGAAGTTCTGAAAAAGTCTCTGAAGCATTCAGCCTTAGCGGTAATGCTCCTTGGCAAAAAAATGTTCACCGTCGTCGTTTGCAGATGGGGCAACGCTTTTTCACCATTCAATTTCGGTTTCCTGGGCGCAATTAGCTGGATTTATCCATCTGCAGAAATTAGCAGCCTCGCTTTTTCGCAAATTTTGCAACGGATATCTATTCCCTGTATAAATAACTTCCATTCTTCAATTATGTTTGAGCGTCTAGATATTCTGGTTTAGAAGTTAACTGGCCTAATTTTGTTATCTACAGTTCAAATTTTCCCTCTGCACATTTTGCACTCTGTTCCACCATGAACAAAGTACTTCCGGAAAAGGCGCACATATATGCACTTCTGTATTTATATTACCTTTGGACGCATGTTCTGAAACACCCTTTGTTTAATATAATGTACGCTGCACGAACTAAGTCGGCACAACAAATGAGCAACTGCATGTCAGAGCTTCTTCTCATAGCAGGACACCCTGCAGACATATCGAATATATTGTCGCTGCTCCGATTGCGGCTATGCAATAGTGATGTAGAAGCAGAAATTGAGAAAAAGCGAAGAAAAACCTGTCAGAGAAAAAGTTGAAACCATGCATATTTTCACATATATTTGTAGCGATCGCTTGTAAACGGACATGACGTGCACGATATGTCGAAGACAGCACTGTGCTTGCGGCTATGTACAGCGAACGAAGCTATACACCCAGCCTGCTGACGTATATATACGCTTCACAGCAGGCGCTGTTCCGGCGTTTGCTACTATCTTTGCTTTTTGCCCGATAATATTAGGGTGATGAGACATGTTTTATTACAACGACCGCCCAGGAAAAGATAAGCTAGTGCAAAAAAGGACGAAATTTGTCTGTGATTTACAACGAGCCCAGCATCTTTTTTTCGGCCCCACTTTCTAGAACGCTCGCGTTGGTGCAGCTCATGTACCACTTAGGACTTACGGTGGCCGACGTGCTTTATCACGTGCCCCAAACAATCTGTTACCGCTAATGATTTCAGCGCTGTCCCATGCTTCTAGACGTACTTGGAACTTTTTAAAATGGATTCCATCGTATTTTCCTTTCATCTCGGTGACAAGCATAGCCGTTTTTTTTTTTGTAATATGCAATTACTCTTGCTAGTCTAGA
The DNA here is from genome assembly GCA_013339685.2 of Hyalomma asiaticum. Classification (NCBI taxonomy): domain Eukaryota; kingdom Metazoa; phylum Arthropoda; class Arachnida; order Ixodida; family Ixodidae; genus Hyalomma; species Hyalomma asiaticum. The sequence goes on along the minus strand of CM023481.1, from coordinate 248,048,088 downwards.
TAATTTCAGTGCAGTCCTTCTAGCGTTACAGGAAATATTCTGGCTGCCCCTGCACAATGTACTTTGTGAAAGAAAAGAAGCTTATACGCGTCCTGCAGAATGACACAAAAGCAGCTCATGGGAAGCAAATAACATAAAGGGACACCAAAGGCAAATGACAACTTGTGTTCATTCGAAAGGTCAGTGCTTAAGAACTCCTAAAACGTCGCTATTACCTGCAACAGTGCTTTAGTAATCGAGAAATTAAGCTGAGTGCAGAACGCAAGGTGAGCAACGAGCGGGAGTTTCGGCTACTATAAGGGATAACATCACATGCCATTTAGAAAATTTCCAAGAGTTTCAGCGTACCCGCAGCAAAAAACTATATTCTACTGCATTACAAGACGGGGGAAAATGTTACTAATTTATTCCTTTTATATTCATGACAAACAAAAAACAAGAAACTTCTTCCAGTTACCCTTGAGAACGACGCGAATACGAACTATTTCGGCTCCCCCACTCCGCGCAAACGACGCTCCGCGCCCCATGCACAGTCGTAGTTTCGTTATCACACACTATTGCGCGGTCTTACCTCGCTGACTAGATTCGCTCTAATTGCTAGTTAGAGAAAATGTCGCGTCAATGTCATGTTGTCGGATGCCGGAATGGCCCACGCCGCTCGGAGCAGCGAGGAGATGCAGCAGTGGGCGCCAACAACCGAGCTCCGAGCATCGAGCCAATGTCTGGTCGTCCGGTCCATCGGGGATATCTGCGCGAGCCACGACTTAGCTGCACCACAGATTGTAGTTCACTACAACTACAAACTACAGTCCTCAATTGGTCCTGTCTTGGCTCCAATGGAAGCCAAACTTCGCAAAAAGAAAAACAAATAAACAAAAAAAAAACACACGTAACTACCGTAGCGCCGCGTGTATAAGTTGATTAGGGCGATTAGGCTCGCGACCGGCGGATGTGACGTCAAAGTCCATTTGGTATGGCGCGCCGTTTGAATGCCGCTAACGTTGGACCAAGATATACACACGCGATTTTCATTCAAACCAATCACTTATGTCACAAAAAACGAATACCACAATGATTGTGCACGTCATTTCAGCCCTTTATGTTCATTTACTATTCGCCTTTCATCGTCGTCGTCATCATCATCATCATCATCATAATTAGCCTATTGATAAGTACACTGCACGACGAAGGCCTGTCCCAACGATTTCCAATTCACCCTATCCTGAGTAAGCTGGTTCCACTTTGTGCCCGCGAAATTCTTAATTTCATCGCTCCATCTAACCTTTTGCCTGCCTCTGTTACGTTTTCCTTCTCTTGGTATCCATTCTGTCGTTCTTAATGTCCATCTGTTATCTGTCCTGCGCATGACACGCCCTGCCCAGGTCCAGTTTTTTTTTTTAATTGACATAAGAATATCGGCTACTCTTGTCTGTTGTCTGATCCACACTGCTCGATTTTTATTTCTTAGCGTTCCACCTATAATTTTCCTTTCCGTTGCACGCTGCGTGCTCCTTAATTTCATCGCTCTATGTATTTAGTTGACCTCCACGTTCCTGCACCGTACATTAGCATTGGCAGAATGCAGTGAATAAATACCTTTCCCTTTAGTGACAGGGGCAAGTTTTCAGTCATGATTTGGGAACGTCTCCCGGATGCACTGCATCCCACTCTTATTCTACGGAGAATTTCCTTTTCATGGTTAAATCGATGAACAAATCGCAAAATACGGTTTGTTCATCGATTCAAGCATCCATCTTCCCCTGAGCTCTAGTTTGCTTTTCATGGTTAGGCGTCCCTGTTACCAACTGCCCCAGATATACGTATTCGTTCACACATTCTAAGGCTCATTGTTAATACTAAATGCCTGTTCCTTAGCTAGACTGTTGAGCATAATTTTAGTATTTTGTATATTCATTTTTAGTCCTATTTTAAGACTTTCCCGGTTTAGCTCCTCAATCATGTTTTGTAATTCATCACCGTCATTGATAAAGAGCGCAATGTCGTCTAGACCTTAGGTTTCTGAGATATTCTCCGTCTATTCTAATTCTCTTTTCTTCTCAGTCTAGACGTTTGAAAACTTATTCTAGACATGCAGTGAATAACATCGGGGATATTGTATATCCTTTTCTTATTCCTTTCTTGATCGGAATTTTTCTGCTCTTTTCATGTACGAGTAGTGTGGCTATGCAATCTTTGTAGATGTTACTTATGGTTTGCACGTATACGTCAGGTACACCTTGTCGACGCAAAGCTTCTAGAACTGCTTGCATTTCTGTGGAATCAAACGCTTTCTCGTAGTCTATAAAGGCCATATAAAGAGGTTTGTTATATTCAGCGAGCTTCTCAATTGTTAGATTGACAGCATGGCAGTGGTCCATTGTTGAGTAACCTTTCCTAAAACCAGCTTGTTCTCTTTGTTGGTTGAAGTCGAGTGTTTCTCTTATCCTCGTAGAAATTACTTTTGTAAATAGCTTGTATATTACTGGGAGTAGGCTAATTGGTCTGTAATTCTTTCACTCCCTTATGTCACCTTTCTTGTGGATTAGGATTACATTAGCGTTTTTCCAGATGAGCGGCACACTAGATGTCTTGATACATTTCGTCATGAGCGACGCAAGCTTTTCAAATATGATGTCTCCTCCGTCTGTGATCAAGTCGGCTGTTATGCCGTCTTCACCTGCTGCTTAACCGCGGGGCATCCATTTGGCGACTTTTCTGACTTCGTCAGTTGTTATGCATGGAATCTCAGTGTCCTCGTCTGATCTGATTTCCACTACGTTGCATGGTCTGCCTGAGAGCTGTACAGTTCACAGTAGAAATCTTCTGCTGCCTTTACTTTTTCTTTGAAGTTGCTGATTACGTTACCTTGTTTATCTTTCAGCGCATGCACTTTATTTTGTCCTAATGGCGGTTTCTTTCTGATCGATTTAATGCTGGTACCTTTCTCTACTGCTTTCTCTAATTCATTTACGTTGCAGTTCCAGACATCTCTCTGCCTGGCTTTACTGATCAGCTTTGATAATTCTGTGAATTCTATTTTATCTTTTGACGAAGTCACTTTCATCTGCTGGCGTTTTTTTATTAAGTCTTTAGTGGATTGGGACCACTTTCTTACATCTTGCTTTGTTGTTTTACCCCCGACTTCAATAGCTGCTTGGAGGATCACTTCCATTATGGTTTCGTTTACTACTTCCAAATCTTGATTGTTTTATTCTAACGCGTCAAATTTGTTTTTTAGTGCGACTTCAAATTCTCCGTTCTTTGCTTTGATTACATCTAGGTTTGCCCTTTCTTTAGCAACTAATTTAGTTCTTACTTTCTTTAGGTTAAGTACAATCTGTGCCCTTACCAAGCTGTGATCGCTACATTTTATCTTGCCTACTACTTCTGTGTCTTGAATTGTGCCTGGTTGCTCGCACATTATAAAGTCAATTTCGTTCTTTGTTTCCCCGTTAGGGATTTTCCATGTCCATTTCCTGTGCTTATTCTTCTTAAAGAACATATTCATTATTCGGAGTCGTTTTCTTTCTGAAAACTGTACGAGCATCTCTGCGCGGTTATTCCTATGACCGACACCGTAGTTGCCAATCCCTTTGTCTGCACTTTGTTTTGTTCCTACCTTTGCATTGAAATCTCCCATGACTATTGCGCATTGTGTGCTTGTTGTTTTCATTGCTATTTCGATATCCTCGTAAAACTTCTCTACCTGCTCGTCGTCCTAGCTCGTTGTTGGCGCATATCCCTGGATTATCTTAAGTTTATATCGCTTATTTAGTTTTATGAGGGCGCATGCTGCCCTTTCATTAATGCTGTAGAATTCAGCCACGTTGCTCGCTATATCTTTGGGAACTAGGAACCCGACACCATATTCTCTCTTTTCGGACAACCCTATATAGCACAATACATGTCCGTTGTTTATACTCTGTAAGCTTCACCTGCTCTCCTAACTTCACTAAGGCCAATGATGTCCCAGGTAACGTCTTCTATCTCCTCGAGTAGCTCCGCTACCATAGCTTGGCTCGACAGGGATCTTGCGTTGAACGCTCCAAGATTTTAGTTTCCAGTGGCGGCCTGTCCGCCACTGGAAACTAAATGTTTTTGTTAACTTTTTGTTAAATGCTTCGCATTCAACAAAAGAAAAGGTTATAATAAAAAGCTTTCTCATAATAAGATGGCGGATTTGGGACGTAAAGACCCTTAAATTAATCATTTTTATGCCTCATCCAACACAAATATCGGTGTCAACACCAACGGTACCAAAAATCTGATCACATGTCGTCTCGTTCACTCGGCATAAACCGAAATCGGCATGCCAGGGTACCAATGCATGACTGATAGGCGATGACAGTACTAACGTGACGTGCTTGTCATTCAGATGAGGAGTAACGATAATTCAAACACGCGTAGCGCACACCCGGATTCCTCCGCCAGGCATAGGCGGGCATGCGCCACACGTGACTCAATGTTAACTTTTACAGCCTGTAATGAATCACATTCACGTGCCATGAAATGAAATTATAGAGCATGTAGAATTACATTCACGCGATGTCAGATAAATTTACAGATATATTAAGGGAAATCACGTCAAAGAATCGTTATGACAACGCGGAAGGACTTTCGCCGTCAATTCGTTCTAGGAAGCTATCAGGAACCAGTGAATTTTTAATGTTATAGGTTCATTAAAAAGAGTATGGTTAAGAACAATCCTATTATATGTTGTAGGCATAATATCAACTGCTAGCACTGCATCCGCAAACAACAAATTCACGGCCATATATGATATGCATACAATACACCATAATCCTAGACATATATAGTGAATGGATCGAGGTCTTGTTTGTTAGATATTGCACACAATCTAATGAATACAAGGACGCGGTCGGATATCTCTGTTCGGAACGCATCGCGTTCGCTCGCTGCCACGTCACTACGTGGGAGCGTGGCTCTCGTTGTGCGCGCTGCGGATTTGAGCGACTGAGTGCAGCGCAGGCTTCCACGATTGGTTACCCTCGTTTGTTTGAGCGATTATAGCTTTATGATAGGGTGACTCATAAAATATGCCAGAAAGGGTGGGTGAGAGCAACCAATGGAAAAGCGGCTTACATCCCAGAAAGTGACGAGCAGATTTTGGTATCTTCTTTCAGATCATATAACACAAAACTAAACGTTTTTCTTTTTAATTCAAATGAGTAAGATTGTTTTATGAACAGGATGATTTTCTTTTCGTGAGCGTAAATGCGTGACGTGGAGAGAGAACGTGGTCATGCAAAAATGTGGCCGCGCCCCACGGCTTTCGAGTGAGCATGACCACGGCCAATGACATGCAGTGAAAAGCGAACAGAACCGCCCGCGTTCGCAAAACACGATCTCCGATCTCGCCCCAAGAGAGAATAAGGCCAGCACAAACATATAGTGGACATTAACTGTAGTTTTTAACTTCAGTGTAGTAATTATGACATAAATTAAAATGAATTGAAGTTGAAGAACGAACACCTCCGGTCGCTATGGACCGAACCTACGACCTACGGATAACGTGTCCGATGCTATTTAAAAGCTTGATGTAGCGCAAAAACGACACACGGACACAAGAAGGCACATATGAACACCACACAGCGCTTTGTGGTGTTCATATGTGCCTTCTTGTGTCCGTGTGTCGTTTTTGCGCTACATCAAGCTTTTAAATATGATCCACCAACAAGCCCACATCGCAACTCTCGTGTCCGATGCACTACAAACTGAGCTAAGGCAGTGGTTATTCCCTCGCCAACGCCACTGGTAGCTATGGCGGCTAGTGTGGAACATTATTATTATTATTATTATTATTATTATTATTATTATTATTATTATTATTATTATTATTATTATTATTATTACAGACTGTCTGCGCCCACTGCAGGGCAAAGGCTTCTCTCATCGATCTCTAATTATCCCTGTCCTGTGCTAACTGCGGCCACGCTACCCCCCCAAACTTCTTGATCTAATCTTCCCACCTAATTTTCTGCCGCCCTCTGCTACGCTTGCCTTCTTTAGGGATCCACCCTGTTATCCTAAAGAACCAGCGGTTATCTTCGCATTACATATTAGGCCTACGCCCAATTCTTCTCCAAAATTTCTACTAAGGTGCGCCCTTAACACGCGTTTGTTCCCTGACCCACTTCACTGTGTTCTTGTCCCTTAACGTTACGCGTATCAGTGTATTACACCTATCATTATTGCATATGAGGATATAAAACACACAACGACGCAAACGAAGCAAAGAAGGAGCAAGCCGAGAACTGCTTACGAGCATGGAACAACGCCTGCTTACTCTTTCAGGAGGAAGGAATAGATATAGGAAGGGAGCATGGGAGGGGAGAGAAAGAGGAAAGAAGGTAGAAAAAGAAATCTTTTGCCAGAAGAAATCACGTAGCACGTGGTATTAACAAGAGCCAGCTGCTGACCAATAAACCTTCGCGTGATACCTAAAGGCTCGAAGACTGCTGGAAATCGCTATTAAATAACGCTGTGAAATAACGAACCGAGGGGAATGAATCAAGGGCTCGTTTCTTCGTTAATAAGCATACTTTTCTATTGTCTATCGTGGTTCTTTCTGACTTTTGCGTGAAATGAAATGTATGAAAGCGTTTATACCCACATGATTTTATTAAGGTTACTGCTGGTTTAAATTACAGGATTATGCATTTTGCCTGACATTCGAGACCCATGTGGGCTTGACCACTGAGCTTGAAGTGCAGTTTTAACTGAGTAAGTGTTGGTAGAATTAATCTCTTTGTAAAGACATTTTCGTGTACGACGTTTTACAACGTGAATTACGCTGTGGCCTTCTAGTCGTAACCCTAAGTGTTGTCCATTTTTTTATTGGTCGTTAAGTACTTGTAATTTCCTACGACTTCTTAGTTTCCGTACGACGCAAAGGGAAACAGCATCGAAGTACAAATGGCCATGTTGGCCCTTTTTGTTTGTGTGTGGGTGTGTGTGTATGCTTTACTTGCACCAAACTTGATATGCATAGATGAGGGCGAACTCTTGCAGTTAACTTCCCTTTTAGTGCTCGAGACCCTGTTCGCTTATTGAGACCCGTTATGCAAAGGTTTGACGTGCCTCTTCATGACTCGCTCGGCTTACGCCTGCGGGCCGTTTTGAGTGGAAGGGAACGCTCGCCTTTAGTGGAGAAGCTGCTTTGGAGATCTTTAATTAGCCTTCTGCGGGTTCCGTCATCGCTCAAAAGCGCATGCAGCATTATAAATCTCAGTATAATATTTCAGACGATTAATTTTACGTTCCATTGCGCCGGATTAAGGCAAAGCTTCTGTCATGGCGCATGCACTCGGAAGGCCAAAAGACCGAAACGACATGCCCCTGTTCGATATGCAGTTCTCAACGCACCTCCAACTCGTTATCTTGACACTTGTCCGCTATCGTCCTAGCCAGAAGTAAGGAGTAATATGCATCGGAGTGAACCGATCCAATCATCCTATGCACGGCTTTTTATATAGTACTATTACATGAAAACGTTTTGTCACAGTTGTACGGACTCTTGTACGTGGTGATTCTAGTGTCAGCGCCACACGTATACATCGTTTGTTCCTCTCTGCATGTTTGTTCCTCTCTACACATCGTTTCGCCTCGTGCACAACACACGACACGAAAACGATGAGTAGAGAGGAACAAACACGCAGACCTTCCTTTTAGACCACAACAAGGAACAGCTGTGAGCAGCGCTCAGTTATTGCATCGGCTGTTCAAGGGAAATACAACCATACATAATCACAGGCTTCCGTAGTTACGAAGTTCTCCTACGTTAGTGTCATGTGAACTTGCATATTGTCGCTTCAGGTGTCTAGTTGTCATGCCAAATGCTATAAAAAGCGCCGAAAGTACCGAACTACCCTTTATGAAACCAAGCCGTGGTGAAATTGAGATAGGGTGTATGCATTCACGCTTCAGCATTACTTAAAAAATATACATGCGGGCATACCATTTTTTTAATATTCGCTAATTATTTGATGCTATAATATAAGTCGGTGTTTCGGGAATATATAGCTGTCAACTAAGTTGTAGTTATTTTCAGCACTAGCCGCCTGGAATTGGAAAGGCTGCCATACAATTTATGTTGATGCTTACGGAAGTTGCTCGTGTCTCTAACAATCGGAGTAACAATTGATCATGCATGTACAATCAGGATAGTTTACTGCGCATGTGTTAGCGAAATGACGCAAAATTTCTCGAAAAAAGGGAGATTCAGTACTGCCTAATCACGTTGTATATTTGGAACCTGGAAGATTATTACTTCCGTTAAGAAATATGATTCGTAGGGTTATACTGTTAAAAGGGTATGTCATAGAGAGCAAGCAGGGAGAAGCAGTGGCTTTCAGCACAAAAAAATTATTTGGTGTATTCAGACAACTAAGCCCAAAATTCTTCCACTCGCACATGCCAATCTCCGGTGGAACGTGAAACATGCAGTGGTAATGATGACAGAGATGAACTTCTCGATTTAATTGCGCGCCAGTGGAACACCCATTTATGATTAGACCACTCTATTCAACAACACTTCGACGCCCACAATTAAAAAAAATATCCAGCAAAATCAACATTGGCCTCACAGTTTTAGTGAGAGCTTCAGTGCTTGCTAGTACAAAGTGCAAACATTTGAAGAAGGTTTCTTTCGCTTGTATCTGGACTCGCATGATTTACTTGTCATAAAACTTTTGTTCTGTGCCCTTATTACCCCCCGTGTAAAATAACACTGCAAATGGAGTTTAACTTTGCATCCTAGAGAATATTTCTCAAATTGACGTGAGTCCCTCCGCGTTGCAAGCATTAATGACCTATTCTTGTTCTATGTAGGACCATAGAATTGAAGTTTAGATCTGAACACTTGGCTTTAGAGGTTTAATAACTGCATAACCATAGATTCCATTGACTGAGGCTCCAATGATGCTTGTGCGCTTGGTACAACGTCACTGAATTTTGCTTGGATGGTAATCTATAGTGAAAATTCAGTCAGTCGAACTAAGATGAAAGCAACCAAAAACTAATGCCACGGTGCAGAGTGTATACGCAGATTTCGGATAAAATTAAAACCATTTCGAGCTTGAGAATACAAGGCCAATCATCTACGCTTAGAACGTCTAACAATAATAAAAACTCGCCTTATTTATCTTAACAACAACAAAAAAAGTTCACTCAGAACCTTCTCTGGGGGAATTGCCCAAGTGATGCTCCAGCGTTTACTTCCTGCTGATTCGCCGTCGTATCGAGTAGTGAGCACCAAGTTACCGATAACGCCCAGCGTCGCGCGCATGCATTTTATGCGCTCGTTCTCCGTTACGGACTTCCCTGGAGCAGTGTCGTCCGGCAGCGCCGGTACGATGTTTTTCACCGTTTTCTTCAGTGTTTATCAGTGGCTGGAACAGCTGAGCGAAAGGTGCACTTAATGACTACTAATACGCACCTGGTACGGGGAATGTATTGCGTTAAAGTTGCGTAAAGCGGGATTTTTCGGGGTGTGAGCAATGCTGGAATGTCGATTCTGCGCGCAGTCTTTTGTTTACCCACCACTAACCATATCAGCCGCCACTAAACATATTGTTTTGTACTGCCGGTATAAAACAAATATTCTGATATATTCGCCTTCTACAAGCGCGCGTGCTTCGCTCAGTGGGTGAGACGCTTGGCTTCTGCGCGTTGGGTCGCAGGTAAGAAATTCACCCATACAAAAGAACTTTTTTTTTTAGTTTTATACATTTATTTTCTTGCACCGATTCATTTTACGTGCCAGATGGATGGATGTGCGGACGCACGTTCCTCGCTGAGGTTGCAGAGACCTTTATTATAAAAAATGAATCAGATCCCACGCACTATGGAAATCGACGTTATGAGAAGCAGTGAAAGATGAGCTACCTGTGCCACACTATTTGACTCTGAGCCAAGCACTAGTTGCTGTACAAGCACCGACGTATTTGCGTTCTTTAAGTAGTTGCGTGCACGGTTTACTTAATAGGCATGTCGACTACACTGTGACGCGTAACAGGTAGCAGGTATTTCGTCGAAACAATGGAGCTCATGCTTGAGCACAAACGTCGGTTTTGTCAAAGAGAAGTGCTTTCTGCGGCGCACAAACATAAGCGAATAATAGACCGGCACTAGAAAAACTTGGCATGGACTGTCCTAGCCGACCTCTCTCCAACACTCTCCCGCGCTAGCCAACACTGCACAGCTGCCGCCCTCAGTCAGAATTAGACAACGTTATCCAGGGCTAGACAATAGTTAGCCAAAATTAACCTGTGCTAACAAACATTAGCAAACACAAGTCAAAATTGGCATGTACTAGCCAACACTAGACGACATACTGAACACTGTGTCGCAACGTTAGCCGACACAGTGAACATCGAGTTAACACTTAGACAAATACTGAGCCAAAATTAGTAAGCAGTAACTGCATCAGCCAACACAATCTTATCGCAGACAAACATTAGCAGGCACTTTGTTGACGCAAGCCAACACTAGCCAGCAACTAGTCACCATGCTGGTCAACATTTGCCTAAAATCCCACACTTATTCAAGTCGTTCAAAGGTAATCACGCGGATCTGGTTTTATGGAAAAAAAATACGATACATATCATGCACTACATGTCCTCCCGTGACATTTCTGTTACATCATACTTATAAGGATATGCCCCAGTTGAAAAAATTGACTACAATGACATTCTTTTTTCGCATTGGTGTCATTGCATACATGATGTCTGTCATTACATTCACAACATGTCCTGACATTTCGTTCATTAATGCGTGCTTGTCACGCAGGCGCAGTCTGGTAGGTACCTTGGTAAAGGAACAACCACAACGGTATCACGACGCCGTCATCGAGTCATTTGAGCCGTTCATCTCATGACAAATAGATATACATTTCATGAACGTTCATTTCGGCACCCGTAATCTCTGCCTGCCATAAGCGCATGTCATATGGTCCTGCTCAAAAGTTTACCACCAGCACGCACCATTGCACAATACTATGGTAAATTGAGCGAACCAACATTGATTTTATTCAAGTGAAAATGGCAATTGCCATGAAATATACGTCACGCCATCATATATATATTTTGATACACGAGTCAAAAGGGTGAATTTAATGGTGATGTCTCAATCATGCAATTGCACACATGTCTAGATTAGGTTCGTGACATACAATGACATGTTATTCATTTCAGCAGGTTTGTCATGAATGCACAGAGTGATAGATACCATGTTGGAAGGAAACACCACAATGGCTTCGCGTCGTACGCTTCATGTCACTTGAGCCATTAATGTTGTGACACATACGACTTGCACTTTATCGAAATTCACGCCATTAATTGCCCCGTCACGGTGGTCTAGTGGCTATGGTGCTCGGCTGCAGATCCGAAGGTCTCTGGATCGAGTCTCAGCCGCCGCGCCGCGGCTGCATTTCGATGGAGGCGAAATGTGGAGGCCCGTAAACTGTGCGATGTCGGTGGACGTTGCAGAACCTCAGATGGTCGAAATTTCCGGAGCCCTCTTGTACGGTGTCTCTCATAATCACATCTGGGTTTTGGGACGTAAAACACCAGAAAAAACGCCATTACATTCATTCGTATTTGTCGCAAGCGCATGTCATGTGACGCACAACTTTGTATATAACAAAGCAAGAAAATGGTCACCAATGGAATCAAAAAGGCACCTCGTCTTGTACTTCATGACATGACATGATCCTCGTCATATTAATGTCAATGATAAGTGTCCCTGTGGTATAGGTTCGTCATATACTCAGGCCATCTTCTGCCGATTTTAGCATATATCAAACGAACGAAACCACCACGGGAGCACCAAGGCGTGGGCAGATAGATAGATAGATAGATAGATAGATAGATAGATAGATAGATAGATAGATAGATAGATAGATAGATAGATAGATAGATAGATAGATACGGTCAAACCGACTGAAATTCACCAATAAATACTGTGCTTTTAAAGACAAGAACATGTGCTTCGAGATATAATCAAACTATGTGGTATATTCCAGGTATTAGAGAGATGATAAACGATGTAAGCAAACGAAAAATATTAACGCCCGCTAAAACATTAATATCCGAATTACCTTCGCACTCAAATCCTTGGTATTTTTACAGCCTTAATGCTGAAAATAAATATTTGCTTGACTTGCATGTAACTGTGCTGTATAAAAGCTTCCCTCCCCTTCTCACCTTCAATAAATGTATTTCTTTCTTTAGTCTGGCGACAGGGGTCAGGCAAAATAGTGAGAATGTGGGAAAGAACTGAATAAATTACCTCATTATACAAACGCCGCCTGTGATGTCATTGCAAAATTTCTATGTTTATTACATATTTGCAACCTGTAAAGTCGAAACCCTGCTGCACATCTCACAATGCGTTCGGTTATTACATTAGGTAATAATTTTGCAACATAATACATTTTGACGCTAGATGCTTGCAAGACTCAGTGAGCATTAGCGAGAAAATGCATGTGTTGGAATTTAGCTTTCCATTCTGAACGGCATATGCGATAACTTGTGTCCTTTTAGAGCAATAAATGGGCAGCAGGTTCTCGCTGCATGTGACATCACGTGTGGTGCATAGATGCATACCTCTGGCTATAGATGTGTAGGCACACGCATATCTAGCTAGAAACGAATCAGTGCACTTTTTCCTGCAATCAAAGAGCTCACATAGGGTATTTAAACTTGTAGAATTACACCCGCGAGGAATGATTTCGCCCAGCTCTCCAACCCAAGAGTGCTTACTGCTCGCTTTTTTCTAAGCTTTGCGACTTGCCGCAAGGATGCGACAGTCGCGTTCACGTTACACCTGTCGCACATCGTTGTTGGCACTCATTTTATCCTTATAGGCCTTTCGCTTTCACTCGAGGTCGCGCTGCGTTTCGGCGGGACCTCCATCTCCATGACAGCAGCTCTGAAGAGACAATCACAAGAGATGTCACACGTCGCGGTGCACTCATGGTGGCAGCGACAAACTTCGGCACTTGAGTGCGCCCTAATAGCACCATTAAGGAAGCTAACGCTAAAAGGCGTTGAGGCCTCGCGGAGGCATCTGGGCTGGTTGTGAATGACGGCTTCGACTTGGCCACGGTTCTGACGGAAGCGTGAAAAGGAGTAAGTGACCTTTCCGTTCATTAATACTATTATTATTTGTTCACACTGCAATTTCTAGAAAACGCGACTGCCATTGCCCATTCAGTGGTTGCCGGTTCTATGTTATAAGTGTATCGGGATATGTGAGAGCCTCGCGGAGAATTGGAATCTCAACAAAAGTGATAAGAACGCCATAATATAAGCGCGCCACCTTCCTCCCCCTGGTATACTTAGGGCTTCGGTTTACCAGGTTGTAATATAGGAGAGATATGAGTTCCATACCAGTTACTATTACACTTGGTACATTGTTACGGCTGCTCACGATGTGGAAAGAAGAGATTTGTTGAGTAGTATGAAATAGATGACGTCGATGACAGCCACCTCCATGAAGGAAATATATTGCAGTAAATGCACCTGACCTTTATATGCCAGCTGAACACTAGGAAAAAAAAAACACAAATTTCAAGGCGCCACGTAAAGAAGAGCGCGTATTTATTTCATATTTGGGACTTCACAAAAGATCTTTCAGATCCCACATACTGTTGAAATCGGTGAGCAGACAGTGAGTAAATTGTCTATACGCCGAATTGTTTGCATTCAGCCAAGTGTTACTTAATAAGATGAACATCTTTGTGCAAAGTGCATAATAGGTGTGCCCTTTACGTAGGCTAACCGGGAATGTCGACGGAACCGTGGCCACTCATTGGTCGCTCATGCTACGACGTACAGTTGGCACTCGCGTTAGTTCACAACACAGGAGTGTTTTATCAAAGAGAAATGCAGGCTATGGTGCACTGATGTGCGCATCATGGGCGTCGTTCATTGAAATATTCCTACGAGATTGAACAAATTTGGACTAAAGCATGTAGAGTGCTAGTAAAACGGATGTATCCTTCGTTACACTGAAAGCGCTCAACTTACATTATAGAATCGCAAGTTACGTCATACAAGCACCATCTTCGCAACTGCTGGTGCATATTAGGTTTATGCGACCGAGCTGAGGAGAGACGAGAGCGAGTGCATTAGGATTATTTACTTTATGTAGCGTGTGGGAAAAGCTGCCGTAGCTTAGGGGTAGCCTGCTTGCTTGGCATATCTGGGGTGCCCGGGTTCGGTGGCCGCCTACCGCTTCGTATAGGACGCCTACAGAGATTTCAGCGCGTTCGTGTGAGTGCTTATGTCTACATTTCAATCAATGCTACGACAAACAGTGTGCCTTAGTTGTTTTCACGTGTGTTCTAATGATATGTTAAATGTCTATTTTAGTTGTCCCGAGATTCATATGGTCTGTATAAAACACAAACACCTGTGGCGCGTACCCGAATGCCAAGGGCCGAGCGCAACGTGTGTGAGCCACACGGGATGACAGCATCGTTAATCGTGACGTACACGACGAGTATATTATGTCAGTGATGTAAGGATCAATCATTCATGTTCGTCATACATTTGTACCCTGCGATCCAAGTTTTGGTGCATATCAAGAGAATGAGACAACCAGGGGAGCATCGAGACGTAGGCGGCTAGGTATACAGAGTCATAGATGGATAGGTACGGTCAAAGTTGCTGAAGTTCGCTTCGGATTTGCTTCGGATTTAATAATTACCACCGCAGCCACCTACAAAAATCATCGCTGTTTGCCACTCTCATGCATATATATGTATTAATTTAAGGTCAAAAGACACTCCTCTTTGGTGAACAACGAAAGCAGGGGTCAGGATTTTTCATTTTGTGTTAGTAAAAACAGGTAACGCAGCTACACCAGGTGACGCAATCAGTAACATCAATGACTGATTGATTTCTGTGGCTTGAAGAAACCGAAAAACCGCCTTGAAAACACTTGCGCGAGAAACGCTTACGTCCCAAAACCACGATAGGGGGGTAACATCACTGCCGTTCGTTCAAAGGCAGAAACAGTGAAACAATGCGCTCGGGGTCCGCTTTCCTTATTTTTCGGAGAGGTGCAGTAAGGGCTTGAATAGGACTTCACACCGCTTGGAAGACCAGCTGTGACTCACGATCTCTCTTTATGTCTTGCATTGCCCGTGACGTAAATGATTTTCATTGCTCGCACCTTTCCGTTTTCTTTCCTGCTTTTCATGTTGGTTTTGACGTTGGTTGTAATGAACATGTCAACAAAAACGTTATTGGTAATCCAACAAAAGATGGTATTTGTGTGTCTGAATGTAAACAGTTTGATGTGCCATTGTCCTCTATTTTCGCTGGGGTCGGTATCGTAGTGGTTGTGGTGGGGAAAAACATTTATTAATAGTATATACAGAGAGAGATAGGGGCGGCCTTAAGGGCCGGCCCTGTACAACTTCTAGGAGGGGTCCCTAGTCCGGGACCCCTATGCCATTGCGCTCTACGGGATTATAGGTCTGAACGTCGATTCTTTCAGTATCCTCAGACATGACTACTTATGTGACATTAAACATGAGCTCGTTAGAGCGCATGCATGTTTCAACGTCTGATCATTTAAAATTTATCACTTTGTTAACTCTTGTAAATACAAGGTAATTCTTTCAATCATTTGCCAAAGTTACAACTGATTAGCATGGCTGTTCTATAAATTTTGCCAAGGAAGAACTCACGATTGGTAGCAATGATGCAAGTGATAAAAAATAACTTGATCGGTAAAATGAGGGTATATGTGAATTAGACGATTAGTAAGTGCGTGATGTGAAGCGCCATACCCGACAACCCGCAAAAATGTTATGTACTGTCAGCTATATATACACCCACTGACGCGAAGAAACCGGGGTGACAATTTAGACGCCTCCAGTTTAAGGATTCTTGGCGACTCTGAGAGAAGGGTATCGGGAGAACGACCGAAATTCGCTGCAAAAATTTGTGCTATCGTCCCATAACCCACCTCTAAAACATGTTGTCCATCATAGTGTGCAGACGAGTTACGTATGGTTATAACCATACGTAGTTTATAACCATTCTTCAATGGGACTCAAGTTCGCCAAGAAATGCTTCTCACTTAAAGTGGACCTATTTTGCCGACGTGTCGAAATTGGCTCGTTTGGTGGAGTGTAGGTGGTGATAGCAAGGTGAAAATTAGAAAGCTATACCATAACTGGGATCGGGAGGAAGCGAAAATGGATGAGAAGGAGAGAGCAGTATGTGATTTCTGAGGTGCAACGTTAAACAAGGGCACAGTGCTGTACTTAACACTGCTATGGAGGTCAAGAGACCAATTTTTATCCCTTCGTGTTCGAACAGGTACTCCATGCACAAGCCTTTTATTTATTTATTTTTTGCATTGCGCCAGTTATGAAATGTTAATAGCGTCCCCCTCATTGGAACGCTCCACCTCGTGCCCATAACCAGAGCGCTCGAACCATTGTGAAGAAACGCGAAAGCGCACGGAACATATGGGCGAGGAGAGACACAAATACAAACACGTAGGCACCTACACGCATGTGTATATTTGTGACTTTCCTCGTCCGTGGGTTCCGAGCGCTTTTACGTTTCTCCACAATAATTTACCAACATTTTCGAACTGCCACATTGTCGAACCATTCAGTAGTGCATTCGTGGCGTATTCAGCTTCTGACCCCACTTCAAGGGCAACGTATGTAAATATTCTGCCAATGTATATTGCTTGAAGCAAGATTAAGTTTCCTCCAATGGCCGACTCAAATGGAAGGCCCACCTCATGTGTGATTTTTTTGCAAATGAATATGCACGTGCGTCGGCCAAGAAAGTCATGGAAATGCAATATGCTCATACTGTGGCGACAAGAAAATTTATTAAGAAATTTACCCGTCGCGTCTTAAGTTTGCCCTCTAAAATTTAATCCAATCACCAGATAAAATTCACCAGAGTGCTTATCATACCCATTTGGAGCAGCTGGATGACAGGGAAACACAACTTCTATTCATTAAAGAGATCCTGTCTCCCTTTCTGTTTCTCATGCAAGACTTGACAGGAACTGTTTGTTGATGGAATGACAGGCCACCGGTATAATTCATTACGTGACAGGTAACACGTACCACAGGTATTTGTCACCTGCGCACCGACCTTCAGCCAGTGGTTTGTGCCTTGAGGTCATAATAGCCATGGAAAATGCACACGTAGGCTTCACAACTATCTACATCCTTACCTAAAAGCTTGAGGAACAATATGAACATGAATGATATAACGGCCTCCAAGTGTCACGCTAATTTTTTTCAATTACAATTTCAATTCGATTTTATCTCAAGGACTAGGGCATGGCTCGCGATAAAATGACATTAGTCGCTTGAAGAAAACCCAAGCCCCCTAGTTACGTGAAAGGCCTCGAGGACATAAGGTGAGCTAAACATCATAACCTAGCATCAAAGAGTTTGCACGATAAGTACAAGTCACAAACCCTCACTTAATCGCAAACTGTAATACACGTACACAGTTTCCTCAACGGCTAAATATAAGAGAACCATACGTGAAGACATACTACAACAAAAGGTACGCTGGCGCTAAAATAATATTGCGTTTCTTGTAATAATAAGAGTGATCCGTAACGTGTACTACACTGTTGAACTGTTATTTTCCTTGAATTAATTTGCGTAATCAGACAGGAACCGTTAACTGGAGCACTTGTCTCCCAAAATTTGATCTGCTGATTGGAATGATACAGTTCTGTTGGTGAAGAGGGGGTATGGAATAACGTGTGTTTACGAATAGTATAGTAGGAAGCACGCATAAGCGTTATTAAGCGCACTCTGAGCAAACCATTCTGGATTCAGACGGCTTTGGAGTAATTGCGCCCACAGTGCTATCGTTATTGTTCTTCGTGTGCCGTATGAAATTTCTATGAAAAGCGGACACTTCAGTTTCGTTTCAACCGGCAGAAGATCCACCAAAGTGAAACTTTAGTTACTAAAGTCTCATTAAAACTTTCATGCCGAGACAAATGACTAGCTGTGGTAGTTTCACGACAGGCATTATTAATTTATGTCCAGAAACGCGCACCCGCAAAATGTTACCCCCAGTATGCTCGTTTCAAATATACGAGGCCGCCCAACTTACTGATCGGCGAGGAAATAATAAATGTGGATGTGAGGGTGACTCCTCCAACGCGCTGGTAATTAAAAAGTGATCGACCACTGATGTATGACCCTGTGTGTTCAAAGTTAATTAAGGTTAAACGTCTGTAAAATCTATACTCAGCCCTTTGGCCATTCGTTTTCATCTCTCACCCCCCTTTCTTTTTTTAGATGTGAACCGTGCAGTGAGTGAGTGAGTGAGTGAGTGAGTGAGTGAGTGAGTGAGTGAGTGAGTGAGTGAGTGAGTGAGTGAGTGAGTGAGTGAGTGAGTGCGTGCGTGCATGTGTGTGTGTGTTCGTGTGTGTTTCATCGGAAACCCTGTTCAATTCGTCGCACAAAGGTATACGCGGTGATTATTCATTCATATTTTTAAAAATATAGCTCTATTTTTGTGTTTCACAACGCTGGTGGTTTATGGAGTCAGCTACAGCAGCATGGTGTCACTGCAGCCGGTTACTAAACGGGGAAGAAGTGCTTAGTTCTATAATATAGTGGCGCGTCTATTGTGACATACACCACAAAACCCACAAATATACCGTCGGGTACCTCTCAGGGCTTGTTATCAGGCTGCTTCAATAAAAAATAATATCAAGAAGAAAATCTGGTGACGATTTTCGGACTCATGTTTTAGGGGCGAAGCTCCTCTTAGTCTAACCTTGTCACGCGTCAGGCGTCAGTCGTCAGTCGTCAGGCGTCAGTCGTCAGGCGTAACCCGCGTGCCTCCCGGCACGCGCTCGCCCTCGGCGCATGCCTCCCGGCGCGTGCCTCTCTCTCTCTCCCGGCGCGTGCCTCTGCTGTCTTGTGTGTGAGAGAGAGAGACAGAGGGAGAGCGAAAGGCGCGCGTTGGCTATGGAAACGCTCTTTCTTAGAGGAACGCTGTACCAGGTCGCAAAGAAGGAGAACGCGCCTTCACCCGCGAGAGACAACGTTGGCGCAGGCAGCGTCTCCTAGCGAGTTTCTTGATTGAGAAATACCGACTGCTCGCGTTGGAGAAGCGTTCACCGGCAACCCATATATATGTATATATATAGGCATTGGATCTTGACTTGCAATGAAATGCCGGTGGAAGATTTCACTTGTGCATAGTTGAACAATGAGGATTCGTAGCGTGCGCGTTAACTAAATTAATCCAGAACTCGGCACGATCTACGATGAACCTCCCGAGCTTCGCCCACTCACCATCATTCACTCCGTGGATATGCTGTAATTTTTTACAGTACACCTCACGCTCAGGGCACTGCATGCAGTGAACCCTCACAGTGTTTCATAGATAGATAGATAGATAGATAGATAGATAGATAGATAGATAGATAGATAGATAGATAGATAGATAGATAGATAGATAGATAGATAGATAGATAGATACGCTCAAACTCGCCGAAGTTCGCTAAGAAATGCTTCGCATTTAAAAGCTTACGCTGTAAAATAAGGCCAGGGGAAGATGGAGGCTTGAATCAATGAACAGATCGCTAAAAGCGATTGAGAACGGGGAATGTCGCTGGGAGTCAACGTTTCGACAAGTGGAGTTGTCTTCGTCAGGACGGCAGCTGCCTTCTCGAGCGTTCGTACGCTTTGCGCGCTCTCCCCGTTCACACAAGGAGAGAACAGCGGCACACGCGAACAATAAATAAATAAATAAATAAATAAATAAATAAATAAATAAATAAATAAATAAAGGGGGGGGGGGCAAAGAGGGACGGCGGGGGAAGTTGGGTGACAGGTGTTAGCGTGACTAATATAAATGGAAAGAACGAAAGCTTCTAGATGGATCCGTTCGTGGGCTATTTTCGTGCATATTTTGCGCTGCACTCGTCACACGTGCGTGTGACTGGACTGTTTAGTGACTACACCGTTTAACGCCGTTGTTCTCGTCGAAGTGGATGGGGGATCAGCACCTTAAATAGACTTTCGGGAAGAAACAGTGTTAGCTCGCGCAGGCGAAATATCTTAACCTTTCGTCGTCTTTGTTAACCCCCAACGTATCTAATGGACTCAAGGGTTCTCTTTGAAACGTTTCTGCATGTACGCTGGAGATTGTAGAACTTTTACCAACAAGAAGTTTTGAAAAGCTTTTATGGTAGCGTTGAACTTTGTGCCAGAAATGAGTCCCTTCAAAGCTTCATCTTACTTTTATAACTTGTAAATATTCTCTTGTGAGCATGGCTTCTAGTCTTGCCATACTCTTTTTTAACCACTTAAAAGTGAAGAAAGAAGCCCTGAAGAGAACTTCAGCTGCCTAAATTGCCCCAACACTGTACCGCAGAACCTGCCGGTAAGGAATGCCTCCACTGCCATTCACAACCCGTTCTGCTTGGTAAGTACGCGCCCATTGTGCCACGCGCAGGTCTGTTGAGACACAAAGGGAGCGCGAAAAACTACGGTTACGCCTGTTACGTATGCTTTTATGCCTCGCAGAAGTTTGCAGAGGGCGTAAATTATATGCGTCTTGCGCGCCCTAGAGATGCCCACTCATAGGATTTATGTTTGCGCCCATCGCTATGGGGCTGTACATATGAGAGTGCTCCATATAAGGCAGGCCGAAAACTCCCATCTGGACGTTTTTCTGGTCAGTGTGCGTAGGCCTGGGGGTTCGAATCCGGAATCATCTTTGGCAGTCTAAAGTCACGTGAATGTTATTTAGGATGTGTTGTGAAGGTTAAAATTTCATAATGTGTGGTTCATGCCCGCATAACCCTGGGTCAAGCCAGCAATATATAGTTTTCTATTCGCGGAGTTACGACTGACCTAGCTACAAACAGCTTCGCTGTAACAAATTAATACTGGCTAACACGACCATGCGGTCATCGAATCATGTAGGCATTATAAGAGCAGACACACATTGCGGCTGCTATGGCGGTTCAATGAACGCAGAAGTGGTCAGGTTTTCCCGATGTGTGCGCGCCCAATTGTACGATCCTCCGCGCTAGCGGAAGCAGGCGCAGTTTCACACGAAATGCGGGACCCATTGCCACGGTGTCTAGCTAGTCCTGTTCAGGGCATCGCCTATTACGCACAGTTTAGTCGGGGCCGGGACGCTCGTTGTACCGTATACGCACAAGTTTGCACTCCACGGTAAGGTTTCTTCCTGCCCGTATTTCTCCTGACCGTGCAAAGTCTCTTGCAGGGCTAACATGGTGGTGGCGAGCTGCTTTCATTTAGCACCGCGAAACGCCCTCGAAGCGGTCCTGAGCAAGGCGGCAGCAAATAACGGTGGTACGGCGCTCTTGGGTCGTCATCTAGTTAGGATAATGCGGGCAGAGTGCTTACAACAGCGCCAAAAGCACTACACCGATAAGCCGCACGCACTGTCGAACAGACCGCCCATGAGACAGTCGTGTGAAGCCGTATATCGTGACAGGGTTTCCGCGGATAAGCGTGAGCGCTTTTGTTCGCAACCGCCATGACGCCTCGGCGTATCCCCGATGTTTATCCGTGTAGCCGTCGTGGCACTCACGCCAAAGTCGTTGTAATCGCTCGTCGATCGCTGGTTCTCTTTCACGGAAAAGGCTCAGGAACGGAAGTTCTCTTTAGTGAGAGTTAGGATCGCATACTTGCTCTTTTCGGGTAAATGAGCCCTTGGCATATTTGATGTATTTTGAATGCGTGGTTGCCTAATAGAATAAGAATAGTAGGAAATTAATGTCCTATAGTAACATTTGAAAATTTCGAATATCGGCAGACTTCTAGGCACAACACGTCTATTGCATAGCAAGCTATTAAAGGTATGCCTCTTAGAGCGAGTAGACACCTTCTTCACCTGCTTTCCTTTCTGTGTAGATAGATGGGCAAGTATACACACCGCTGTTTGCAGCAAAGCTACGTCGTGTTTTCTTTTTTTTTACCCGGCTGTGGTAGATACCGGCCGTTATTATGGTTTTCTTTTTTTTTCGTAACCGCTGCCAGTATCCAGGACTACTATGCTGCCTTGATTATGAATTCCATGGTACTCACTAATATTTTCACATATTTTTGCAGGGTACGTCATTGAAACAAAATGGACGTGGATAGGCCACGTGATGAGAAGGCTACATGGCCGATGGACAGCTATAACAATGGAATAGACACCAAGAGGGGGGGAAGCGTGGCCATGGACGACAGAGGGAAAGGTGGGGTGACGAAATTAAGAAATTCGCAGGCATCAAATGGAACGAGCTCGCTGAAGACATGAAAGGATGGGGAGCATTGGGAGAGCTCTTCGTCCTGCAGTCGACATAAGAATGGATAATGATGATGAAATTTCAGTGAAAATTCAGCACAATGCGGTCATAAAACGTACGACAACCGCGAGGTGTATGTGATTTCTTTTGCGAGTTACGTTTCACC
The DNA here is from genome assembly GCA_013339685.2 of Hyalomma asiaticum. Lineage (NCBI taxonomy): Eukaryota > Metazoa > Arthropoda > Arachnida > Ixodida > Ixodidae > Hyalomma > Hyalomma asiaticum. The sequence goes on along the minus strand of CM023481.1, from coordinate 248,025,602 downwards.
TTTCGTATGCAGCATCGTGCAGTGTAGCCCTGGACTGAGGACCCCACCCACTTAGCGAGAAAGCTCGCATCAAATAAAATATTTTCCTCCTCCTCCTCCTGCGTATACTGTTAAGCGTCTTACAACTGGAAAGTAAGTGCGCGCGCACTCACACACACACACACACACACACACACACACACACACACACACACACACACACACACACACACACACACACACACACACACACACACACACACACACACACACACACACACACACACACACACAAGGAAAGCCCTACCGATCTTTCCGTAGGAATCGGCCAAAAAGTGAGTGAGAAGTGTTATTCATAGAAGTAGTGGCACCTTTGTTCAATGTTAAGAAAGAATGGAGAAAACATTTGCGCTGTCCGTTGCTATTGCACTGGCATCACAGCCTTTGACGCATACGCACCGCTTTTTTACGTCAGTGCTACACTTTCCCTATACAGACAACTAACGTTAGCTCACATCAGCAACCCCTTTTAGGCAGCTAAATGAATTGACACAACACCTAGATGCCGCGAATGGTAAGTGATCTAACCACAGGCGTTCGCGAACCCCAAGGGAAGCTGAAGCGGTTGTTTGTAAAACGCTTTGCAAAAAGCACACTATTTGCGGCTCGGTGAACGCTTCGCCTGTGGGCTTTGGGGCGCGGCGTCTAGATGATGAGCAGCTTGCGTTCAGCTTCACGTGCGAGACATCGAGTTTGTAGTGTGAACCCGGTAACACGGACCCATTGTGCTGCCCGTTGCGTGTCAGGTCTCAATTTCCTGCGTGGTCAGTTTGATGATATTCTCCGCTTGACGTAGCTGTCTTTCGGCGGCGTTGAATGCAGCAGGATTGTTGTCCATTTGTGACATTGCAACCTAAGCGGTGGATGCAGATGTGCTGAGTTTAAACTGGGCTCCGGTGGCGCATAGGTCGTCATAGGCATATCCAACTCAGCAAAAATTATGTGGCAAAATCGCATGGTTGCTGTGCCCACCAGGCCAAATATCTAAGAGAAAGGGAAAATGACAGAATCTTACTAGGAGGCTATAGCATGAACGTGGCATGGTATAGCATAATGCTGTAGTATGATGCTATAGCACGAACTGCAGCGCAAGAGGAGACATAGACAGAGGAGTAAGAAGACGAACACCAGCTCCTACTTGCAACTGAACTCATTGTCTTCATAACTTCGCATATAAATAGTGCAGAAGAAGAAAAAGAAAATACAAGGTACGAAAAAGGCGGACGAAAACAAACCAAACCTATTACAAATTGTCGACACGTTATTTTTTAAGATAGCTTAACTCTTTATGAGTGCAATGGATGGCCCACTGACACAATGCTCGCCTGAGCAGACAACTGCAGCAGCCTCGATTATATCGGGTGTGAGTTCGCACGGAAGTTTACCAATTACACGGCAGTTCTTAAACTGAGGCTCGCTGGCGCATGAGGGGAGATGCCCATGCGATTTCTCATTCTCGTTGTTATGCTGTTCCTTCAAGGCCACTCAGATCTCTGCCATTTTGGCCTATACACCTCTTTCCGCACCTTAGGCGAAGGAGGGACCTCAGCTGGTAAGATGTAAATCCTTCAACTGGTAAGATGGCCACCCATAACCCCTCCTTCCGAAAAGAAGTCAAGGCAGCGCCCGTCATCCAATAGAACGCCAGGGGACTAAAATCACGCCTTTCAGATTTCCGTCAGTTTGAGTATACTGTGATAAAGAAGCTCAGAGCGGTTGTGGACGACGATGTCGGTAACAACTGGAAGACACGATGACATAGGTTTAAACAGTCAGAGCGGCAACCACGTTCAGATCGCGCTCCACTTGCGTAGCATTGGTGATCCGGTAGCAGCTTCCGAGTGTGCACTTCTTCTCTACAACACCAACATGTTTCCAGTCATTGTCATTTGTGAGCCCAGCTCACAAATGACAATGACTTGTCTCCCCAACATGTCGAAACTAGTCAGACTGTCGGGGTAAGAAGCTGTCGTGTCTTCAACAAACGGTGTATGCAGCAAGATCACCGTTCTCGTTCGTCTTGAACTGACCTATGCTTTGCAACCAGTTGTGCAACTGGTTGCAATGCAGACGGGTATCACAGTTAAAAAGAAGAAACCATTGTTTACGCTCATAGGCTGTAGATATCGCCTTCAAGTAATTTGGTTAAAGGTGATTGCGGATATGTTGGGTGTTTGTCCTGCTTCATGGGTCATCATAGGAGATTTCAACGCGCACCACCTGGCATGGGGAATTACAAGAACAAACGCAAGAGGACTAAGATTAGCAAGTTTCGTCTACAACCCTGGCCTTCCTCTCCAGAACGATAGTAGCCCCACTTTTCTTCCAGGCGTGGTATACGGCAGCTGCCTCGACTGTGTTTTCGTCTCCGGCTCTCCTGCCAAATGTGTGAAGTGGTTTCCAGATACTGTGACACATGCGAACGATCATATACCCATCAATCTCAACATCAAAGGCCTGTCCAGGTCTGGCCCACAGAAGACTATTCAGGCGATTCGGTGGACCACCTTCAAATCTGATATGGATGATGCTTACAGCAAGAACCTACGGTCTGGATTAGAGCAAATAATTCAGAGTGTAATGCAAAGCGCCACTCGCACGATTACGACTTCTTGCCCACGAAACTTCTTTGACACAGAGTTGGAGCGGCTTCGAGCACTTCACCGCCGGGTGGAGCGTCGTTATCGTCGCACAAAGTGTATGCGCAACCTCAGGGCAGCCAGGAGGATGTAAAAGAAGACTCAGAGTCGAATGGATAAATTAGCATCGGAACATCGGACAACGTCCTTCCAGACATTAGACCCACACAAGACACTTTCTCAAGTGCAAGGTCTGCGTTGCCTTCTAGAACAACGATTTCCGTACAAGACGCTTGCACTGTTCCAAGAGCGGCGAGACATCGGTGTCGCAAAAGACTTTTTTGCGTGGGTCGCCAACGAAGTGACTCGTCCAAATTTTCCAGCCTGTGATGACGCCCCCATTCCCGTGGTGGCGCATGGACCTTCCTCTTACAACGGAGGAGTTCGAGGTGACACTAACTCTCTACAGGCGCTCTCCATCTCCGGGTCCAGATGGTATATCGTACGTACCGTGCCTTGTGCAATCTCGAAGAATTCGCAAGAGGATAATTGTTGAGTCTTTACAACCCATCATGCAGGAGAGACAATGTTCCTGATGAATGGAAAGTAAGCCACTCGGTTTCACTCTTTAAGCAGTGCAAACCCCAACACGAACTCGCCTCGTACCGCGCAAAAGTGCTGGCAAGCTGTGTAGGAAAGCTAATGGAACGGATGATTCTTGGCCGCCTGGAGTGGCAGCTTGACCACTACAAGATTTATCCGAGGTCCATGAATGGCCTCCGACATGACCGCTCTTCCAACAGCAATGCGTGTAGTTGATTTCGTTTCGTGTGTTCAGCACGAAAGGTCCCGTTAGCGATTATCCGCAGCTTCGTTCTTAGATGTGAAAGGCGCATACGATAGCGTATGACATGAGGCCATTGTAGATGCTCTTGCGAAAGTTGGCCTAGGTAATCGGGTATTTCTGTGGATTGCAAGTTACCTGGATGCAACATCATTCCTTGTGTCAATTGATGATGGCCCAACTACGCGACGCTGTACTTGCAGGGGCGTTCCTCAAGGCGGAGTTCTCAGCCCGACGATATTCAACCTCGCTGATATTGGGCTTGCTGAATACCCAACAACTACCATCAAAATTTCAATGTACGCAGACGATATTTGTGTCTGGCCTTCAGCACTAACACATGCTCAAATGCGTACGCAGTCTCAAAGAGCAGCAACTATGACAGCGAGCTACTTGCGTAAACAAGGGCTCAGCATATCACCAGAAAAATGTGCACTGTTGGCACTCACCCGCAAAGAAATGCCGCCTTATGTAATCTCAGTCAACGGGCGGACCATTTCCTATGTCAGAACTCACCAGTTTATTGGAGGAATCATTGACAGAGAGAGCTGTTGGAGCGCGCATGTGAGCTACAAGAAACAGTGCCTGACAGCAATTTCCCAGTTGTTCAAGCTCTTGGCAACAAAGACGTGGGGGATGCCAATAGACTCAATGCTGTAACTCTACAAAGCGCTCTTTCTCGGCTTTCTGAGTTATAGTCTGTTCGTGCTGGGAAGCACTTGCAAGACAAATATTCGTGTTCTGAAGGCAGCAGTAGCTCAAGCCCTCAGAGTTTGCCTTGGTTCGCCCAAATGTTCATCAGCAGAGGCAACTATCGCGATTGCTCGGGACCATCAAATGTAAACTCACATTTCGGTGCAAGTCTTGAGAACGCACATCAGACACTTTGCACGCGCCCACTATCACTATCTTGAAACACTGCCTTCAGACAGGCCTCCAAGTATCGTTCTCTAAAAATATCGTCAAGTACAACGACAACCTTCCTTCGGCCTTCACCACTTCACCTAAACCACCAATACCCGCTTGGTGCCTTAGTCGACCTACAGTGCATCTCAGCGTACCAGGAATCAGGAAAAATCTGCGCCTGCGTCACATTTGCTGAAACAACTGTCGCTGCTTCTTTTGCACACTCTAAGAACGGCCGAGCTACTGTTTAGGGCATCGTTCTACTGTAGCAAGACGTCGGATGGAGTGAAACATATTGCTCACTCTTCAAGAAACGAGACAGTGATGTGGCCTTTGTAATCTATCTTCATCTGAGACAGTGAAATGTCCGTATACTCTTGCGGCAGAAGAGAGTAAAACCCAATTTCACTCCTGCTCTACACATGTGATAATCGCATTCGCAGCCACAAACATGGCGGCTGGGATGGGAGCGGACGATTCAAGAAGACAACAACCGCTTTGCGAAGTGTTTTTCGATGCAACTAACAGCGACCTTCCTACGACTTTCACGTAAAAGCGTACAGGCTTTCGCGTACAAACGCGCGCAGTTTACGTTTAACGAAAGGTGCCTTCCTCGACACGAGCCTCAACCGACGGGTGTCATAGTGAGCTGCTTCTCCTCTGTTTTGCCCCGTTCGAACGGCTGTACCCGTGCTAGTGAAACCCGATAGCCTAAACGCTTCGGATTCTTCGCTTAAATGTGCGAAACGACGAGGAATACACTTTCAGCAATACAGTAAGTTGTTGCGATCGTCGACGGCTGGTTTCCGAAAATTCACTGGATATAACTTATACTTGTAAAGAAAAGGGGCTTGCTACGCCTTCGGCATCGATCCGTTGTTTTGTGGGGTTTTACGTCCCAAAACCAGTTCTGATTATGAGAGACGCCGTAGTGGAGGGCTCCGGAAATTTCGACCACCTGGGGTTCTTTAACGTGCACTGACATCGCACAGCACACGGGCCTCAACATTTCGCCTCCATCGAAATGCAGCCGCCGCGGCCGGGATTCGATCCTGCGACCTTCGGATCAGCAGCCGAGTACCTTAGCCACTAGACCACCGTGGCGGGGCCGGCATCGATCCGTATGACGGCCATGAGCGCGTCGACGGTGTAAAATACCGTGACTGCGATCCGTCCCGTTCGCAAGTCTGGTAAGTACGGCATAGTACCCTAAACACTTCTGATGGCAGAGACTATATTTCATCTGTGTGCCGAATAACGAAGAAAGAGGAGTGCATATTTTGTGATCGCCAGCGGTTGTTAGCCGTACAGACGTTTTTGACGTCTGTACGGCGAACTAGCTGCTCTACGCGCTGCACTTTCTTTATTAAATCGGGAACCACCTCGATAATGATTGATCTTCGCCAATTCGAAGACAGCCCTGCAATCTGTGCTATCAGCTTGGCGTCGCATACTAACAGCTGATATTCGCGATTAGGTGCCTTGTCCAAACATCACATGAGAAAGTGCACCACGTGACGTTCCAGTGGCTGCCAAGTCACTGTGGTGTAACCGGGACCAACCATGCGGATAATGCCGCTTGGGCAGCTCTTGAAGGAACATAGCAAGATACCAATCTGCATTGAAGGCCTGAAGCTGCCAGAAGGGGGTCACTTTCACGGAGTCACTCTCAGGAGATGTAGGACAGAATTCGGATGGAAGCAATAACTGGCGGGCAGTGGATATGAAGTAGAGAGGTATAGAGTGTAGGTATAAAATTAGTTAGCTGTTAGGCACGGAGATGTAGGCTCTAATAAACGAAGACACAAAGAACGAGAGATAGACCTCATGGTACATCGCGATATATGTAACCAAAAACAAAAAAAAAAACAATAAGAAGAAGCCCTTTCCCTAGTGTATGGTATCAAGCCTGGCAAGTTGGACAGTTGGGCTAGTGGGTGAGCAATCCTCGCAACGTGCGTGTAAAGCAGTGCACAGAGCAGGAAAAAGGAGGAAAAACACAAGCAAATGCCGGTGTCTTATTTTTGCCCGTGTTTTCACCGCGTCGTCCTGTTTCATACGCTGCTTCACACGCACGTTATGACAGGGTAGTAAAAAGAGTGCTTCCTGGCTAACCCTCTCGCATTCCTTTGTTTTCTTCTGTATCTCTCGTTACATCGTGCTCACCAGGTGACTATTTGTGACCACCCTGCTTGATACAGAACGCCATTAAAAATCGCCGTGTGTGTTGTTATGTACGCGCTGCTCTAGTCGTTGTCCTACTACAAAACACTATATTTCGGCTTGATTCATTTTTTTTTTCATATTCTGTACGACTGAAATATTTCTAAAGAGTCCACCGTATCCATACAATCATACACATTAAAACAGCAGAACTGGAACAAGAGTGCACGTGACAGAGGAACAGACAACGTTCCCCGTTCTCATTGAAAAAAAAAAATATTACGATATTTTACTTGGAAGTTGAGTGGCCTGGGTCATGAGCATATGGAGTAGCACGGATTTTCCTGCAACCTCGCGGTTGAGTTTATACGAATTCGATAGGGTTCTGAGTGCCCTGCCGGAAGTGCAGGTAACTTTGATCACTAGCGCCGAAGTGACCTTACGCGCGTTGTGGACGACATTGCGCCATTTGCCGAAGTAGGCCGACAGAGGCATAATTTACTGAAGCCCGGAATAACTGTGATGGTGCCAATTACAGGCGTTCCTCCACAGGCCGTGCCACGTAGTCCTGTCGCAAGAGCAGGCAATGCTCGCAGTGAAGTACCACCCGGCGTGCATCCAGCTTCACAACAGCACAAACGTCGTCGCCGCTCATCGAAAATGCACAGAGAAGACTTTACGTTACCATGATAGCAGTCCGGCCTCGGAGAAACGGCTTTAGATCTTGTAATTTATTTTGACGCGATGGTTACACGGTTAATTAAATGCGATAAAGCGTTCACGTGTTTTAAGGGCAATGGTGATGCCGTGTCTATCCGGCGAATGAGCAGGATGCTGGGACCCTCCCCCTTTTCTATACTTCCTACCGCGGCTACGATTGCTCTGTCTCTGTGCATGCAATTCTCATACAAGTATCATAAAGTGGACCAGCAGAGAAGACAATACAATTCGGCTAAACTTTCACTTTCACTTTATTTCCTTAAAGGCCCCATGTGGGGGCATTACATAAGCGGTGGGAGTACAATAATGATGCATGACACTTGACTGTTCAGGATGAGAAATGAGCTCTTACAGCTTCAATGAAAGCTTCTGGGTTGGTGATTGCAACGATGACGTAGGGAAGGCCGTTCCAGTCTACATTGGTGCGTGGGAAAAAAGAAGACGAGAAGATGACAGTGCGGGTTTGGAGGCGAGCTACACTTAAGGAACCGCTCGTACGAAGAGATACACGAGCTGTTGGTGAGAAGTAAGGGGTCTGATTGAGTTAGCTGTGGTACATTTTGTGTAGTAGAGATAGGCTGGCAATGCGACGGTGACGGGAAAGAGTGGGCAAGTCTGATTCCGCCTTTAATGAGGATACACTTACGTTTTATGAATAAGATGAGTGAATGAACCTGATGGCGTGGTTCTGCACCATCTCTAGTGCGTCTGTAAGGTAACTTTGATGAGGGTTTCAGATTGCAGATGCGAATTCAAGTTTTGGACGAACTAAAGACTAGTAGGCAATGAGTTTAACATGAGGAGGGGCGTTTGTAGATGACGCCTTAGAAAGCCTAAAGTTTTGTTACTCCAGTTAAGATCTTTGGAGATAGTGACACCGAGATATTTGTATGTACTAACAGTTTCAATCCGTGTGTTAGGAATTTTGTACGGATAGAAGAGAGGGCTACGTGAACGCGTGAAGGGCGTGAAGGACATTGCTTTACATTTACTGGGGTTAAGAACCATGAGCCAGCGATCGCACCAGTTCAGGATATTAGCTACACTGCTCTGCAGCAGAGCATGGTCGGAGGTATTAGTTACTGATTGGTAAATGACGCAATCGTCTGCGAACATGCGAATAGAGCAAAAAACTTTCAATGGCAGATTATTGATGTATATGAGGAACAATAGGGGGCCCAGTACAGAGCCCTGGGGGACGCCGGAGGATACGGGAACAGGGCTAGAGGTCGTGTTATTGATGCACACACGCTGAGACCGGTTATCAAGTAATTCTTTGATCCATCGTATGACATCTGGATGCTAGCCTAAATGGGACACATTTAATAGCAGGCGACGATGAGTTACCTTGTCGAACGCTTTCACATAGTCGAGGAATATTGCGTCAACCTGTGTGTTAGTATCTAAGTTTGAGTGCAGGTCATGAAGAAAAAGAGCGAGCTGAGTTTCGCAAGACAGCCCCTTGCGAAAACCATGCTGTCATGAATGGAAAAAATTTTTGGAATCGAGGAAGTCCATGATGTTAGTGAAAATGATATGCTACATGACTTTGCATGGTATACGGGTTATAGAGATGGAGTTTAATGGTGAAACTCTGTCACCAGACTTGTAAACCGGGACGACCTTGCCCACGTTCCATTCGTTTGGTGAATGCCTGTAGACAAAGACTGTGAGAACAATAATACCAAGAGTGCAGCAGAAATATGTTTAGTGTTTTTTAACAGTTTAGAGGTGATATCATCAAACCTGTGGACGAAGAAACCTTCAGTTTATCAATAAGCGATGCAACGCCTTCGGCCGAAAAGTTTAAAGCGGGCATTGTTGACATAGTAAGGGCTAGAATACTCAGGTAGGACGGCGTCTGATTCAGTTGTGAAAACGGACGAAAAGGCGGATTTCAATGCATTAGCACACTCAGAATCTGAAAGGATGTAACCCTGATCATTGTAAACACGTGTAGCGCGGTTGGGCTGAGGGTTAATGGTCTGCCAGAATTTACGGGGGTTATCAGTTATCATGCGGGGAATGTCGGAGCAAAAGAAGGAATGTTTACGTTGACGAACTGCCGTGAGATATGCACGTTCAGCTTGACAGTATTTTTCCCACGAGACTGCATTTGGTTTAAGCTTCGCCGAGCGAAAGAGCCGTTTATTTTCATTGTAAAGTGTTTTCAGGGCTTTTCTGAACCACGGTTTGTGGCAGTTAGAAGGAATAGTGACGACAGGAATATGCTTCTCGGCTAAAACATTCATCTTGACCTGAAGTAATGAGCAGTTTTGTTGCACAGAGTGATTTTCAAATGCTGACTCGTAGGACTGGTAAAATTCATGCAGTTTGTTGTTTGTGGCAGATTAGTCACCTTTATCATAGAGGCGAATTTGTTTCGCGGGTGAGTGGAGCAAGGGCGGTTTGAGTGAAAATGTAGCGTGGATTACCTTATGGTCGCTCAATTCTTTAAGGAAACAAATCGATGACATGTATTCGGGGTGCGCTGTTAGAATAAGATCAAGAGTGTTAGCACAATCTTGCGTGACACGAGTTGGTTCTTTCACCAGTTGGGTAAGATTATGGTTAAGGCAGAAGTCCAGAAATTCAGCAACCTCCGAGTTACCTGCAGCTAACAGCGTAGTAGTCCAATCAATACTAGGGTAATTAAAGTCACCGAAAAGCAGGATACTTGCATTAGGGTGCCTCTTGGTTAATTCACTGATGATATTATTAAATTTGCCGGGAAAATCAGGATAGTGACCAGGGGGTCTGTAGCACACGCCCAGGATAATAAGGTGGGGCTCGGCACGCCAGATAAGCTACAGGATTTCGAAGTCACATTGTATACTGACAGGGCAACAAGATAGTTGATTGTGAACGGCTATTAATACTCCACCATATCTGGCTCCGAGCCTGTTCTGCCGAAATATTTCAAACTTAGGCAAAGTGTTCAAAATTTTGGCATCTCAAATGTCGTTGGAAAGCCATGTTACAGTTAATACTAGCACATTACTATCGGATGTTGACATCAGATTCGACAATACTTCACGTTTTGTAAGGAGGCTGCGAATGTTCGATAACAGACAGTGAAAAGGCGGCACAGGGCGTGCGGGTGGTATGGCTGTGCGGTTGACAGGCGCGACGAGATAGCTATAGTTGCGCTTGCACGCCTTATGAAGCATCGTCATAATAGAAGCGTTGTTATCCGATGTGTAGTGTTTTATATCGAAGTGAATAAGGCACGGACTTTCTTTTTGCAAAGGCGATAAGGTGTCTACGTGCGTTTTGCACCCGCTGGAAAAAATCCTCACCGATACTATAAGTGGTACCTTTCAACTTACGAGCGTTAGTCACGATCGCCTCTTTCGTCTTAAAGGCGCTAAACTTGACAATAATGGGGCGATTACGGCCAGTGTTATGGCGACCCAAACGATGCGCTCTCTCTATTTCTTTTGTGTCAAGACTGATGTTAAGCCGTTCGGAGCGGAGCTGAATTATTGTTTCTTCAGGATGTGCACGCGGTTCTGAAGAACAGTCGGAGATACCATAAAATATTAAATTGTTACGGCGGGAACGATTCTCGGCGTCATCAAAACGGCTTTCTAAATCAGAAACACGACACATAGTTTTGTCGTTATCAGTTTGTACGGTACCAAGCTGCTGCCGCAAGTGCTCGATGTGCTCACAATAGGCTTCAACAGATGCCACACGTTTAGCAAGGTCAGCGATAGTGTTATTAGTGGTAACAAGTTGAGCCTTAATGTCTTTGATTTCAGTAATTACAGTCGACTGACCGGCGGCTAGCTTACGCAGCTCAGCCAGAATTGCCGCGTTATCTGGCCCGGGATTTGACTCGACATCACCCGCGACTAGCAGCAAGGCAAGCACGACAGCTCCACACTCACAACAAGTAGCGAACAGGCGCTGCGGGCTCGGAAGCTGAAGTAAGTAGTTGCTCGATTTTTTTGCGTATAGGCTGTATGAAGGACCAACCTTCATGATGAAGTGCAGAGGGTTAGTGGTCACTCTAGCAGAACAACTGCCGAGCCCACAAGGTGATGCGACAGGGGCGGTGGCTTTATAGCTTGAGGAACGTTTGATGACGTGTCCGATGGGACTTTCCAAGCTGTGCCGAGGACCAAGTGCTGGGACGGTGTTGTAGTTTGCCACGTTGAACCCTGGGGACAGTCCAGCCAAGTCGCACATCTGGAAAACTGACCAAGTCGAAGGAACGGTTGCGCGCGCACCGGTGATGCGCACGGTGATGATCCAGACGGCACGGGAAGGAACACCAGAGCAATGGCATGATAGATAACCTGTGTGATGAAGTGCAGAGGGTTAGTGGTCACTCTCGCAGAACAACTTTCGGGCCCACGTAATGTTTCACAGCTTACACAACGAATCCCGAATCACTCGGCTAAAGGAGTACTTGGAGACGTGCCACAAGTCAGGAAAAAATGCTTATATATCTCTGGTTTGACAATAAAAAAAGAAAGAGAAAAGGAGAAAGAAGGATGCACGAGCACGAAGGTTTACACTCGTTTCACAGTAGTTATTACTCCTCTTTATTCTACAGATAACAGAGTCATCATCCAGCATACCGTTGGAGGTATTTCAGGCGTGGCTACATCTGCATGTGAGCGGTTTCGTTGCGTGATATCTGTCCGCGTCTGAGCTGTTCGGAAATGCGGCAGCACCAAGCAAGCAAGTGTCCAAGAACGTCGGAAGGGTTCACGAAGCAAGACTTCACGTTAATAAGAAGTCTCCGTTTTAACTAAGAGTCCCTGGCAAAAAGCCCTTAGAATGGACATGTTGACAAGGGAGATTTTAGGTTTATGGCTTCATGACATGGATGCTAGGGAAGGTCGTAAGCTAATGCATAGCTAACACCGCTTGCGAACGAAAGCATTCATCAGTTCACTATTGCGCCTATATACGTTCGTTTTCAGTGACGGTTCCTGTACGTTTAGTCTTGCGTATAATATTATTTTTCCTCAACGACCGAAATAACGTAACCAAACCAGGATCATTAAACATAAGGTCACCAAACTCAGTCGTGCGTAAGCCGTGTGATTCGACTCTCTTTATTTTTGTATCTACTCGAGAAATCTCTAGTAACTAGAGGCATACAGATCACCAAAAAAGAAGCAGTACAACAGAGCGCTCCACACTGGTTTAAAAAAAAGAAAAAAGAAAGAACCAGGGTCCAGCTTGCATTAGCGGGGCACGCTTTCACTATAAGGGCGGAGCTTGTGGCAGACCCTAGCTTCTTCCAGCTTCTACAAACTCAACCAAGTAACGTTATTAGTCACGTGGCTAGCTGTTACATGTTTTGGCGAGAGCATGCCACGCGACTAGCTGTGACGTCATGTTACATGATTTAGTTCACGTGTCTGAGTTAAAAATTGGCTTGGTGGACAATGTGCCGTTGTGACGTCCCCCTCCTACTCACACTCACTTCCCTTTCCTACCCCCTTGCTATGCGATACTAATTTTTGCTATGCTATGGTGCGCATCTGCCTTTATGTAGTAGTAGGCTGAGGGCATAAGCGCGCGAGAAGTGCGCGCAACGCCGTGCATGGAAGAAATGCATGCGCACAAATTCCTTGACGATGATAATTTTCTGTTCGCGCGTAACATCAAACGGCCGGGTTAAAGAGCTCCGCTATTAAAAAAGGAGCACTGGTTTTCATTTGCACCTACTAAAGAACCCACATCCAGAGGCGTCAGTTACGGGATGGAAATGAGGGCGCCCCGCCTCGCCCTCCTCTCCTCCCCTCAGATTTGCACGGAGCGAGGGGGACGGGGGTGCGCCGCGGTGGTCTAGTGGTTATGGTGCATGGGCGCTGACCCGAAAGACGCGGATCAGATCCCGGCCGAGGCGGGAGCGTTTTCGGTGGAGGAGATAATGCTCGGGGCCCGTGTAGTGTTCGTTATTAGTGCGCCTTAAAAAAACCACAGGTGGCAAAATTTTCTCAAGCCACCACCACGGCGCGCCTCATGGCCGTAATCGTGTTTTTGGTACATAAAACCACAGCAATCATTAAAGGGTCTCGGGCAGGTCGCATGGAGGGGGAGGTAGCGCTCCTTAGCAGCCCCAATTAGCGGCTGAATTATGTTCTAGGCATGTATAGGAATGCTTAAATTAACCTTGTCCAAAACAAATTCAAATTTTTACTCACAACAATGACAGATGAGACTCGTGCACTTTTCTCTCAATGTACGGTTAGTCTGGTATGAATATTCCCCGCCCCTCCTGGTCCACGCCGGCTGCGGGTCACCGGCAAATGGAAAATTTATGTCTGTGCCCACAGCTCACAAAAAATTCATTTGTTGACACGTGTTAAAATTGTTATTTCATAATAAGCACCGTTAAATATGTATAGTATTTTTGATGTCATTATCACTGAATCATGTTTCTTCCCTTGAGTGATTTTCTTTCCGTGTTGCAGCGGCTGAAAATGCTGGATATTGGAGCAAGATTTGCCGAACACATTGAAAGTTCGGTATCTCACTTTCTGGTAAGGAAATGCCACTGCGGCCGCACAAAAACCACGTAATACTCCATAATTTAGGCATACCGGGCAAAATTTTTTTTCAAATGAGGCTTGACCTCCAAGGAATTTCGTCGAATAATTTGCAAGAATCAGCACGCGCCTCAATGCTATTTTGATTTTGTTATCGCGAGAAGCAGCTTTTTTTTTTTTTAAATAGGAGAATTACGAGTCTCTCCGAACAGCAAGGTAAGTGAAAGGGTGAGTCACTAGTTCACTATTTCTAAAACAACACGCAAACTAAAGAAGAAAACTTTTAGAAAAACACATTTCAGCATAATTACTGTAAATGACTATAAGTTTCCAAACGCAGTTCAAAGGCGAGGCAAAAACAAAGCAAAATAAAAAGGGAAGCTAACGCAACGAGAACAGGATCTGTTATTCCTTCCTACAAAAACGTAAATTCCTTTTTTAAGGTCTGAGTTTCAGTTACAGAATGTTTAGAGTTCCAAACCATCTTGCAGAGCAGAGACGTTATTTTCGGTATCTTTAAGCATGATAAAATCAGTCGTGCCCGCATTCATGTTGCGTCGAATAAATAAATAAGGGGTAGCTAGTGCCAGCCCTTTGGCTCAAACTGCTTGCCCTGAAGGAGACGAACAAAAAATTAGAAACGTCTCATTAGAGAATATCGAGCGCACACCGTTTTAATCGCGATAAAAAACGTGAACAGCATCCCTCACCAGCCTTTCGTCATCATGCGTCGCTGTCTCTAAGCCGCTTGTCGCTGCTGATCGCTCGGAAACAGAACCCGTATGCGACGATGGACGCTGGCAACGGTTACGCTATTGAGTGAAAGAGAACCAAAAGAAGAACATGAAATAAGGGCGAGCAGAAAAGAAGAAGGAACAAAAGGCGGTTTTTATTTCACTTACGCGCGACAAAGACGGCGGCGACATTGGACCGCCGGCAGGGCATGTCGGAGGCGTGCCACCCCAATCAATATTTATCAGCCACCATTTCCCCAGGAAGCAGGGGGTTTGGCTGCCCTCACTGGGGAGCCAAGAGGACAAGCAAAAGCAAACGCTGTCGCAGGAAATTGGTGTGCGTGCGGCACGTCCCCACAGCCAAGTCGCGCGCGTTGAATTGCGCCCCAGCAAAAACTCATCACAAGTCTCGGGAACGCAACTTGAGAAATGGCGACCCAAGCCAAAAGAAGCCAGAGCGCAAAGAAACGCGCTGCTGCGCTCGTCGGCTGTGGGCGAGGAAGGAGAATGTGTGAAGCCGATGCAGTAAAGGAAAGGCTAGAGGGGGAGGCAAGGCAAAGACGACCGTGGCGCAAGGACACGTGTCGCAATATAGCCAGGCTCGGGGCCTTCGCTGAGGAGCTGGCTCGCTCGCGTTTTGGGCAGGGTTTATCCCCCCGTACGAAGGGAAGAGCAGGTACTTTCGCCTCGACCTGGAGCCCGGTGACCGACCGTTGTTAATAGCCGACCAGCCAGCCTTCTTCAGCTCGCTTGCACGCCTCCTGCATGCGTTAGGGCTCTGAAAGCGTACAGCGATTTTACGTCCGCTATAGAGGGAACTATGAGAACAAAACCTTCTTTTATTGCCTTTATTTATCTCCGACACCAAGCTGATGGTAACCATCAAGAGAGAAGAAAATGAGTATTAGGGTAGAAAGAAACACCTCGCAGCAGCAATTCGGGCATTCTGCGGGGTTGTTTGTAAATGTCGTACGCTTTCGTAGCTTTACTGCCATTACGGCGACGACATTTCGATGCTCTTCACAGTGGCTCCGAGATCATTTATCACGCCACAGGAACAGCTTTCTGGACGTTGCGTGCATATATATGGGACCGAAATCCCGAACCAGTCCATTCACCAGCGGGGTTGAAGGGCGCGCGATCAGCTGCAGTGTGGAACTTAAATTGATTCTACATATTCATACGCGCCATGCCACCTTGGGTGACGGCCGAAAATGGTCCCATTACTTCAGAAAGGAGAGACTTGCGTGAAAGAAAAATAAGGAAAGCGACCGTATTACATCGGACACCTCCCACGCCCTCTCCCTGCCTCGACCAGCCTTCCTGCTCTAAAGGGAAAAGAAAGGAAAAAAAATCATGCGATGTAAGGCGAGATAGAAGGTATAACTGTCTCACATTTTAGAACGTTTTCTTTGTTTGTTTGTTTGTAATAAATAAACGAACAACTAAGAGTGAATGCCAGGCTTTGTCTGAGCCTTTTTAGTTATCTCTTTTGAACTTATGGTTTATGTGACAAACTTTTTCAGTCAGACTTACCAAGTGCGTTGCGCAGAAATAACATACTGAACGTAATATTTGGGTCCATAAAGATAAGGTTTGAAAAAGTAAATATTTTATAAATTAGACATGTCGATTTTTGCTGATATTCACCTTCAAACGCGCGTGCCAAAGAAAAAAATGTTTCACGTGCGCACTCATTAGTACTAAAAAGTGGCAAGAAATCTGGCGCGGTCTCTGGTCCGCCCGCAGCCATATTTTTGCTCGCATTGCCATTTTTGCACTAAAGCAATATCTGCTCAAAGCACTATTAATGGTGACGCAGAGATGCCCTTGTAGCGCGGACAAGCCGAAAGCCACTTCAGGTTCACCAAAGCCAAGCCGCGAAACTAGTCTCGAACGGCCAGAGGTGTTCCAGTAAATTGAGCTCTTCATAAAAGTCAGGACCTGAAATCGCTTCGGTGTTCTCGCTCATGCGGTGGGGATAAAGAAACGTCGGCACTATATAAAGCCGCAAGCAATAGAACTGTTGCTAAGCGCTCCCCATGCTGATGCTTGAAGGGTGGGCATGGCCTAAAGAAACAATTGCCACATTCGTGTTTGGGCAGTGTTCTATATTAACCATGGCAAAAGGATGCGGTGAAAAAAGGAGTGATACATAAAGTTAAACCATGGAATCACGAAGATGTCTCCTTCAAAGCAAAAAATTATTGCTGAAGTTCGCTTACTTCACTAAACATGGCAGAAGTTCAGAGAAAGCTATAGGGCATTTAGTGATGAAAAATCGTTGAAGTCGACAAACGTCGCTGAAGCCAACGTTTCGTCAAAAGAACCTGTCTTCGCAGTGGCAGCAAGAGCATTGCCTAGCACGACGCTGGTGTACTCAGAGTGAAGATTGCGGCTTGCTGCCGCATCATATTCCCATTGACACATTTGTTGTAGGGTAAATTTGGCACACGGATGTAGAAGGACGCTGTGTATATGTGTGTGTATGTGTGTGTATGTGTGTGTGTGTCCTTCTTCTACGTCCGTGTCCCAAATTTGCGCTACAACAAATGTGTAATAGAACAATTAGCATGCAGCCGTTTGTAGCACAAGGCTACAAGGAAATCCGAACGAATTTCTCAGAAAACAAAGCTTAAAAAAAGAATGAAAGGGTTCGTCTTAAGGAGGCCAGCAATTTAAATGCGTGAATGTGTGCGTAAGCCTCGCTCACTGTCCCCCAACCTCAGAAATAGCGAAAGAAAATAGATTTTGTGTCATGCTTTACTGTAAACATAACTTCTTGTTCTCGCCCCAAATGTGAGACCTGAAAACTCATTCAAAATAACATCAAACTTGGAAGTGATCACGTTCATCATATATATGAAATTCAGTTGGACCTGCATTAGCTCAATAAAATTTGTTGCTGGGCTAGTTGGTGCATAGTTAAAATATAAGACGGTGGCGCAAAATGGGACAAGGACGAAACAGGAAGAAGCGACGTATACAAGCGCACATTAGCTCAAATTAGTGCATTAGCTCAAAGCTCAAACGTTATCTACGGGCTAAAGGGCCCACTGTGCCCTCGTGAAGGTGATCGAGAGAATGATACCAGTGTGACCTTACCCCCTTCCCTTTCCTATTTCTTGTTGTTCATTCCCTTTTATGGTGTGTGGCGCCGATCTTCCATTTGTCATGCCAACCCTTCTACCTCCAGTTATCCCTCCCTTCTCTCTTTCTTTTCGCTTCTTTGCGTAACGGGTTGCTTTTCTCCCCCTTCCTCTTTGGAGGTTAGGGTAGAGTGAGCACGGCGTACAGAAACACTGCGTCAAAGAATAGTAGTAATTGCTGGAGCATTACGAGCCAAAAATACCGGTATGATAATGAGGCGCGTCGCTGTGACGGGCTCCGAAAATTTCGGCCACCTCTGGTTCTTTAACTTGCACTGACATCGCATAGTACAGGGTATTCTAGCATATCGTCTCTTTCGAAATACTACCGCCGCCACTACGGTCAATCGATCGATCGATCGACCGATTTATTTATTTATTTATTTATTTATTTATTTATTTATTTATTTATTTATTTACTTACTTATTTATTCATTGACTGACTGACTGACTGACTGACTGACTTCTGGGGTTTTACATCCCAGAACCACGATATGGTTATCAGAGACGCCGTATCGGCCACCTGGCTTCTGACCATTTCGACCACCCGGAGATCTTTAACATGCACTCACATCACACTGGGCAATGGCCTCAGCATTTCGCCTCCATCTAAAGGCAGCCGCCGCGGCCGGGATTCGATTGCACAAACTTCGGATCAGCAAACGAATGCCACATAGCCCCTAGATCACAGTGCGGGGCGCCACCAGGATCAATAAAATGGTCGAGCACCTCAGCTACTGTATTACCGCGGCCACTGTATTACCGAGGAGGACAGTTGCTGCCCTGACGAAAAAGAGAGCGCTTGTCCAGCGACTGGCCTCAGCTACGGTTTTTATGAGTTTCTTGTTATGTAACTTTCGTAATTGTTTCTTTCGCCGTGCTGTTGAATTGCACTTGTATGTAATAAAATATATGCGTGGTATGTATCTGATATTTTTCCCTTTTCTTTCTTTTAGGGGCGAAGCTCCTTATGGTGTGGGTCGTTCCCTCCTCTGTAGTAAGTATGTATTTAGCCAGCTCTAGTTTTATGAAGTGCTCACTAGATGGCGTGATGGCGCCGCGGTGCTCGCTTCATTCAGATGTATGGGAACGCGTAGCATGGGAGTCTGTCCGTCCGTCTGTCCGTCCGTCCGTCCGTCCGAGCGCCGCGGTGCTGCTTAGCTAGTACGTGAATTGATCAATAGATGGCGCGGAGGCGCTCGCTGCGTGCTCTAGTGTGATAGGAGAGCGCTAGATGGCGACACACAGTGTTTGTCACGTCTGTGATGATGTACTGGGCAAGATTCACGGAAGATTCACGGTTTTTACCGATCAACCTTCGGAGCTTCGCCCACTCATCATCATTCACTCCGTGGATATGCGTGGATTTTTTATTTCTTTCTTGCGACGTCGCAGATTTCGTACATGTGCACATTCAAGTGCCAAGGATACCTGTATCATAGCCGGTATTAGCGTGCCAACATCTGTCACATCCATGAAATAAAATGGTGAATGTGGACGAGAGGATGTTAGAAACGGTTAGTTTCCGAGAACGCGAAGTGGTCCCAGTAACGGCACGTTCCAGCATTCGTCTTAAAGAGGCTATCAACTGAAAGGCGTACTAGTTTATGTTTGGTAAGAGTAACCACATTAATTAGGCTGTACACATTGGGTAGCTGAAAATACTTCTTGTAATATTAACATACCATGAGAGAGAAATGTTTCATTAAATATTAAAAGAACACTTACTTTAATGAAAAAGCGGCCATGTCGAACTACTTTTGTCTCATAAGAGAGAAGCAATTTTTGTTGAGGCTTTTTGTGAGCATGCTTTTTTTTTTGCCTGGGGAAAGTGCATTATGATAATTTTCGGTGAAACAAATAAAGTAAGAGAGAACGTGGTCAGAAAGGCTCTGGTCTTCTTAATGAGCAAAGAGGTCTATTTTGTGGATTGTCAAATTGGAATGCCGTAATTTTAAGCAGTTTACGTTGCTAACTGACAAGTTCCTAAGCTTCCTCCCTACAAACGCCGCGAAAGCACACATAATGCGGAGGCGTGTATATATTTAGGCGTTCATTTAATGAACTTCAAACGTGGTTTATGCGCAAGCGGTCACTAAAAGCGGTCACTCAGTGAATGTGTGATTCTGTCTCTACGATTTGTCTCTCTTGCCGGTCTTATGAACTCAAAGAAAGTGGAGGCTCCTTTTTTCATTCTCTAGCAGGCAGTTTAACAGGCTGTTAAAGGACCAGTTACTAAGGAGGACGAGCAAGGACACGGGCGCTCGCATCGGTTTTCTGCACTAATATTCCTTTGTCGTGATCGAGGTATAGTATTTTTTTTTTCTTTTTACTGTTCGCCGTAATTATATATGTCATGCACTGCTGTAGGACATTATTGCGGAACCTTTCCTAGTACACATGCGTTCGGCTATATCTAGATGCATACCGGCCCTTAAGTTGAGTTGCACATTCACTTAAAGGGACCCTGAAACGGTTTTAACGATTTTGTGAAAACATGGTGATCCGGTAGAGCGAGTCATTATGATCATTAGAGGACAGACTTCAGCGCTCTGCGTAAAGTGTGTAATTTACAATAAGGCTTTGAACACGCGCATCGCAAAAAATCGCAGCGGCTCGTCGAAATGCGTTTTCAAACGCCCCCGCCTATCGAACGATGGAATGGGGGGCTGCTGATTGGCCCTCTAACAAGTGACGTGCACTTAATTTTCCCAATCTAACTGCGAACAACGTACTCCTACAACGTGCTCCTTCGTTTCAGCCAACGGTATCGTCGCGGCATCTGGCGGCGTACACACGAGTCGCCGGCGCTCTATACAGAGGCTAGCACTGCCGAGGCCGGCGACCTCAGTAAAGATATCGGGGCGCTATGTCGCTGCGGAGGGCTCTGCAGGGCGGCAGACACGGGAGGCGCAGTCGTCGCTAGCGCGCACTCCGCAGCTGATCGAGTTGAGGAGGAAGAGCAGTGGTAAGGAGGAAGGCGACAGAAATAAGGTCATAGCTGCCCTAGCGCATGGTGCTTCGCTTTATTTATGGCGTGAATGATTTCACCATTGTGTTGCCTAATCAGGACGCAATGTCAAAAAAAAAAACGTTTCAGGCACCCTTTAAAGACACAAGCGCGAAATAACCTATTCATGAGTTCATGACCAGTGGCTGCACTCACGAGAGCTCTCACATTCAGTGAGCACGAGCGTGAGTTTGAGTCTGCATCATCATGAGCCATGGAACCTACACTATAAGTGCACTAGTGCACATTAATGCGGAAGCTGATAATACGAATTCTGCGCTGAGACATCAAAGTCACAGCTCACTATATTTAATCACCATTTAGTCGTCCCTCACAATCGACCCTTCAGTGCCCAGTAGTAATCACAGGCCTTCCTTCAAGTTCATGCACTTGATGGAGAAAACCAACAATATATTATTGCAATGACTGAAGGAGATGCGCATCTCTCAGAAAAAAAAACAAATGATTGAGTAAATGCTGTGGCTTTGAAACTACGCTAAAATGGCTGTTCTGCGAACACCACAAAGCTTTAATAATAACAATATAGCTGCTGTTTAACGTTTACGGCGGTGTTAGGAAAAAGTGGCTCTGTCATTGGATGTGTAAACGTACATACGATGACATAGCCACTTCATTCGATCTTTTCAGAGCGCAGAACACCAGGCAAATTTATTCTTGTCAAGCGCATTGTAGATGATTGTCTCAGTATAAGGCAGTAGTACTTCTCTACTGGGGCAGAATAACCTCGGACAGGCCTAGTTAGCATTTGCTATGAAATATAATAATTATCGTCCGAAGGACGCATAAAAAATTACAGCATATCCACGGAGTGAATGATGATGAGTGGGCGAAGCTCGGGAGGTTCATCGTAGATCGTGCCGAGTTCCGGATTAATTTAGTTAACGCGCACGCTAGGAATCTTTATGGTTCAACTACGCACAAGTGAAATCTCCCACCGGCACTTAATTGCAAGCGAAGATCCAGTGCCTATATATATATATATATATATATATATATATATATATATATATATATATATATATATATATATATATATATATATATATATATATGGGTGGCCGGTGAACGGTTCTCCAGCGCGAGCAGTCGGTATTTTTCAATCAAGAAACTCACTAGAAGACGCTGCCTGCGTCAAGCTTGTCTCTCGCGGGTGAGGGCGCGTTCTCCTGCTTTGCGAGGTGGTAGAGCGTTCATCTAAGAAAGAGCGTTTCCATAGTCAACGCGTGCCTTTCGCTCTCTCTCTCTCTCTGTCTCTCTCACAAGACAGCAGATGGAAGAGTGAGAGAGATAGAGGCACGCGCCGGGAGGCACGCGCCGGTAGAGAGAGAGTGAGAGGCACGCGCCGGGAGGCACGCGCCGAGGGCGAGCGCGTGCCTCCCGGCACGCCGGTTACGCCTGACGCCTGACGCCTGACGCAGGACAAGGTTAGACTAAGAGGAGCTTCGCCCCTAAAAGCGACAAAGGCAAGCGATACTAATCGAATGATAATCCCACCTCAATTAAGAGGAAAAGCCATAAATAATATACTAACGCCTGCACAGATTGCGTCATCCACTGGGATAAGGATAACAAGCTTTAAAGAAGGTTACCACCAAGTTGTAACGATCTGCTAAGGTGTCACTAACGCGGGCACCATCCAGCTATTTCATGAGAAAAACGCCTGTTAATTTAAATGTGCTTTCTGTTTAGAATTGACGATTTCCCAATTCATCGCAGTTACGCATATGTACGTGCCCTTAGTGATAATCTCCTCATGTTAAGTGAAAATCACAGTCAGTTTATTATCGTTGAAGGGTACAATAAAATAGATACAGGAAAACATACAGACGATGGTCCCATGGTCGAAGACTTCAGCGAGACCCTCGGTTAATAATCGTAAAAAAAAGGGAAGCATAAAAACTACAGCGAGCAAGTGAATCTGAAGCAGCGAAAAATATAGAACGAACAAATAATAAGCAAAGTACAGGTATTAAGACATAATGGTAAATTAAAAGCACACTATACAAGTAACTAGTCAAATTATGGCACAGGGGGAAACACAAATCATGTCCTGTCAAAATTTCAAAAAAAAAAAAAGAAACTGTATAAGTGAGGATATGCTGAAGGAAGTAAATTGAGTTTTGTAAGCGAAAAACCTTAGTGGCATGTCTGAATTCATGAAAAGATGAAGATTGGACGGTGAAGGGTAAATCATTACCCACTTTTACGGCCGTGAATGTCGAAGTCATTTAGCCATAGTGTACAATGGCCAAAAGAACGTTATTGCTATGTGCAAACCTGCATTATTTTTGTTAGGGAGATATCTGGAATCAACAAATTCATATGAGAGCTTTTTATTTAGTAATTTATAAAACATAAAATGAGATGATAGTCAAACAAGCCCGTTGTATTCGGGATGTTGTTGTCACATAGGAATGGAGACAGAGTGGTTAAGAAATCCCTGTAGGTGCGATGCGTATTGCTTAGTTTTCTATGTGCTGAATAGATGATAAACTGCAGTAATACGTACTAAGCGAGGAGACAGTTAAGTGAAGTGACTGTGAATGAAGGTAAAACATAATTCCAATAATTCACTTTCGGAGAAATGTGATTTCCATTTAATTAGTGGGCTTATACCAAAAGTACTTTTTTTGTTTAACTAAAGCAGTGTGTTGAGAAAACTTTCGGTTATAATCTAATTCAACGCCCAAAACACACACACATATAGAGTCCGGAATGATATGGCCATCAGTAAATAAATCAGGTCTGGCTGGCAGTACTCTCTGACTAGTTTTCAAAATCATAAACGTATTTTTAGGATTGATGATTAGCTGATTTGAACGGCACCATACAACAATTCGTTCGAGATTATTGATTAGTTTTGAGATTAAGCTGGTTGGAGATATATCACTTATGAATATAGTAGTGTCATCCACATACAGCACTCACTGCCGAGGGTTAATATACGATGGTAAATTGTTAATATATATAGAAAAAAGTAATGGACCTAGTATGGAGCCCTGTGGTACAATTTGATTAATAGTTTTGGTATTTGAATAAACAGCTCCCGTAAATACTGTTTGCTCTCTGTTAAGGAAGCAACTTTGTAGAAGGTTTAGCACGGGTCCAGTAATTCCAAGTGACTCCGGCTCAAGAAAAAAAAATGTTATGGTTAATCGTATCAAAAGCTTTCGTAAGGTACTGAAAAACTGATCCGACCAGTTACCATTGTCAAGTGACTGGAGGTGTGGTCTGTTAGGGATAATAAAGCTAAGTTAGTCGAACTACCAGTATGAAAAACACTGTCAGTGACTTAAATCAAATTTCTTTATTTAAGTATTTCACCACCCACAATAATTGTTCGACAATTTTGATAATTGATGAAATAATTGAATATGACGATAATTAGACACTTCAGTTTTATAAATACCGGAATAATATTTGTTTTCTTTAGCGAAGTTGGAAAAATACCGGTTTTGAAGATGCGGTCAATTATGATACTAAGTGTCTCAGAAATGAATGATGCAACAGATAGAAGACAGAAATGCCGTATAAACCGGCGCTAGTGTTCACCAGAGCCGCTATCACGGAGCGTACTTCATCTTCAGGTGCAGGTAGGAGGAGGAAAGAGGGATTACATCGTCTCATTGGATAAGCGGAAACTATTTGACGGCTGTTGTACGTCATAGAAGTATTCATTGAAAAATTTTGCTATCCCAGACGCCTCAGTTAGATTTGCACTTGTAATTTGTATTATTGCACGTACTAAGAGCAGGGTGTGTGGTAAATTCATTAAGTAATTAAAAGGCTGTCATTGCTTTCCAAATTTTCCCTTATGTTTTGCAAATGTGTGTCCATAAAAGTTTTTAGGTTTTTTAACATATTATTCAATGCGTTACAATACGTTTATATCAAGCAGCTAAACAAACATTACAAGGTTTCTTTTACTTTCTGTATAAGGTTTCTGTATAAGTTTTTCTTATACTGGTTAGCAAACCTTTCGTTACCCAAGGATTACAAGAAAACTTCGAATGTTTTCTGCATTTGACGGAAGTAGCGTTATTGTGAAAAGCTTCTAAAAAGATTAAACAGAAACCTTCAAGGGCTAGTTCTGAATCTTGCATCGAGTTTACCGAAGACAAATCAGTGCCTGATATAGTGTTAGCGACGCTATCACCGTATAATTTGAGAAAATGTAGTTTAAGTTGGGCTGAGTGATTGGCGGCCTGTATGCGACAAACACAGGTAAGTGGTCTTTGATGGGCATATCTATGACACCTGCAAATGGAGATGGCGCGATGTTAGTTAAGCATCATGAAGAAGCGTTGATTTCCTTGATCATGCTCTAACATTGCGCCATCTTAATTAAAAAGTGACATTACCGGGCATCAGAATTTGATTACAAGCAAGCAGAGTGCGATGATACAAGAGATAAAAAGGGAGAGAGGTAAAGAAAGGCAGGGAGGTTAACCAAACGCGCGTCCGGTTTGCTACACTGCGCTGGGGAAAGAGATAAAAGGGTGGAATAGAATGAGAAATAGAGGAAGAGAGAAAGAAGAGCCCAATCACGCGCACACTTGTACAAGTAAATTCTTTAGAGGTGGTCGCACAGACCTGTCGACTTCACGTACGTCAGCAAGGCAACCATTGTCACCATGAAGCTCTAGCGAAAGGACGCGATATTCTATATCAGTGGATACCAGGACACACCGGCGTTACTGTTACGAATTAGCCGACGACGCAGCCCGATCCGCTCATGAGGAGACTCGAGCGGTACCAATCCCACTTTCGAGGACCGGCGCTGCAAGACAACTTTATTTATTGGCTCGCTCTATTACGCGCGATCAATGGTCACTTCTTAAACATCAGTGGTGCCACCTACATAAACTGGACCCTAACTTAAAGCTACACTTGCTATCAAGAAGAGAAGCTCACGGGAAGGTGGCAGCTTGAATCGATGAACAGATTGCTAAAAACGATTAAAGGGAATGTCGGAGGAGCCAATGTTTCGACAAGTGGACTTGTCAACGCTTCGACAAGTGGACAGTCGCCGTCCTGACGAAGACAAGTCCACTGTTGAAACGTTGGCTCCTGCGACATTCCCTATTCTAAATAGTTTTTAGCGATCTGTTCAGCGATAATTGCCATCAAAGATTTCCCGTTCCGATGCGATGATACAAAACGCCCAAGAAATGGTACACAAATGTTCCTCGCACATCTCGATATCTGGCATTTTCATAGATGTCAATTTGACACTAATATTGGAGTCTTTCAGGGCTCCACTTCTAAATAATCAAACAAAAAACGTTCACCTAAGGAGACAATCATGCCTTTGCAAAGATGTTGACTAGACTACGCACTAGTTCAGGTTCTGCGTTATTGTGACTGCGGGATATGCTCGTTGTATATGGAAGGGAATAGAATAGATTTTAAGTTGCCCGAAAGCACTTTTCTTGATATGGTCAATACATCCTCACTTGAAAACAAAATGGTAAATTGAAGCCAAATTCTATTCAGGCGATTCTTCCTCATTACCTTTTATCGGTGCAAGAACGACAGTTGTCAAGACTTCTCGAGCACTAATATTCTGTGCAGGCACAATAACAAATTTCTTGTTCACGCGCAACAACGTTCCAGCATATTCAGTACAAAGGCTACTCGCTGTGCGCAGTACAACGCAAAGCGTTGTCTGTTTTTCAAGGAAACGTAACATTATCCGATTTGCTACTTTATGTATCGTACCACAACAAACGCGGCGTACGTGAATTTCGTCTGAAAAGTCTGATAGCGCTCCTAATCGCACTGAGCACAATGAACAAGTTTTCCTGCCATGGAGGCGAAAATTATGCAGATAAACCGACATGCTAAAATACATATGAAGCGAACCTCTCAGGAAGCTGTAGTGAAATGTTATCAAATAAGTGCTACGTATTCAGCTGTCTTTTTCCCGTGCAACTTGCAATATCCCGGGATGTCTATTTGTACAAGCTGCAAGTTCAATATCCTATCATGTTTACACAGCGCAATTTTCAAAAACTATATCCGTCTCATTACAAACAACAGTTCAGGGAAACGCACACTGCGAGACGTCGAAGCAGTATTGTCACTAATGCCAAAAATACGATAAAAGCCATGCTTGTCGGGAGGAGAGATGATTGCAGAGTGAAATACGACGCGTAATCATTCGTACCTCTGCGGTATAATTGAAACTGAAGTGAGCGCACATGTTGATTCATATACCGCGCATCTGAACGCACTTGTCAGGCGCGTCGAAGAGCTGCTTCGTGGTAGCACGAAGGTAAATATAGGTGTTTGTGTGTGTGTGTATGTGTGTGTGTCCTAAGAGGAACCGTTTTTGGAGACCAACGTTAACTTCTGCCAGAGCGCGTAAGATTTTTTTTTTTACTTTCTCTGGCATATTTATCAACAACGGGGGGGAACGACCGGGCAAGCTCGCAAAGACGGGCTCGTTTGAAACGGGCTGCCGCTGCTAGTTTTAATGCCGAGATTTACAGCACAAGACTAAGGCCTGCATCACTCTTCTCCGGCCCCGAGTACCGCTGCACCACTTCTATGGTTCAACTACTTATACAGGTGCCTAAAAAGAGCCTTAATTGCGAAGGAAGGAATGAAATTGTGGAGAAGCAAAGGCAGGGAGGTTAACCAGTGTAGGACAACCGGTATCCTACCCTGCACGAGGGGAAGGGAAAGGGGAGACTGAACTAATTGTGAATGTTCATGGGGAGAAAATACACGACCACATCTCGCCTAAAAGGAAAACCACGGCTTTGTTTTCACGACGACCGCACCTCCAAGTGCGTTGGACTTTTTTTAATTGTGCAAAGTTGTTTGACGATTTCCTCTCACTGTAACTATTATAAATAGTTGCCCTCACTGTTATGAATAGAGAAGCCGTACGTCCAAATAAAAGGTTTGTAGCATGACAACGTGATTCACTGCGGTAACTGTAGGGTTTCCTTGAAGGATGCTTTTTTAAGGTGCACGCATTTTGCGGCGTTTCATGTCGAATCCATCCAGCTAGTATTTGCGAAAGCTGAAGGAAGATTTTCATTGCCGTTTTGTTCCTGATGTGGACTTTCAACTGAATGTAAGTTTTAAGGAAAGCAATGAACTATGCAGGCAAACACTGGCTGTTTGAGACAATCAAACGTTTATTTTACAGTGGAGTGCGAATATTCAAACTTTCCAACATTTCGAGTAGCTTTTGCTATTGAGTTTGTGTAGTCCCTTACTTTTACTAGTACCAGTGTTCAAAATTACGAGTAGTAATAACCACAACCAACGAAATATGCCATGTTCAGCGACAGCTGTTAGCCCCTTGTTGCTTTTAGGCTGCCTCCCCGCACAATACTACTGGGATGCAGCAAAGATCGCATAATAATATGGCGTTGCAGTGGGTCATCGTGAAAAGTAAATTTTATATGTACGACAAATCGTTTGTACGAAGACACTGTTTATGGCCTGAAGAGCAGCCGTGCGGTAGTCATGCGCTGCAGTATGACGCAAAGAAGCTCGTCTTTTTAACACGAAAGTGTTTTATGCCGGGGTTCACCGCGACCCCCCTACGTCACTTCCGTAACGAAAGTGATGCGGTAGAAGATACATATAAAAACAACAAAGAAAAACACGCGGAAAACACGCGGCTACAGTGCGACATTGATTACAGGCAGTACCAGAGGCACCCCCTTCCTCTTTACGTCAACGGTGGAGGAGAGGTCCACACGGGGCTTCCGGGAATGCTGTTAGAGTCCCTCAAGGCCAGAAAACTTTAAAACCACTTTTATTTATTATTTTTTGTGTGGTTACAGCTTCTTTTAGAGACCTATAGCAACGTCCGTACAAAGAGGTGGATTGGTCCGAATTTAGGAGTTTCCTGGACAAGTCGGCATAATTAGCAGGTACGGTTACAGTGCCTATAGTATGGTAAGCGCAGCGGAAGACGGAAAAATTGTGGGATCCCCAAGCTTCGCTTAAGGGTTGAATGCGATAGCGATACCTGGCCCCATTCTCATCGCGCTCTTTTCCTCTTGCCATGCTCAACAGTAGCCTAGGCACGTGATTGTCAGCTTTGGTGTCAGCCTTCTTCTCTGCCTCTGTCTTCCGTTGCCTCCCTCGTCGTCTTGCACCATTTCCCATAGATGCGCCATAAAAACTCGCCGATGAAAAACGCACCATTAGAACTGAGAACTGAACTATATTCGTGATGGTTCACCTTGGGGTGGGTGCAACTCTACGCTATGCACGGACAAATAAGAAGACGCACCTATCCTGTGCGTCTTCCTCTTTAACTGTGTTTCGTGTAGCGCTTGTTTCGTGCAGCGCTACATCCACTTGAAGATAAAGAAGTCAGGAAGATATATGCGGGATTGCCGAGCAGGCAGCGCATCGCGCTTCGGAATGAGGGTTCCCAGGTTCGAGGGTTCCCTGCTTTTTTTTTTCTTATTGCTTTATTTGCATCTACCTTGAATTTTCGCTTACGGACAATGGTAATTTTTCGCTCGCAAGCAACGACGCCGATACCTATACCGACAACGGCATTTCTACCAAACGATCTCGTTAACGCTATCGCGTTAAAGATAAGGTACAATGAAATCTCGGTATAAGGAGCTTCAGGCAACAGCGATAAATTTTTCGTTATTCTGAAAGTTCGTTCTAGTGAAAACTGGGAATTTCATCAGAACTACTTCTTTAACAACGAACAAAACATGCTACTTTTGCAATGGTGCGCCTTTGAACTGGTCCCTCCCCTCCCCCTCAAAAAAAAAAAAAAGAAAACAACAGAAAATGCACAAGTGAACATCAGACAATGCACATTTGCTGAAAGCAGCCTATGACTTTTTTAACGTAAAGCACAAACTTTCAAGCACCAAAGACTGCAATTAGTTCATATTCATATGGAGCGATACGGTGACTATAGCACTTCTCCGGAATAATATGCCAAATTTACGCACGATATGTCCGCAGTCTTTACATTATGTAAGACTGCGCACCGTATGTCCGCAGTCTTTACATCCTCGTAGCAGTCTTCTGGTGCTGCCGTAGCACCCTCAATGTCTTTGACATTCGTTCATGCCGCCCTCATCGTGAATGCTTTGCACGATGTCCCTGTATTGTCCCGGGACTAAAGTTCTCGTATAACAGCTTTAGCGGTTATACAGGGACATTAGTTACTACGGTCCCTTTCTGCCATGAGTGGCGAAGTTGTGTCCTCGCGTGAGAGACGGTTAAGCTGCACTCCTTTCCTATTTCTTTTTCTTACCCTGCAATAATGTCTGCGCGCGTCGCTGTTTCAACAGAAGCAACAACAACAACAACAACAAAAAAAAAAACAGCACTCGTTCTTCATCTTTTCGTTATCTATCCTACCATGTCGCGTTTTCGACGGAGCTAGATGATAGGCGTCCGCTCGCTGTGTCGTCTGCTAAATTATCGCTCTGGTTGCCGTGACGAATTCATTGCAACTTAGAAATTCTCGCTTTTCCGACTATGGGCTGTTGTACTCAGGCGTTGATAGCATAATGCGGAACGGAGTATAACGATCGTTATTCGGAAAAGTTAGGTAATGTGATGTATGTAGTAGTGAAATAATTTTACATTGAAACTATTAGCGGTCAGCGCGGAACTTATAGAAAGTTCGTTAGCCTGAAAAGTCTGTTAATGTGGTGTTCGTTCTACCGAGTTTCACTATAAAGCTTGCCAACAAGAATGCGACATAAGCTTGTGTTATGAGTAGTGGCGGAAAGCACATGCAAAGCCATAACTAAGCCATGGCGTGTCTGATTTGTCGTTTGTGTTGCCGTAGCTATCGGTACACGTTTCCATTTCGATTGTGTGTTGAGCCGTTGGAATTTAAATGAAATAGGTAGATCTAGCTACAACGGTTTAGATACGGTAAGAAGGTGCACCAATATTGCAGAATTAGCTTTTAAATGCGAAATATTTTTGGGCGACCTTCAGTCATTTTGACCATATCTATCTATCTATCTATCTATCTATCTATCTATCTATCTATCTATCTATCTATCTATCTATCTATCTATCTATCTATCTATCTATCTATCTATCTATCTATCTATCTGTCAGTCAATCAGCCAGTCAGTCAGTGTGTCCGTCCATGTCTCGTTGCTTTCCTCGTTTCATTCCCTTGTTATACATCGAAATGGTAACTGTAGTCTATATTTGTACGAGGAACATGAATTATGGATCTTGACATCGCTACCCCGATGTACCTGCTATGTGAGCCACGATCAACAATGATACGATCACGTGTGGCTCAAAACCGCTGTGCTTAGCCCGGATATGAGCTCTGATTATTGCATGTTGCGGGCCGGGTCAAAAAATGAAGAGAAGGGAGAGGAGCGCGGAAGCGCGAGAGGCGGGAACGCTCGGAACTCCGCCTGAGAGCTTTCAAGCTGACTAAAGAGTAAAGGTATCTTTTACCTTATGCCTCTTTGACAAAATTGAGTCTGCTAGGGGATGCTGGGATGCCATCATCGTTTCAACATTTTGGTGCCAAAAAACGGGGATTAAAGACAGGAACTTACCGACGGCTACCAGTCAACTACGCAAGAATGGAAGGCCTGAAGTCAAAGCAGACGTCACGACGAGCACAGAACACACGGATTATAACCAAGGCGAGTGCTCTTCTCACTAACGACTGGGAAACCTACGACCTGCTCAGTTCGATGCGTGAAAGGCTCAACTTGGGAGTTTGAACAACGAGATCGAGCAGCATATATTCCACACGACGAGTTCGAAGCCGAGTATAACGCTGCTATAGAATACGAAGACAACGCGAAGCGGATCCTCACTAAGCTTCTGTATAAGAAAAATCTGATTGAGCAGTTGTCTACAGTAGCACATGGAACAGTTGCCGATACAGTTGCAGCGTCATTAGAGGGAACATGAGTCTAGTTTCCTAAGTTAGCAACAGCCCCTTTATGTGGACACCTGTGCAAGTGGACAGAACTTTGGGAACAACTTGACCGAATTCTTCATATTAATACTCGCACAACTGCCACACAATATTTCCATTACCTTCGACTGTAACTAAAAAAAGACGCTACAGTAGTAATTATGGGCCTTTCAACGACTGAGAGTTGCTACAAGGACGCTATGGCCACGCTGCAGAAACGTTTTGGGGGCAAGACGCGCCTAGAACAAGAATATTTCGCTAAGTTACGGATGCTGAGCCCTGTCCGTTCGTCGAACGACACAAAGGCCCTACGAAACCTACGCGACCAAGTGCTCATGAATGTCCGAGGACTCGAGACTCTAGGTGTGGAAAAGTCATCCTTCTCGTCTGCGCCCTACGGCATTGTCCTGCGCGTGTTTCCACGCGACATCGTCGTCCAATGCCACCGATCGTGCGCCAAGCAGGTGGCACGTGACACTGAAGGCAACGCTACTTCTCTAGACGGTCTGCTCACCTTCCTATCCACTGAGTTGGAAAGCTAGAGAAGAGCGTCTTCAAAGACAGTTAATTCAAGTTCGCCATGGAAAGCTTGCGTCGTCTGTACTTTACAGTAACACTGCACATGAACTAAGAAAAGAGCACTGCGTCTTCTTCTCGTCAAGTGCAGACAGACCAGAGTCGTGTACAGTTCAATCATCGCTGGCTCAGAAGAAAGAGCTACTTTCAAAGTACAATAGGTGCTTCCGCTGCGCGATCAAAGGACATACATCCCGGGACTGCAAAAGAAGGGCGTCCTGCTTGAAGTGTAAAGGTCGGCACGGTACAAGTACGTGTGGTCCAGAGAACTCCGCGGTAGACGCATGTCATACAGGGACTACAAGAGTTTGCACATCAATGAGAAAACGACCTCTCAATGAAGGCTCCATCGCTTATGTCTCTCCCCAAACATTCTGAGCTTCGGCCATAAATGACACCTGCCGCTACATAACAGGTGCTTTCAACGGAGACAGTCAGATAACCTTCATAACGGAAGCTTTGCCCAATCACCTAAAGCTAAAGTGCGTGGGATCAACTCGACTAGCACTCAACACTTTCGCTAACGAGTCAGATCAAGCAGCTGAAACGCTTCGAATAGTACAAGTCCGAGAGCGCAGTCAGTTTTCAGACAAGGGGATAACCCTACGGGCAGTCATTGATTGACTGATTGATTTCTGGGGTTTTACATCCCAAAACCAGCTATAGTTATGACAGACGCCGTAGTGGAGGGCTCTGAAAATTTTGACCACCAGGGGTTCTTTAACGTGCACTGACGTCGCACAGTACACGGGCCTCAACTTTTCGCCTCCGTCGAAATGCAAGACCACGATGGAAGTAGGTTTCGTCGCGTCTTGTAATAAGCTTAGAAAGGATGTCGCCGGTAAGCTAGTGTACCCGTCTATTGTAACGCAGAGTTGTATCAGAATATTGATCGCTTCCGATCAATCATGAGAAGTATTGATCGGTGAAGTTTCACGATGTGAAGACAATGAATTCGTGACTGCCATGAATTCCAAGCTTGGGAGGACATTTCAGGGAAGCACAGCGCACTTGATGTCTCAGCTGACAACGTCACGGATGATGCTGTGATTGCAGAGAGTTAAAGATGTCGGCCGATAAGCCTCTGCGCTCTTTTGGGGAACTTTAAAATCTGGGAATCACAGATCCACTAGTAAAACCACCTGGAAGAAGCGCGAACATGTCACATTTCGAAATCACCTTTAGCTTTCGTAACGGAAGATAGGAACTGGCTCTTCCTTGGAAAGACCAATTCGAACTTGCAAATAACAGGCAAGTCACGTTACACGGCTTTAAAGGCTTCTCAACTGCCTAAGGACTGCTTGAAATGCACGCAAATACTAGTATAGAATACTTAAGAGCAGCACATGCCAAAGTTGTCAGTGCTGCACCTTTGACGTGACCAAGTTATATGCTTTACAAAAAGGAAATACGTGGACAAGCACTGACAACAAAAATTCGAGTCGTGTTTGACGCCTCCTCTCGTGCCAAGTGACGCAAGTCACTTAACGACTGCCTGGAAAAGGGCGACAACTTTTATCAAGACCTCGTTAAGATTCTGCTGAGATTCACGACGCACCCTGTGGCAATAAGAGCAGACATATAAAAAGTATTCCTTCAGATTGCGATACGAGAGGCAGGCTAGAATGCTTTCCGCTTTCTCTGGATTGCAAAAGACCTGTCTGAAGCTAATGTGCATGAGTGGAGGATCACACGAGTTCAGCTCGGAGCGACTTATAGACCGTTCTTGCTTACAGCTACTATACTCTACCACCTGAAAAGAGCGCCGGATACCATGACGCATACATCACAAGCATCAAAAGCTCTTCCTGATTAATTTTCGGTCGACTACTTGGTCACCGGTGCCAATACAGACGGGAAGGGCACGAACCATTGCCAAGAAGCTCAAAGACTTAATGAAATCGCGGCATGGGAGTGCGAAAGTGGATTGCTAATTAGAAAATTTGATGAAAAATTCTCGAACGGCAGCAGAGGCCAGCAGCAGCGAAATGATCGTTCGTCATAAAACATCTGTCAAAGTCCTCGGCCTAGTATGACATCCAGCAAAGGATGAATTCAGCTTTTCGCTGGCCAATCTACTCACATTTATGGCAACGCAAAACGACACAAAACAATTTTTCATGCGGGCGGCGGAAGGAATATTTGACCCAAACGAGACTTGTAGGGTCCTGTACCATTGGCATAAGGTTCTTTCAGAAGCTGTGGATCAGTGGGTTCAGCTGGGATGAAGTTCTGCCCACGATCTATGAAAGGAACGGCGTGACTAGGTGCTCCAGCTGCCGCAACTACAAGCCGTAGCTGTTCCTCACTATTTGTGACGTGTACGGAGGACGCCCAGCGTACCTCAAGTACATGTATTCTGTGGCCCCAGTCCAGCTGCTTATAGAGCAGCGATTTGCGCTGTGCAAGTAAGTACTAAAAAAAACGATGTTGTTGATTTCTAAGTCCCGTGTAGCTCGTATTAAGCCCAAAACACCGACGCAGTTGGAGATTTTTGAGTGCCATAGTTGGCTCCAGGATGCTAGCATACGTGAGTAGTGATAATGCTACAAGTTGATTGCACGATGTGGGCGAACTCCGTAATTGCATTGTCCTGGGTTAGAGGTGACAAAACAAAATGGAAGCAGTTTGTGGCTAAGGAGTCACAGAAATCGGGTGCATAACGGATCCATCAAGACGGAGATACTGCCCTGGACCGGACAATCTATCTGATCTGCTTACCCGTGAAACGACAGATGAAAAACTGCCGCGCAGCTATACATGGTGACATGGTCCTGAGTGGCTCGCTAGACCAATATACAAATGTCTTTTACAGCTACAAGATCTTGAGTCGAGTAAGCCACCAAAAGTGAAGTTGCGGCTGTTCACGTTGAAACAGTAACCATTTTTTGAATGCTATCATTGATACTTACCAAGTGGCTGACCCACCCGGGATCGATCCTTTCTCCTCTATCACTGACATCCAACGGTTCAGCGAAATTCAGCGCCTACTGAGAGTCACTGTGTGAGCATTTAGATTCATCGATCGCAGCAAGCACAAGACTGATCCAACTGGACACCTCGTGGCAACAGGAATCCCGAACGCTGAACAGTACTGGATCAGGTGTACCCAAAAACAAGGCTTTCCTGCAGAGCTCGATCGTTTGACAAAGGGTCAGCCAGGAGAATCCACATCTCGAACTGCAAAGCTACGCGCTTTCCTAGACAAGGGCGCTCAGTGCTTTCAAGCTGACCAAGGAATAAAGGTATCTTTTACCTTGTGCCTTTTTGACGGAATCGAGTACCTGTGGACGAGATGAATCGAGTTCTCCGTAGAATAAGGATGGGCTGGAGCGCATTCGGGAGGCATTCCCAAATCATGACTGGATACTTGCCGCTGTCACTAAAGCGAAAAGTATTTAATCACTGCATTCTCCCGGCACTAACGCACGGTGTAGAAACATGGAGTATAACGAAAAGTCCTGCAGATCCCACTCACTGTAGGAATCGGTGTAATGCGAAGCAGCCAGCGAGGGAACTGCCTAGGGGGACCGTGTGGCATTCAGCGAATTCTTAAGAGTAGGATGTACGTTATGTGAAAGGTGCATGAGCAGGTGCACGGTTGAAATGCATGGGCTAACAAAGAAACTCTACAGCACAGTTGCGACTTAATTGTATGCCATGGTTCGACGTAGCGTTGGCATTGACGTCAGAGCATAGCACACACGCCTGTTTTCTCGACGGGAAATGCAGGCTACGGCGCGGTAATGTGCGTGTTATGAGCGTCGTTTCTGGAACTACTCCTAATTGATCGATGAAAGCTGGACAAAAGTATACAGAGTCTTAGTAGAATAAATGTATCTTTTATTGCATTGCAAACAAGCGCAAGTGACGGTACACAGTAGACGTCATCCTAATTCCCGCTGCGTTAGCTTTCTTTACTGTACTTACCGCGCGGGGAGAGCAGCCGTAGCGTAGTGATAGCGTGCTTGCTTG
Organism: Hyalomma asiaticum; assembly: GCA_013339685.2. Lineage (NCBI taxonomy): Eukaryota > Metazoa > Arthropoda > Arachnida > Ixodida > Ixodidae > Hyalomma > Hyalomma asiaticum. The sequence goes on along the minus strand of CM023481.1, from coordinate 247,989,456 downwards.
GCACCTCTGTGGCCCGGGTTCGATGCCCGCATACCGTATGGCAGGTTCCCTTCGGAGATTACAGCCAATTCATGTGTGTCTCGGTGTATGTCTAAATTACACTCCCATGCTACGACAATCGGTATGTGTTTGTTGTTTTTAACTGTGATCTGATGATATATGAAATGTCTGTTATACTTGGTTCGAGATTGGCATCGGCTGCATAAAATTCAAACACCTGTGGCGCATACCCGAAAACCACGGTCCGAGTAGTACGGGTATGAGCCACACTTGGTTTCAGTATCGTTAATCGTGATGTACACGACGAGTTGTTGTTGTTTTGTGGGGTTTAACGTCCCAAAACCAGTTCTGCTTATGAGAGATGCCGTAGTGGAGGGCTCCGGAAATTTCTACCACCTGGGATTCCTTAACGTGCGCTGATATCGCACAGCACACGGGCCTCAACATTTCGCCTCCATCGAAATGCAGCCGCCGCGGCCGGGATTCGAGTACAGCAGCCGAGTACTATAGCCACTAGACCACCGTGGCGGGGCACACGACGAGTTTATCACGTCATAAATGTAAAGGTGAATCATTAATGTTAGTCATATATTGATACCCTACTATCCAAATTTTAGTGTATACCAGGTAAAGGAGACGACCAGGAGAGCACCGAGACGTAGGCGGCTAGATAGATAGATAGATAGATAGATAGATAGATAGATAGATAGATAGATAGATAGATAGATAGATAGATAGATACGGTCAAAGTTGCTCAAGTTCGCCAAGAAATGCTTCGCATTTAAAAACTAGAGACAAAATTAAGGAGCACGCTGCGTGCCATGGAAGGCAAAATGATAGTTGTAACGCTAAGAGATAAGAAACGGGCGGAATAGATCAGGGAATAAACTGATGTAGCTGATATTATTATATCTGTAAGGCAGTTTATTGCCGAAGCAGCAAAAGCGACCGTCTCAGGCGAGCGTCAGACACCGAGAGCGCGAGCCCCTCGTCGTCGGTGAGACGGTGATGATAGTGCGTCCATAGGGTGCGCCCCTCTTCTTCGCTACAACTGCTCCCTGGAGAAGAAGGAGCCATCCTGGCGACTCAAGGCGTGGTTAGGATGAGAGGGTCATAATAAGGTTTCAGCCTCTGGACGTGCACTGTCTCCCGTCCACGACGCCTTAAGTCAGTAGACGGCGCGACCGGCTCGACAACGTAGTTGACAGGCGTAGTCTGTTGAACGACACGGTAGGGTCCATGATATCTGGCCAGGAGTTTCGAGGAGAGACCAGGGGTGCTTGAAGGTATCCACAACCAAACTAATGAGTCCGGCTGGTAGGCGCAAGGAGTACGGTCATCGTCGCGACGGAATTTTGGGAAGCTTTGGTCTTCCGCCGTGAACGAACGGGCGAGCTGACGGCACTCCTCGGCGTACTTGGAGGCTTCGGACAGAGGTGTGCCCTCTGAGGGGTCAGGCCGGTAGGGGAGAATGGTATCGAGCGTGGAGGAAGGTTCACGGCCAGGAAAAAATGGCGAAAATCCCGTTGTGGCTTGTGAGGCGGTGTTATAAGCGTACGTTACATACGGCAAAACAAGGTCCCAGTTGGTGCGGTCCGATGCAACGTACATGGACAGCATGTCGCCCAATGTGCGATTGAACCGCGCAGTTATGCCGTTCGTCTGCGGATGATAAGCTGTAGTGGTGTGATGGACGGTACGGCAGGCTGTCAGAAGAGCGTTGAGAACTTCTGAAAGAAATGCGCGCCCTCTGTCACTCAGAAGTACCCGTGGTGCGCCATGACGAAGGATGAAGTTATTGAGAAGAAAGAACGCAATGTCGCGGGCTGTCGCTGTTTTCAATGCTGCCGTTTCTGCATAGCGCGTGAGGTGATCCACAGCGACGATAATCCAGCGATTGCCAGCTGATGTGTAGGGAAGAGGACCGTAGAGATCTATGCCGACGTGGTCGAACGGTCGAGACGGACAAGGAAGTGGCTGCTGTGGACCAGAAGGGCGAGGAGCAGGAAGCTTGCGGCGTTGGTACGCTGTACACGAGCGAATTTACTTTCGCACAAAATTATACATGCCGCGCCAATAAAAGCGCGTGCGGAGCCTGGCGTAAGTTTTGAAGAGGCCAGCATGGGCACATTGCGGGTCGGAATGGAGAGCAGAGCAGACCTGTGTGCGCAGTTGGCGGGGGACGACTAACAACCATTTGCGGCCGTTGGAATCGCAATTGCGACGGTGGAGAACTCCATCCCGCAACTCGAAGTGAGAAGCTTGGCGACGGACAGCGCGTGAAGGGCTAGTTGTTGAAGTGCCAGAAAGGTAATCTATAAGCGCCGCAATCCACGGATCTTGGCGTTGCTCCTTAGCCATGTCGAAATGCAAGCCGTGTCACGTGGTGTAGGCGACCGACAGAGCGCATCCGCGTCGTTGTGTTTACGGCCAGACCGGTAAATGATGTCAAAGTCCTCCAACCGAAGAGCCCATCGTGCAAGGCGGCCAGACGGATCTTTTAAAGTCGATAACCAACAGAGAGCGTGGTGATCTGTTACGACGTCGAAGGGGCGTCCGTACAGGTAGGGTCTGAATTTCGCAAGGGCCCAGACGATGGCCAAGCACTCATTTTCGGTGATGGAGTAGTTAGCTTCCGCTTTGGTTAGCGTTCGACTTGCATAAACGACGACATATTCGTCATGCCCACTTTTCCGCTGGGCCAACACTGCGCCAAGACCTACGCCACTGGCGTCGGTGTGTACTTCCGTGGGGGCCGAAGGGTCGTAATGGCGCAGTACTGGAGGCAAAGTGAGCAAACGGCGCAATGTTGTAAAGGCTTCGTCGCAAGCAGGGGACCAAGTAGAAAGGTGTGCGTCGCCGCGGAGTAGCCGAGTCAAGGGAGCAATGACGGTCGCGAAATTCCGGATGAAACGGCGAAACTAAGAACAAAGCCCAATAAAGCTTCGGAGGTCTTTCAGGGACGTGGGTTTTGGGAACTCGGTGACGGCGCGAAGTTTGGAAGCGGCTGGTAGAATGCCATCTTTTGATACCACGTGTCCGAGAATTGTGAGCTGCTTGGCTCCAAAGCGACATTTCTTCAAATTGAGCTGGAGGCCTGCGTCAGTGATGCACTGCAGGACTTCTTCGAGACGGCACAGATGAGTTGGAAAATCTGGAGAAAATACGACGAAGTCATCGAGGTCACATAAGCATGTCTTCCATTTTATTCCACGATGGAGATTGTCCATCATTCGTTCGAAAGTTGCAGGGGCATTGTAATTGAAGCCCTAACGGCATAACGTTAAATTCATATAGGCCGTCTGGCGTTATGAAAGCGGTCTTCGGGCGATCGGCCGGATTCATAGGTACTTGCCAGTAGCCTGAGCGTAAGTGGAACGAGGAAAAATACTCGGCGCCTCGCAGACAATCGAGTGCGTCATCGATGCGTGGTAAGGGGTAGACGTCCTTACGAGTTATCTTATTCAGACGTCGATGCAAAATCTGATGGAGCCGTCTTTTTTCTTCACTAGAACTACCGGTGACGCCCAGGGACTGCTGGAAGGTTGCACGACGCCACGCTCAAGCATTTCGGTCACTTGAGTTTCAATAACACTACGCTCTGCATGGGACACACGGTAGAGCCTCTGGCGCAGTGGCGCGTGGGTGCCGGTGTCGATGTCGTGATATACAGTCGTTGTGCGACCTAGTGGCTTCTGGTGACAGTCGAACGTGGAGAGGTATTTTCGTAGCACGCCGAGGAGCTCTGAGCGTTGAGTGGGGCTCAGGTGGGCATCTAGTGAGCGATCAAAGACATCTGGCATAGGCTGGGAGCGTAATGAGCTGTAAGCCAACGTATTCACGTTGGTACAGGTGCTGTCGAATGGTGTGTCGAAGGTAACCACGGACTCGGCACACTGGAGACGTCCAAGGCACTCGCCACGACATAACGTGAGGGGCACGGCCTCAGCGTTGGAGACGAGGAGTTGAGTGCAGCCACGACTGACAGTGAGGACAGCGAAGGGTAGTGCACATCGTCGTCGAACAAAAATGGGCGATGGCACAAAGAGGGCAGTAGTATCGGTTCCAGGGTTGGGGGGAAAAATCCAGCACCTCCACCAAATATGTAAGGCGGTTTATTGCCGAAGCAGCAAAAGCTACCGTCTCAGGCGAGCGTCAGACACCGAGAGCGCGAGCCCCTCTTCGTCGGTGAGACGGTGATGATAGTGCGCCCATAGGGTGCGCCACTCTTCTTCGCTACATATCAATTAAAGGAAAGAAGTGGACCTGGGCAGGACATGTCATGAGGAGGAAAGGTAATAGATGGACAGTAAGAGCGGCGGGATGGATACCCAAGAGGAGGTTTCAACGCAACAGAGGCAGGCAGAAGGTTAGATGGAGAGATGAAATTCGCGGGCATAAAGTGGAACCAGCTCGCTCAGGGTACGGCGGATTGGAAATCGTTGGCAGAGGCATTCGTTGTGAAATTAAAAAGGATGATGATGATGGTGATGCAAATCATAATGAAGTAAAGCTGCCAGAAAGGTAGTAACCGCTCCCGTTACTACCCTTTTTAACAGCGAAGCTGATAAAGCTGGAGGAGAAACGGCCGTCGTTCCTGAATACTCCGTGTCGTTTTATGAACGCGCCACTACAGGTAGTACAACCAAGCAACAGCTGCTAAGATATTAAATAAGCTTAATCCGGTCATCGATAGCGTGTGATAGCTGATAGATTGCAGATCGATCATCGATCAATAATGATGAATCTTGGAAAATGCCAGGAATTACTTGGAAGGGACTATAGAATAGCCCTAGAGCTTGTAATATATTATGGGATAGCTGAACTCTAGCTAAATGATAGCCGATTAATAGCTGATCGATAGCTAGGGTTATCGATGAATAATCAATAAATCTTCGAAAATGTCGTAGAATGGAAAGTGTCTTGGAAAATAGAAAGATGTACTTAAGCGCCTTCAGAAAGTAAAAAAAAAAACGGAAACGACCGGAAATTGCCGACCGCTGGAATCTGCATAACGACAATGCTCCAGCCCACACCGCCTGTATTGTGACCTCCTGTATAGCCTGAATAGGTGTCGCAACCTTGCCGCAGCGACCATACAGCCCGAACGTGAGCCAGGAAGACCTTTTCCTTCATACCAAGCTGAAGAAAAGCCTGAAATGCCAATGTTCCGCCAACGTCACCGTAGTCCAACGTGCTTTCACACAGTATTTGAAAGAGGTTGCGACAGCCTTTGCTTCTTGGAAATTGCATGGGCAGTGGAGTGTCAAATTCCAAGGAGATTATTTGGAACGATTATAATAATGTGCATTGATCGGATCAGTGAGGTCTTTTTAAAGACCCAGTCTCATTTACTTTACGGGCAGATTCTATATTTTGCACCACAACTGGCACCAATTGTTCGTCGCTGCAGGAAACCATTGCTATAAATAAATCGCCAGGGATTAAACATTCAACAAAAGCAACCTCTTGCTCTCTGATGCAACAATACTCGCGATTTATGTGCCTAACCCTTCTTGCGCCACGCCATAAATATGAAGGGGTGGAGTTTCGAAAATGGCGATATTTTACATCGTTGACGTCAATAGGCGGATTCCTAATTTCATAAGAAATATAAGACTTGAGAGGGGCTAGATCACTGTTAGAGATCACGAAGGGCATATGACGTCTTTAACGCTCAAACCATGCATACTCTACAGAAATATGCATGCGTTTTATTTATATTTAGAGTAACTAATAATGTAATTCGTGTTTTCAAATGCATAATTATGTATAGTACTTCCTCTTTTAACAGTCGTTTAACGCGTAAATGGCTTTTAAAAGTAATGATCGTTTTACGGCGACTGAGTATGTTGAATGGCCCAAGAAGAACAAAGAAAAAGTAAACGCGCTATTTCGACTCTGCGAAATTGGATGACCAGCGGGACTAGACGTGCACTTCGCAATTGCGATCAGCTGCTTAGGGAAGTTCATTTTATCATATGCGGTGATTTGCGGCAGTTGCCTCCAGTGCGAGCCAGAGAAATGCTCAAACGCATTCGAGACGAGAAGCTACTCAGTACACACATCAAGAGAGACCACCTCCTTTGCATTGCTTTGCGCCAGGTGACACGACAGAGGGACATCATCTCTAGTAAATTGGACACGGCAAGCCAGCCACGCCGGGAGGAAACTAAACAGTTTGCCACATTCGCTGTCTCACGACAAGCGCTACCCTGACCCAAGGGGCGGTGGGGGAAGAGCGCATTCTGGAGCATATGGGGAATTCTTTATTTAGCAACTTATTATTATTATTATTATTATTATTATTATTATTATTATTATTATTATTATTATTATTATTATTATTATTATTATTATTATTTAAATGATGGAGGGCGGAATGCTTGATGCCCTCTGCACTTCACCTGGTACTGCACTACCACCGGGACCAGCCAAATGTTTTTTTTTTCTGAGGAGAACACTTCCAATTAAAATCCCGACCAACAATGGGCTAGCAGCTGCTCTGTAAAAAAACAAGGTCTATTAGAAACAGAAATGAAGTGGACACCTACTAGTGAAGCGACTTGTAAATTGTTATAGCACGCGACTCCGGTACGTATTAGCAGGTGGGACCGAAAGTGCACGAGGCGACTGTGAATTTCATTATGCGAACGGAAGGACTCCGGAAACAATTTACGCCACCGATACATGCGTACACGGTGAGATCGCACTGCGCCGGCAGCCTTAACTCACTGGCCTCACTGGCTGACTACAAGTAGGAAATTGTTAGGGATGGTCTATTTCGGAGCGGTAAGTGGGAGGGGCAGCAGTCCCAGTAATGCGTTGCAGCCCTAGTGACGGCTAGTTTATGTATGCAGCCACTGTATGCTGCTGAACTGTAATTCGAATGGGAAGCTTAGTGAAACTCACAAGAGCTTTTTCTTCCCATAACCTCCACTTCCTCAAGTGGTAAATAAATTATTGATTGATTGATTGATTGACTGATTGACTGATTCATTGATTTAACCAGTATACTAGTGTTAGTTCTTTAAACATATGTGTGCACGTACATACTATTACGGAAAATCACAGCGACGGCATCAGGGCGGGTTAAAAGAGCTACACACTGAGTACCGTGTAATTTTATAGTGACGTACTGATGCCGAAATAGATCCACTCACGAAGAAGGCGAGACGAGATTCATCCGCCAAAACTAGCGTGTCTCCGTGAAAAATCTCTCTTATTAAAAAAAAACTAAAAAGCATGAATATCCCCTGCTGGCAGCGAACTGGACTAAAAGCAAAAGTTATAGCTGACCTGGAATTTTGATAGGAACTGAAGTCCGATCGAAATCAATATTCTCGGAACGTGAACAAAGCTGAATTCACCATGAACTGTTAGAATTACGATGGTTACTCTTGCCCAAAACAGTTAAACTTGAGGGAATGGAACATGTCACCCGATACATTGGTCTCCGTCTCTTCAATAGATACATTTCTCACAAAACTGATGTTCTTGTTCATTCGGGTCAAGGAAAGTTCTGACCAAATAGTTTTCTTCTTTTTTGTTCCTTGTCAAGCGATAGTAAATTTTCTGACGTGTAAAATTATGGTAATTTTGATTGTCTGTATTCAATATCTAGTGAACTATTATTAATATTATTGTTCTTTTCCTTGTGCACATGTTTCTATATTGCATTGTAAATGCGATTTTATTACCTCTCTTGTAACGACCCTTTCACAAGGTTAACAGTATTAACAACCAAACAAACAAACAAACAAACAAAAGAATGGCAAGACGTGCGGAATAAGTTCGCGATTATAAAAAAAAATACAATTTTTTTTTTTTGCGGCGTACAGCGCTGGCGGCTCATTACGAATCGAGAAAAGTGTCGTTCACGAAAATTATGATAGAGAATTCCGCCAGCAGCGTCCAGCGCGGGAGACACACTTGCGCTCTCTAATCCGGCGCGTCAGTTGTGTTCTGTGTCCGAAACACTGTGTCAGAGACTTCGCGAAATCCAACACTTTATTGGAGCATTCTGACGAAAAAGATGGGAAAGGTCCGTCACGCACGTAAACCGTAATGAGTTAATTTATTCATTTATTCTTTTATTCATACCTCATAGGTCCCAGAGGGATATCACACGAGGGGGTGGGCCAAAAAAGACCAAAAAAAAAAGACGAAGCAGCAGTTCATAACAAAAATGATGAGTAATGGCTCTCTACGGCCGTTTTGAATTGAGTAAAATTAGTTAGCACGGCGATGTGAGAGAGAAGGTCGTTCTAATCTTGTGCAGGAAAAAAGCACTTCTGAGGTCTTGGTGCGGGTTCATAGAGGATAAACGGCTTCAGGATGACAATGACGCGAGGTCAGATGGGCTGGTTTGATGAATGCATTATGTGGTGCAAAGCACAGACGTGAAATATTACGGCGAGTGGCAAGAGGAGGAAGTTAAAGCTGAGCTTTTACGGTAGAAATACTTATGTTAATCGAGTAATTCGAGACGATGAATCTCGAGGCACGATTCTGGATCGATTCAGGCATATCAGTAAGGTTAGCTTAATGACGATCAAAAATGGCAATAGCACATTGAAATTTAGGCCTTAGAAGCGTTTTATAAGGTATTAGTTTAGTGGGGGTAGGACCCAAGGCTGGATTGCGACGAAGCTACGCAAGAACTCGATTAGCATGTAATAAGGTGTGTCCATGTTAGGTCACGGGAAATTTGCATACTTTGTAGTGAAGCACACCGGCAGCACCTGTTACACAGTGCGTAGAAGACGTCTTCTGCTAATAGCTGCTGCAGGACAATTGTATAGGGTGTGAGTGTTTGAGATGTAATCATTACGTCAATGAACAGACATTACAAAGGTCTTGGTAATATCCAGGGACATTAACCAGTTGTCACACCATTACTGTATTTTAACGAGATCCCACTGCAAGATGGAAGAATGCGAAATGTTAGGTACAGGGTTATATTAAACACAGTCATCAGCAAAAAGTCTACCATTAGAATCGATGCCAACTGGCAGGTCGTTAATATAAATTTAAAAAAGGAGGGGAACTAGTGCACTACCTTACGGAAAGCTAGAGTGAATCCGAGAAAGAGGAGAGCTGTAGGAGTTAGAAACAACAAACTGTCGCCGATTAGTCACAAATTCGCGAATCCACTTGAACACAGATGGACCAAAGTTATGGCAAGAAAGCTTGAATAGTAAATGACGATGAGAAATTTTATCGAACGCCTTTTGAAAGTCAGGAAACAGTGCATCAGCGGGAATATTATAAAGGTGCGAGTGAATTTCGTAGAGGAAAAGGGCAAGTGATTTTGACAAGAGTGATTGGGACAAAAACCGTGCTGATTAGGATGAAAAAAAATATTAGCAGACAAATAACGCGCTACTTCAGAATACACGATATGCTTTATTATTTTGCAGCGTACACTGGTGAGGGATGTGGGACCATAATTGTTAGGGATGTGGGACCATATACCAGAACGACCTTCCCAATCCGGCAGTCTCCTGGAATTGAACTTTTATTTACGGATTGCTGAAATGTTAGTGGAAATACAAAACTAGTAGCATGCTTGGTATTTTTGAGCACTTTAGCTAGCATTTATACCGTCAGTTCGTGCTGCTGACAATTTTTTCAGCTAATCAATGACATGCGCAATCAACATGGGCTAAAGGTAATAGAGCTCATCAGTGAATGCGCGTATAAGGGGTATGAGTAATCCCAGAATGAGTAATCGTTGTGGGAGTAGTTTACAGCTTCGCTGTCCAACCACTTTCATAGCACGGATTTTAGCTAGAATTTTTTTATCTAAGAAAGATATCGCTGCATTCAGAGATGCGTAAGATAGATCATCACTACAGATCCGTGTTCTCGGAGTTAATTTTTCTGCAGAATTGGAGGGCATTTTTCAATGTTTCTGTTTTTGGCGGAGAGTCGGCGTTTATCGGAGTTTATTTCTCGTAAATCCTCTATTCTCCGAACTTCGGAGTTGACTTATGCGTTGTCCTCAGTACCCCAAAATCTTAGATTGATTGATATCTGAATATGAACACATCAAAACACACGAAGCGTGCTTTAATTTTTCTAAAAGGTTTGAACTCAAGAAAGCATATACACACACCCAAATACTTCAATACAAGACACCTGCATTTTGCTTATAAAACCTTATTTTAAATCTTGTTGTAAAAGACGCAAGCATACTTTGCGAGGTTGCTGTCAGTGATGGCAGCGAGCTTCTTTCGAATGATGATTCCCAGCTTTGAAAATGCCCTTTTGAACGTTTGCGCTAGAAAATGAAGTGCCAGAAGACAGAGCGCCCCAGCGAAAAAGCACCGGCCACTGGGCAGTGTGAGTTCTCCAAAACCATAGGGGTTCAACAATGTTACATAATTCATAGCACTGATACTTCACACAATCGCTCAGGAGCTGGCTTGTGTCATCCATTTCAAGAAACTTATAAATAGGCGCATGGGTTTCGATCGCGTGGGGTAGCTCATGCATGCTGCACATGTGAATTCACAATGAGATCACAGTACCAAAACAATTCTGTGCTGTACTGTATTGATCGCACAGGTTCCTCTAAACTGCCTGTCTCCACTTTCCGGCTACAGTAGCGTAGTATCCGTGCAAGTCAGTGACCGTCGTTGGGCGGTCATTCTCGTCAACGGTGTCCAACAGACTTGTGACACCTAATGTGAAGACCTCAGAAGGGTAACACCATTGACTTCGGAGTGCGTGGAAACTAACCCCAATATGGGGTAGACTCTACCTCAAGTTACTTATTGATTGATAGCACAGCACACAAATTCGTCTTGAGAAACCTCATCTTAATGAGCAAGTCGTGCACAGCTACAAGCGATGAAATGAGTCTTGAGCTTCCCACACTTCATTCCCTTGGCTTCGTCGTTTCTCAAGAAAGACAAAATGACATGTCAGCAGTCCAGAATATCTTCTAGAGTCTCATAAAAAGAGAACCACCTCGACGGATCCATGCGTCTCTCATAATCAAAACTGGTTTTGGGACGTTAAACCCCACAAACCAAACCAACCATCGACGGATCCATACAGGTTTCAGTGACTTGATGGTCAATCGCGTGGCCACGCACACAAGATCAAACTTACGGCGCAGCTCCCGCGATGACTTCAACAGAGCAGGCAAGTGCACACAAAATCGTGAACTCCCTTAAACTAGCTCGTCCTAATTCCATCCTCCAGAGCGTTGTATGTAGGTGGTACGGATTTTTGAAGTGAAGCGCCTTGAATTCGCAGTTGGAGAGATGCAACTTCTCTGTGAAATTTCTCTATGTAGGAAGCTGAGTGTCAGAGCGCAGAACAGCTACGTCGGCTAAGGTCTTTGCAACCTTCTGAAACGCCGTTTATACGAACATGTGAATTGATACTGTGTTACACTGTTGGAGTACTTGCAAATCTATCATGATGGCCCTACTTTCAGGAAGCTCGTCATTGTAGAATGCTGCCAGCACCACCACTTTCGGACGTCCACGGAGTTCCGGCGACTCGTCGATGGAGACGGAAGTCTTTCAACGAAGAACTTATCGTTGCAATGTCTTTGTCATTGACTTGATGTGGATATTTCCGATATATTTGATCACAGCCTGGCATCGTGCGTGCCGCCGGGCACTTGCTTCGAAAGAGGCTACCAAGAGGTTCATCGGCCTGGTGCAGTGGAATCCCAGCATAACAGAGTGGACGGCAAAACTGGTGCCGGATGTCATTCGCGTCTTGTATGTTTGATCGGCCCCGTGTGCTGCATTCTTCCAGCGATCTTTGCTGTGGCGGGTTGGTTATGATGAGGCGGGAATAAGATGATGATGTGAACAAATCGGATTGCTACCATGTTAAGTCTGTTTAAACACCTGATATAGAAGTAAGCGTGCAGGACAAACGGAGAAACCTCGTCAAACTGTACGAAGCATTCCGCATTCACTCTCACGTAGCTAAATCCAGAGCACCAACAGTTCAACAAGGACTCACATGTGTCTAGAGGGCGCTTGTACATCCAGACGTGGCACTGAGATTGTAAATGCTCCGCCATTATCGAGGCGCCCTTGCAGTTTACAATGCTCTCACAGGACAATGCTCTCACAATGCTCTCACAGGTCCATCTAGCGGAAGACATATCAAGAAATGTCTCGACTACCATGTCCTCCTAGACGGCGGCCCCGCCACGGTGGTCTAGTGGCTATGGTACTCGGCTGCTGATCCGAGGGTCGGGGGATTGAATCCCGGCTGCGGCGGCTGCATTTCGATGGAGGCGAAATGTTGAGGCCCGTGTGCTGTACGATGTCAGTGCACGTTAAAGAACCCCAGGTGGTCGAAATTTCCGGAGCCCTCCACTACGGCGTCTCTCATAATCAGAGCTGGTTTTGGGACGTTAAACCCCAGAAAACAACAAACAACATCCTAGACGGCGAGCGTGCCCGCCATCTCGGAGGCCATGCGACTACAGCAGAGCCTATATGCGGTCTCATCGGATGCTCAGCATCCACTTTTTTTAGCATTTCATTCTCACGACACCATTAAAGAAGTGAAGTACTGCAATTGCCATTTCACCGACCATAAGGCGATGCTTGTTGCGGTTGGCCGGAAGAGGTCTCCAGAAGAACAAATCGAACAGCTGCACGAAGTCAACGCACGAAGGACGACAGAATGTGACCAATTACGAATAAAAGTGTCACGCCTACGCGCAGTTCATAATACAGGACCATGTGACTACATCACTGTACAAAATTTTCATGAAATTGATATAAAAGTGTTGTTAAATAGATCAAAAACCTCCACCATTACTATAGATACGTCGCGCGCGCGCGCGTGTGTCTGTGTCTGTGCGTGTGCGTGTGTGTAACAACACACATTAATAAGTATGCACTGAGTGGTTGAAGTGCACACTAGGGGCCGGATTTCGCTATCGCGTTCAACTCTTAAAGGCGAAGCTTAAGGGTCCCCCAATTTTTCGATGTTGTCTAAGCGTCCTAGCGCCGTTGTCGCCTGGTGCGCCATATTTTCGCTAGGGAACCAGATATAAACAAGTCTCGCGCTCCCGCATGCCCTAGACACACTGACCCGTTGACATCTCTCGCTCCGCGCGCGAAAATGCCTTTGCGATGGGTGCGGTCTGCGAGATACTGTCAAGGACGCTTAAAACATGCCCTTTCCATAAAGAACGAAAGGCGGTCATATTGGCCATTAAAATAGGAGCTTATCTTATAAATCCGAATTGTCAACAATTTTACCAGCGAGTGTTTATCGGATTTTTGCGGGTTGATCCGAAAGCAAGGAGACCTAATCATCACTGGCTTTAGCCCAAGCAGTCCTCGTTCTTCATTCAAAAGCATCAGTCCTCACCTGCTTGAAAATAAAGCAGCAAACTAAACGAAGACTGAAATGTTCGAATGTGAGCAATCGAAGCATATGACCAACGTTCAAGAACCTTGGCTGCTGAAAACGTCCTCGAGTCCAGTCTGTTGAGTACTTTTTGAAGTGGGTAGCGCTGGGTGTCTAATGGCTGCAAATACACAGCATGTGTTGAATTGTTTCTTAGGTCCCGCAAACATCGCAGGTAGATGTATCAGCCATGCTGATGCGATACGAGTATGCCTTTGCAAATGCTGCCCCCTTCAACAGGCGGCATAACAAGGTTGCATCGGAGCGGTAAATTCTTGATGACAGGTGTTGCTTCAAGTTAAGAACCAGTATAAGTAGGTGTCACTCAGGGGAGTCGAATTACCAAATTTATTCAGTGCAACGTGGATTCCCACTGTCTACGACATCACAGGTAGCACGACGCGGCTCAATCTTTGCCAGTTTGTAAGTAAAAACTTGAAGCCGAAGATGACTGAACTAATTATGCCGCTTACCAGTTAACGAGGCACGCAAAGTGCGCACACCCGAGATACACACGCGTACATATGCCATTACACATACATACACACGCGTACATACACATGCGTACATACACGCGTACATACACCGATTAACAGTGTTCTAATATGTACATTTAAGGTTTCCTCATGACCGCGTCTGCGCCCACAATCCTCAAGCGCTGAGGGAGGTCTCAACGCTAGAAAACCACGAAAACCTGGCAGCGCAAGTGCAATCCTCTCTGGAATACGCTGAACGAGGAAGCAAGAACGGAGGCTGCCTACTCATCAACCATCTCTCAGTAACGACAAAGTTTTATATTTTTTCCCTCAGGAGCAGAAGGTCAAAGCGGGCGCCGAAGTTTTAGCACCCGTTGGCTGGTGGCTGTGACGTGCGCAAATTTAAGCAGCAGGGCTCTCTTTCCTTTAGGAGAAGTGCACTTTCCCCTTACAGCCCGTTTGTCAATAAACAAAAGGAACCGGCTCGGGAAAAAAAGAAACACAACAGAAGCAGCTTACTTTGGCCGCCACTCTCCCGCGGGACCATGCTAGTTTGTCGCTCGCTCAGCTGACGAGTGAAAAAAAGAAAAGAACGAAAAGAAGGCTTAGCGCTGCGAGCCGCTTCGAAGGCGGAGTAGCGCATGGGCGTTCGTCTGCATCTCTTTCTTCCTCCAAATGCGTGCCTAAATCATTCCTTGGCTCTGTTCCCTTCTCCGGCTGTGGTGCTGGACCCGTTGTTTCCAACGCTAATTGTGCGAGACAAGGCGGAAGTTTATTTACTCAACACTCGCTGGGGGAAAGCCGCGCACGCGTCCCATGGGTGACATTCTCGAGGCCACACAAGGACCCCGCGAATGAGCTTGGGATGTACGACACGCCACTAAGAAACGCCGCCTGTCGGCCAACTTTCTGCAATATTATGCAAACGAGCTAAAGTAGTTGGTGTTCGGGGAAAACGAAATTTGAGTTGTTTTTGTTTGCCTGTTTTTTCCTGAGTCTGTGCGTAGAAAACTACTGTTTTACTGGGAAAGGGGAGTAAGGAACAAAGGTGATGGGGTAAGCTAAGTTTACTGTACAACCTGCAAATACATTGCATTAGTGCAAGTTAGCGTGGCGTTAACTTTTGGCCTACGTTAGCTATATATTTGGAAAAAGCAGCCAGGTCTAAGTTCAAGTTCAAAAACTTCTCCCTGTTAATATTTCTTTGTTGCTTGCCGTACGGTCTTATTACCTTTCTTACCTCATTCACCACCACTATTGAGAACGCAAAGTTTTATGGTGATAGAAGCATTGTAATTAACATTGAACATGGTACACCTTTCTTCCTTTACTCCCCCTTCAAACAAACTTGCACTGATCGAAAAGTCCCGACTGTTGTAGGAAGTAAATCATAAGCGAGAAGTGTGACGTGCAATAACCTACGTTTTAATATTTCAGAAATTACAGAAAAGTGCTTCAATGACCAAAGCGGTAGCATTGAGTATACATGCGCATCCCCGTAAATCGAGGCGGGCTTTCTGCGGACATGGTGCTCTCGTTGCATAAATAAGGAAACTGCGAATTCCTTTAACAGGGTGTCTTGTACCGAAAGTACCACTAGGCTTATGCCTTTGTCCTAATTTCAAGAAAACACTGAAATGAAGCGCCCATAGCAAGTATTTTGCTTTTTAGTTTGCTAAAATCGTCGGTACAAGGCTTTCATATGCTGCCCAGAAACTCCCGTTCAGCGAGCGTGAGTGCATAGCCTAGTCGTTATGGCACGCCTTCAGAATGTGAGGTGACGGGCCCAAATTGCACGTCGACGAGAACATTCACCTTATTTATTTCTTTATTCTTCACGACGGCGCAGTGTAAACTGAGACAGCTTCGCTATAAATCTTGTCAAGCCAGGTCAGATGGTAGCGCAACGCTTCACGCGGCGTGACGTCATTCATTTGCGCTCAAGTCTACACTATTAACGAAATCCTGCAGAGAATCCACGCCTGCAGGAAAGAAACCAAGTCAGATTTGGGCCGTCGCTGTACAGTTCGTTAGGGCGGCTCCGTAGGCGTCCTCCAAAGAAAGCGGCCCAATTCTAAGCGGCCTCTCACGATACATGTGACGTCACTTATGCAGGATTTTGGATCAAATTCGTCCTGGTTAGGTAGGGCGTGCGCTTACGCGTAAAGCCAGACAGGCGGTCTGCGTTTAAGCGGCCCCACGACGGTTGCGGAATAAAATGTTAATTGCAGCGAGTATATGAACGCTTCACCAGCGAGTTGCATCAAGGAAACGCACTGTATAAGACACAAAGCATGCACTGGCACATGTGACATTTGTATTAAGGCAAAAACAACTAAGGAACCGAACCGAGGCAAGCTCGCACCGATAACCGATATCGTACCGATCACGTCACAGTTCCACCGCTCGCCGGCGTGCTTTTCCACGGGTATATATAGCTACCACTTTTTTTTTATTGCGATAGCAATTATATGCACAGTCTCGGCTGGTTCTTGCCGTCCCCGTCGCCGCCGTCATGAACCATATATGTATAAGTATGTATATATATATAAAAGTCCAAAAGAAAAATAATTCAGATAAATGCTTCCGAAGCGCGGTATCGAAGCAGGAACCTCTCGCTCCGCAGCGCGTGGCGCCTAACCACTACGCCACAAAGAGCGGATCCTTCAGGGAGCTCACAGTGAGCCTTATATACACGCCCTTTACCGCTGGCAGGACTCGGAGACGGCAGGCACTTATAAGCGTTTCTTAATTACCAGTGAGGTGGCGCGAGGAGCGCAACGGACGCATTTAAAAGTCGTCGGCCAGCTCCCTCGCTCGCTTCTAATATTTGCGCAGGGCCTTGCCCTTCCGCTGTCTGCTCGCGCGGTTGTCTCGTGGTGGGAGGAAGAGGGATGTTTCGAGCTTTGACCGTGATGTCCGCGCTGATGTTACGGGAGCGTACGAAAGTCTCACTCGAGCTCAAGGAACGCCGCTAAACGAACAAACAGAAGATGAACGCGAACTATCACGAACAAACAGAAGATGAGCGCGATTCGTATTTGTAGCTTTGTGACACACAACGTATAAAGCCCTTCGTACCAGCACGCGCTGCCCACGGGAGGCGCTCACTTAGCAAGTGCATGTTTGCTACAATTAATATTGCTCCTGAAGCTGCGAGCCTCACTTCGTATAGCATTACAGTTTCTTGCTATCGCATTCATTGCTTCGCCCTTGCGGCGAAACTGTTACTCTTCTTTTTTTTTGCGATCGGCCGTGGTACTCGTAACTTCAAAGTTTCTTCTTATAAGTATGCCTCGGTATTCGCTAAATACGTAACAATGGGAAGCTATGAAAGTCGTTGTGAACCGCTACTGCGTGAACATTTTTGTATTGTTGTTGTTGTTGTTCATGTCGTGCAGCAGGAATTTCATAAATCGTACTCTCTGGACTTCTGCTTCATGCATCACATACATCTCTATCGCAAGAAGTGCGCAGGTATACCAGCCATTGATAACGTCTCAGTTTGTGATACTGAAGTGTATGCATTCCATGAGCATGTGCCGTTCCGCAGTATGATTACTTCAGCCCCAAGCTGCACGCGTCGTGAGGCCGCATCGTGTTCTTAGCGGCTCGAAGACCATCTGCTTTTCGCATAAATGTTAGATAAGGACGGTACCAGAGTACACAAACATTAAAAGAGCCTATTACAGCATATGCACGTTTACCCCGGACCTGTAATATCGCGAGCTCCTCGCAGTAACAGCAGCGTGTTCTGACCGATTTAACAATCACCTGTTCGCGCATTCGGCGCTTGCGTATGCGCGCTTTGCTGCGGCTTGCATTTGTTCTCTACGTAGCACTCCGCGACATACCATTGATTGATTTCTGAGGTTTTATCTCCCAAAACAGCAATATGATTATGAGACACCGGAGTGGAGGTCTCCGGAAATTTCGACCACCTGGCGTTCTTTAACGTGCATGACATCGTACAGTACGCGGGCCTCAACATGCTTCGATCGAAATGCAGCCGCGGCTGCCGGGATTTTGGACTTCTCTGTTGCCAATGTCGACGTGAGATCTCTTGCAAAGATATTAGGTATGACCTGTAAGGATTATCTGTTACTGTATTTCTCAATGAAATTTATCAACAGCAGAAAATAAACAGCTTATAAGAAATTTCTCTCCTCGTAGGCGTAGAAAGTTAGGCTCGTTGATCGCCACATGCGCCCATATGTTCCTCGCGCACCGCAGACTTGATAGATAGATAGATAGATAGATAGATAGATAGATAGATAGATAGATAGATAGATAGATAGATAGATAGATAGATAGATAGATAGATAGATAGATAGATAGATTGCATAAGAAACACTTTTAATTATCGTACGATTGATAAATTATCAACCAATCTTTTTTAACATGAAAGTGTTTTATGCCGGGGTCCACCAAGAAATCAGTGACGTACTTCCTGTAACGGAAGTAGTTCTTAGAAAAAATGGACTCACGTTCACACTGAAAACGTTCCACCAAGGCGGACTCGAAACGACCTTTAACCGGGATTTGGCAACATCGTTCATACAACGAGCAGATGTGCCCATTATATGTTTACTATGGCTCTTTAGAAGTTACATTTAATTGTCGTCCGGTTAAAGCAAGGGCGTTTAGTACAGTGAACTACGCTGTTTATCAAGCAAAATTACTTTTGAATTAACATCGCCTCCCTTATACTGCACTCTTGGTTCGCTTAGGTTCGCTGTGGTGGTACCGCCATCTAAGAACGACAGATAGAGCGAAGCAGATTGTCGTGCTGATTGATTCGCGCCGGCAGTCAGCGCTTCGGTAGTGTGCGCGTCTCGACCGCCGACGAAGCTAGGGCCGTGGCGTCGTCGTCCGCGTCGCCACGGCGCGTTCCAGGGGCAAAGTGCGAACGCGGCAGCTACAAAATTGGTCTTACGTGGCCAAGTGTGTTGAGTAGCGGCGCGCACTGCTCCAGGATCGCAAAGACGGCCGTAGACAAGCAAATGATTGTCCTTTCGTTGCAGTGGGCTGTGTTTCAGAAAACGATCCGCTGACAACCCGTTCGGATTCTCTTTCAAGGCGTCACTATTTGCGGACGACCCTCGTTTATGGCAAGCTTGCGTAGGGCTCTGGTGCGTGCAAGTCAGTGTTTCCAGAGCAGTGTGAGTCTCTCGAAAACTTTCTCTCGTGTACAACTGTCGAGAATCGCTGTGCCGTGTCGAGGTGCCGCTGAGGTCTAGATTTAACGTGTTCACATGTTCACAGTACCCAAGCCATCTCCCGCCTCTCGATTCGCCAGAGAGCCGCTTATGCATTCCACAACTCACGAAGTCAGATTTCACTTTCGTGTTATACAGATTCCTATGACAGAGGGATCAATCACATTTTTTTCACTCACTATTGTGAACCCCTTTCTCTCTGGCTTCATGCTTCCTATTTCTCTCATACAATATGTTAGAACAAACATTTGTGAAATCATTTGGGGACGATTTGTGCATTAAGGTTCAGAGGTACATATTTTAGTTGTTTATATGTTACCTCGAGTGCGCATGCATGACAATTTGTGACAAAAATGACACAACATTTGTTGTTATTTTGTTTTTTGGAACCAAAAAAGCAACAGTTGTCACGCCAACGTAGTGACATGAACATTTTTAAAAGCATGCACAGAAACGTTGTCGCACATTGAGCACATTCAGCAATAACGTATTGCAGCACAGCCTCAGCGTTGCGTAATGGCATATACAGTACAGGCTCAGTGTTGTGCGATAAATCGTGACCATATTAGTTAATCTCTCTCAACCTTGTTAAATATACAGTTCATGGCTTATGCACAATTCACCTATTTAAAGTGAACGCCGAATAGCATGGCTAGAAAATTCTTCTGGAATTACGTTACGTCATTCTACAAATTAAAGGTTTTCTACCTATACTGGCTCGTTGCTTGGCACGGGGGAGGCAAGTATATATTACCCCATGAGCCGAACTGAAAGTTGTGCAGATAGATATGAAAGTTGTGAAGAAGTGAGCACTTAAGCTAGGTCATGATAGAATAAATTTTCTCGGAACGTATTTTTTTAAACAATGCTATATTTTCAACAGCATACTGTTCAAGGACGTTCGCAAGCGGTATTGTGCAGAGCACGCTAAAAGAGTTGCAAACGTCACCCTGTAATTGCCAGAGCGATACCAAATCTTTGGTATGATGTACTGCAAGGCACCGGAGCGTCTTCCCACAATGGAACGCTTTGCGGTCAGAGAGATGGGCCAGCATTTTTTTTTTTTTTACTGGGACGGTATTTTTGAAAAGAAACAAAGATATAAAGAGGTCCGTCAGGCATCTTCTGCAAAACAAAAGTGCATGTTTCAATTATATTCCTACTCGAATTCTTAATGCAGAATTTTGTTTACAAGACATAATACAGAAATTCTGCTCAATGTTCTCTGGGAAATTTCGTGCCGCCCAAGCGTATGTGGGATATGCACGAAGACAAAGCAAAATGGGAAACAAAAACAAAGTTCAAAGTGCAGCTCGGTCCTTTCCATCGCTTAACATGCTCTCAAGGTCAGTCACGTTAACTTTAAAAATCTACTTGAAATGGTTGTAAATTTGTGAATATGCCAAAAAGCATTTTGCAGCTATTGGACACATGGTTTTTGATCAAACGCGGCTGCTATGCGCAGTAATGGCATGCACACGTCGTCGTCCCGACTGAGGACAAATACAAAATTAAATGCCAGAACTGAGCGAATAATAAACTACTTTGTCCTAAATGCACATTTAACCGCATGGCGGCGTCATAGCCAGCAACCCTTCGCTTAAAGTAAATAATAATTTCTGGGGATTAACGTGTCGTATGGGCAATTTGGATATGAGGCACGCCGTAGTGCAGGTCTGCGGACATTCAGACCGCTGTAGTGCTCCTTAACTCTTTCGTTAACGAACCTATACAAATCGATCGCCGGTGAAGGATTCCTAAAGCTCCCGATTTAAAAATGTCGGAGTTGTTTTTCCTGCACGTAATGCTTCTTCGTGGTTAATGCCGTACTGCTCTCCCAGAATCAGTTCATTTTTTTCCCTCTGGCGACACCACCATCTTAGACAAACCTTCGCGCCAACTGACGTGCGTCTTTTTTGGCGAGGACCATGGCCGCCGCGCTTCAGAAAAAAGGTGCCTAGCTCCTGTTCGTGCTGCATTAATATCAGCTTTTAGTGATCAAACGATTTCCAACAAGTATCATATTATGTTGTCATTCTTGCAATTATAGAAAGCTCTGCGATGATGATGACCTGAAAATAAGAGCGGCTATTCACCAGTGATCTTCGGTGCAGAATTCACGCACTTTTATTCTACCATAGCTTTTTTCTTAAAGCCCGTCGCATGTCTAACCTATTCACCTTGCCTTTTCAGTCAGTTTTCAGCAGTTTCGGCTTCGATTCTTTTCGTTATATACGACAGAGGGCCGCATACGGCTCCGCCATGGTGGTGGTCTAGTGGCTATGGTACTCGGCTGCTGATCCGAGGGTCGCGGGATCAAATCCCGGCCGCGGCGGCTGCATTTCGGTGGAGGCGAAATGTTGAGGCCCGTGTGCTGTGCGATGTCAGTGCACGTTAAAGAACCCCAGGTGGTCAAAATTTCCGGAGACCTCCACTACGGCGTCTCTCATAATCATAACTGGTTTTGGGACGTTAAACCCCACAAATCAATCAAATCAATCAATCAGAGGGCCGCATACGATCGTACTGTCGGCTCATGTCGGTAGTCACAAGTCCAACACTATCCGAAAAAGATGTCAGAAAAAAAGAAAAACTTACAGCATATCCACGGAGTGAATGATGGTGGGTGGGCGAAGCTCGGGAGGTTCATCGTAGATCGTGCCGAGTTCTGGATTAATTTAGTTAACGCGCACGCTACGAATCCTCATGGTTCAACTATGCACAAGTGAAATCTCCCACCGGAATTTCATTGCAAGTCAAGATCCAGTGCCTATATATATACATATATATGGGTTGCCGGTGAACGCTTCACCAACGCGAGCAGTCGGTATTTCTCAATCAAGAAACTTGCTAGGAGACGCTGCCTGCGCCAACGTTGTCTCTCGCGGGTGAAGGCGCGTTCTCCTTTGCGAGCTGGTACAGCGTTCCTCTAAGAAAGATGATGATGATGATGATGATGATGATGATGATTGTGGTTCGTTTAGGAAAGGACGCTAATTTCTGCAGCCCATGTAGGGAGCACGGCTAAGCGTCCGTGGGGGTGGGGGAAAGGGAGTGAAAGAGATAGAGAAGCCCGTAGTGGAGGGCTTCGGAAATTTAGACCACCTGGGGTTCTTTAACGTGCACTGACAACGCACAGTACACGGGCCTCTGGCATTTTCGCCTCCATCGAAAATGCGACCGCCGCGGCCGGGATCGAACCTGCGTATTTTGGGTGGCAGCCGAGTACCGTAACCACTACACCACCGCGGCGGAGCGTTTCCACAGCCAACGCGCGCCTTTCGCTCTCTCTCTGTCTCTCTCTCTCTCTCACAAGACAGCAGAGGCACGCGCCGGGAGAGAGAGAGAGAGGCACGCGCCGGGAGGCACGCGCCGAGGCGAACGCCGAGGGCGAGCGCGTGCCGGGAGGCACGCGGATTACGCCTGACGACTGACGCCTGACGCGTGACAAGGTTAGACTAAGAGGAGCTTCGCCCCTAAAAAACATCTCGCATCTTTCATCATCAACTACAAGTACCGCCATCTAGTTTTAAATTTATCAACTACAATCATCATCAACTACAAGTACCGCCATCTAGTGAGTACTGCAAGAACTAAACCAGAGGTTACGTACATCACCAACAACAAACCCCATGGGATGTACAGACCCACGCCCTAAGGAGCTTCGCCCCTAAAAAAGAAACTTGCTACGACGAGCCTAATGTAGAAGAAAAAACAAACACTTCTTATGAGAAGCTTGCTGCGTACCTGTGCCTCACAAAATCCACAAACTACTTCGCCGCATGCCACGAGCGATGAATCATCAGTGCTTATTATTTATCTGGAGAATGGTGCTGCGGAGAGTGCTTATTTTCCATTTATACTACTTCAGGGTAATTACCTTCCACATGTATATTCTGAATTTTCGTTTTCATGATGTTTTCAATGAGAAGCATTTCTTGGCAAACTTGAGCAGCGTTGACCGTATCTATCTATCTATCTATCTATCTATCTATCTATCTATCTATCTATCTATCTATCTATCTATCTATCTATCTATCTATCTGCGTCAGTGGTCTCCCGGTCGCCTCGTTTGCCTCGTATGCACCAAAATTTGGATGATAGGTTATAAATATATGGCGAACATTAATGGCTGACCTTTAGATCTCGGACAGGATCCTTATCATGTACGTCCCAATTAACGATACTGCAATAACGTATGGCTAATGCCCGTACTTCTGGGCCCGCGTTATTCGGGTATGCGCCACAGGTGTTTGAATTTATACGCCCGATACAAATTTGGAACCAAGTAAAATATACATTTGGCATACCATCAGACCGCATTTAAAAGTAACAAAGGCATACCGAGTGTCGTAGCCTGGGAATGTTGTATACATAACACGCACAACCACACGAACGCGCTGTAGTCTCTGCAGGCAACCTACAAGCGTGGGTATTAAACGCAGGCCAGCGAGGTGCCAAGCAAGCAATCTATCACTACGCTACGGTGGCTCCTCCCACGCAGTATAGTAAACAAACCTAATGCACCAGTAGTTGTGATTAATGCGCTTGTTTAACGTCGTTAATCTTTTTTAGCAACATATGTTTTTCTTGCACACGCCATACGTTTGTCAAACTCTGCTCTATCCCTTAGGATACGCAGCTTAGGATACCGAGCCGTGGCTCCTTCGAGGAAAGGCGCTTCTGTGCTGTGCACTAACGTCTGTGCCAACGTTACGTCGCTATGACCTATAATTTAGTCCCCACGGTGCTGTCAAGTTTCTTGGTTAGCACATGGATGTTAGGCATACACCTACGTATGCCCTTTACACACAAGCGTTCATCCTATTCGTGATACATCGCTGAATGCCACATGATCCCGCAGAGACATCTTCGTCATTGACTGCTTTGCATGACACCGACTCCCAAAGTGCGGGGGATCTGCCAGATTTTTTTTGTGCGTATTGTGTATTTTATTATTATTTATGTGAACCTCCCATGAAAATGACACGCTTTCGAATTTTTATATCTGCAATGGTACAATTTTTATTTCGTAACCTATGTTTCTAGAGCATCTTTATCACGTATAATTTGATGCTCTGCAGTGTGTCCTGGAGCACAGTTTGTACTCGAAATAATATTTTTCAAGACCTATGAAAAACGATTATTTTCGTGCAGTAACAAAATAGTTAAGGCGCATTTAAATCTAAGTACACGGGCCATTAGCTTGTCGCGTCCATCAGTCGTGCTCAGGCCGGCGTTTACGGTGTCAGCAGCTGAGCTTCTTAACAACTGCACCACCGCGACGCCGTTCCGCTTCATCTTATATTCACCGAAAGCATGCAGCTTCACTCGTCTTAGCGCAAGTAAATAATAACGCACAAGATGTTTTTATCAAGGCGCACATACGCTCGTCGATCGATTCCCGTACAATGACTGCATTGCCTTCGTATGTGTTTCCCAACGCACACTTCTTTCTCCTCGATTGTTTCTAAATGCTTGTAATACCTCTTTTTACTTTTGATTGTGTGTTGCAGGCGACACGCTGTATAGAACGACACCTACGCGTGCCTAAACAAAAGCGATATAGATCCATCACTTCCCATTTTTGTTGGGACTGGGTCGTGCCTGCCTGGGTATGCGTAGTGGCTCGCTCACTTCAGCCTTCATGGCAGAACCATCGCGATTGCAAAAGGTTTTAAATGCGAGGCATTTCTTGGAGAACGTAACTAACTTTCACCGTATCTATCTATCTATCTATCTATCTATCTATCTATCTATCTATCTATCTATCTATCTATCTATCTATCTATCTATCTATCTATGTCTTGGTGTCCTCCTCTTCATCTCGTTCACCTGCTATACCGAATATTTGGAGGTATAGTGTATATAAAGGCATGACGAACATGAGTGCATGATCTTTACATCACTGGCATGATAAACTCGCCATGTACGTCATGGTTAACGACACTGCAATCACGTGTACTTCATACCCTTTGTGCTCGGTCTACGGTATGCAGGTATGCGCCACAAGTGTTTCAATTTTGTAGAGCCTATGCCAATCATCGGTCAACTAAATTTACATATGAAGCGCCGCGGCTTCAAGGATCGAACTCACGACTTTTTGAGCACCGTATATGGCCCACTGCCTCCAGGATTGCCCCACATTTTTGTGTTCGCGGTTCTCACGGCCGGTCGGCTTAAAGAGCTCGACGTTAAAACAAGAAAGGATCTGTAGACATAACAAGCACAAAGAGGCACATGCAACTTACCAAGCTTTGGGCGGTATCGAACACGGGTACTCGAGGTGCGAAACAAACACGCTACCATTAGGCTACAGCGGCTTCTTGCACACGGTATTTAGAGTATACAAACCTATTGCGCCAGCAGTTGTAATGATGGGACTTGTGCGATGTGAATTGTGCTTCTAATGCGATAAGCACTGCATAGCGATATATATGTTCAGCTATCATTCGGCACGCTTTTATACAACATTTCTCGATCCCGTATGAATACCTCAACGCTTATAATTACACACCAACGCACCGTATAGTGCAGTTTTTCTTCGACAAAACAGCCATCTATGCTTTGGACTAACTTTAGTGCGAACGTTACGCCGTGCCATGAGCTACCACTCAGTCGCCACGGTGCTGTGCCTTTCGCGGTTAGCCCACGTAAAGCGCTCATTCGTGGGCTCATTCGCTTTGCACAAAGACCTTGATATTACTCGCAACACTTGGTTTAATGCCAAACAATTTGTCATAGAATATTTCCTCGCTGAATGCTTCGCACGACAACGATTCCCGCAATGCGTGGGATATCCTGGATTTTTGGGGGGACGTTAAACACCACAAATAATATCCAGGATTTCTTCGTTCTTTCTTTGTGTCCCGTCTACCGCGCAGTTCACGAGAAGAAAAAATTGTAGATGCCTATTGGCTGAACCAACGCCTTGCCTAGTTAGCTCAAGATAACTGCAGTCACTCTCAGACAGCTGGGAGGCAGACGAACGAATGGTCTTAAACAGACAAGCTGCTAGCACAACTAAAGTCGACCTTTCTGCAGTTTTAAGAATACCCTTGATTCGGCCTCTCGCCTTCCCCTTGAAGGGGACGAACAGTTGGTTCCCATAGAAACAACAACGGCATTTTGTACTGTCGTCGAAATGTACTTTTCGCGTTCAGCGGCGAGAACACGGCGAAGATGGTGGCACAAAACCCACACACGCGGCCGACTCAGTGTTCACAGAACAAAGAGACGAAATGGCGAAGCCCGGAACGACTGCGCTTCAGGCCTTCAAGCATGCGCAGGTTCGGCGCAAGCGACCTCTTCTCCGCGCTCGTCTTTTTATTTTCTAACGCAGGTTTGCATTTACAGAGCAGACCGCGTGCGCACAGGAATTCCGCGGCGCGTGAAGATAGACACGCATGTATTTTTTTCGCTGGGCTTTCTAAAGTAAGGATATTAGCCGTGCCGTTGAGGTGTGCCACTTCAAGAGAGTTCATTATCCGTAGTCACGTGGTAGCACAGCGTCACGCGGCGCGATGTAACTCACTTGTGCTCTGGGCCTCTGGAGACTCAAGCCCAAGCGGCCAAAGTAAGAGCCTTGAAAGACCTGTAGTAGTAAACCTTTAGCTTTAAAAATGAAAGAAGGGTGGCCGCGAAGTACCACACGTTACTACAATTTACAAGAACTGCAAATCCTATACTTTGTTCCTTGATATATGAAAGAAAAAATCCAAATAAAAGTGACTGAAATTCCACACTACCAAAGTTTGCCCTCCAAATTTAATTATGTGATATACCACTGAATTCCTGCAACCTACAACCAAACTGCGATGGCGCCTCCGTAGCACGAGGCTTGAACGGAAACTGGTGCGGTGAGCGTGAGTGAGCAGGTTGAATGAAGCGTGAAGCGTCATTGGTGAGGTCACAGAACTCATGATGTGGGTGCATTCAATGTACTTACAAAAAAAGGACTAGAAAGAAGAAAGAATGGCTCTAAATATTGTAAAAAAGAAACATTGTAATAATAGATGATGGGGTTTTACGTTCCAATACCCTACACGATTTGGGACGCGCCCCGTAGTGGAGGGTTGAGAGTCATCCGTATTACCTGGGTTTCTTTAACGTGAACCTAAATCAAAGTGCATGGGTATTCTATTTCTCTGCATTCCGCACCCATCGAAATGGGGCATCCGTGTGGGGGTTCGATCCCGCGACTTCAAGCTTAAAGCAACAATGTTGTAAAGTAGTTCTTTTTGTTTTTGTTTTTTTCAGGCCACCTACCAAGCTCTAATTTTTCTTTAGTGCGCTAGATGCCAACCTTAGGCGAAAAGCAAACTTTCTTGTCCTCGCTCAATCGGTGCAAATTTTCCGTAAACTGATCACCACAACCAGTGAGCGCGCATTGTAGCCATTGGTGTAGCACTGAATCACCTGCTGTTTCCCTTCCCTCTCCGTTTACTGAAAAAGTACAACGTGTTACTTTTGTTTATAATATACCAATGTGTAGAAAACCTAACGTATAGCTCTGAACCATAGTGAAGAGATTTACGATGCACAAAGATATGATAAAGGCCATTGAACCTCCTCCAATAAACACAACCTGTGCCTACTTCACTCAGAGGCTTTATTATGCAAGAAGTATTAAATTTCGTACAGGGATCATGCGTAGACTATTGCGTGTATATAGCGGAGCCATCGTGCTACTACGTGCGTCATCCTTTTGCGTACGCTATTATCTTGCCGCTTCGGAGGCGCATTTCGAGCTATTGAGGAAAGGCGAGCTGCCATTCCGAGCGACCACTCCCGTGCTGCGGCGAATGCGGCAGCGCAACTGCAGGCATCCATTAGTGAGTGTGTTCGCTGCGTCCACTTCGGCAGAGACGGTGCCGGCCTGCCCCAAGAGTACCCGACCAAAAGGAACGAGGGACAAAGCGTTGTCCGCATAGCGTATTTTTTCCCCATCCACAGCCAGGGGAATGGCTCTCAGCACACGACCGGCGACGCCAACGACTGCATGTAGCCCCTGTAGGACAGATGGAATGTGGTAATGGCGATGCGGATTCCCCCTTCGTATTCAAGATTTTCAAGTTTGTTTTCAATGGCCATCACATTGTAACGAACTCAGCCGAGCTCCTTCTGCCACTCTAGAGCACACACTATAGGCCTTTATTCGAGAACGTAAACGTGCCCGACTCACTAGGTTACGCCGAAGACTGCGTGCGTGCGTGCAGCACGCACGCAGACCTTAACAGTGCAAGTAGGAATTCTGGGACTTGAAAATGCAAACATAAATAACGCATATGGGCCACTAAATATTGCGTGCTGTAAAGTAGACTCGATTGATATTTCGACCCGAGTGTTCCGAGTGAGTTTTGAAAATACCGCGTGGCGAGATGCATACGCTGTTTTCTGTAATACGAATTATACCAATGCCGTGTTCAAGATGCCGAAGTTACATTTCTTGAAATTGATAGAAAAAAATTTACAATACTGAGTACTGTAGCTTCAACACAATGCATTGTCGGGCTAGTTGGCGTGAATCCATAGTGCTTATTTAGCGCAAAAAAAAACAATACACAGGAAGGAAGGACAGGACAAAGCGCTTTGTCCTGTCCTTCCTTCCTGTGTATTGTTTTTTTGCGCTATAGTAAGCACTATGGAGTACTGTAGCGTTGCGCACCCTACAGTATGTAGCACTTCAGTGTACTAAGTATTGTATCTAATATGATGCTGTACTGTCAGCGTCTGAGTATTGTATGATGGCACGATATGTGCGCCTGAGACAAAGCATTGAATAGAGGTTAGAGCAGCAGAAAAAAATAGAAGATTGTTGTTTCGGAATACTGCCCGAAAGCAGCCCCAATAGGCGTCGTTTTCCCTATTACGTTCTATAAGTGAGGTAGGTTCACTGGCCGAAGATACTTACATCGAAAGCCTAATTAATCACTATTGACTAACAGAAATACACCGACTACTAATTGAACGCCAATGAGGCATTTTTATTTCCGGGAATCCGTGCACACTTTGACAAACTGCTAATTTTCTCCCTTTTCTTTAGCGTCTGATGAAATAATTCGCGTGAGATGCGCTTGAAGAGCAGCCCGACGTTATCGTCAAATGAGTGTGCCCAATGGAAAAATTGGGCACACTCATTTGGGCACACGCCCTAACCCGCGAGAGACAACGTTGGCGCAGGCAGCGTCTCCTAGCGAGTTTCTTGATTGAGAAATACCGACTGCTCGCGTTGGAGAACCGTTCACCGGCCAGCCATATATATATATATATATATATATATATATATATATATATATATATATATATATATATAGGCACTGGCTGGATCTTGACTTGCAATGAAGTGCCGGTGGTGGGAGATTTCACTTGTGCATAGTTGAACCATGAGGATTCGTAGCGTGCGCATTAACTAAATTAATCCGGAACTCGGCACGATCTACGATGAACCTCCCGAGCTTCGCCCACTCGTCATCATTCACTCCGTGGATATGCTGTAATTTTTTAACGATACTTATTGGTAATAAAAATGTCATGACAGTATATAAGGCAGTATTGCGCCTACTTTCTTTGTGCGCTTACACTACGTCACGAAGGAAAAGCTAAGGCGCTTAGAAGGTTACATTGAAAAACCTTAAAGAAAAAGCTTTCCCAATTAATATACTAATTATCAACTTCAGGGAAGCTGTATGAATAGTTGTTGGGCGTTACGATTTATGGCTGGCCCTGTTTTTAGAAATTCAAATAAACACGTGTAACTTGAGATATCTGTACATTAATACAATGTGCAATATTGAGTGCGAGCGCGCCGGGAGCACAGGAAATGCGCCCACTTTTTTACGTGAGACCGAACTTTTTGTGTAGAAAAAATGAAGGAAGTTCAATAATGGCGTGTCGCTCTTCCGCTCTTCCGTCAGTTCGTACGGCGAGGAACGGCGTGAATTTTTAACGAGAAAACAGCTGTACTACAGGCTGTCACAAAATACTATAACCTTCGTTTCAGAACTAGAATCCGTTAAAAAAGTGCAGTGCGTTTTGCATGCAAAAGGTACGACGGGAATTTTTCACCGTCGGAATTACTTCCCCAACAAGGCCTCTCTACACTTCCAAAACGCCGCCATGTTGAATGCCTGAAATGTTTTTACGATCTAATCAACTGTCCGCGCCTTGACACTCTACATAATTATCTTAATTTTCCCAGACCTTTATATACGAGAAGCTGCCACGCCTTTAACATTGCAACCATTTTGCCCGCACTGACATATTTAAGTGTAGCGTTTTTTGTTCAACAATCGAAGCTTGGAATTTTTTGTCCGGAAGCCTCTACTCTTTATCGCTTCAAGAATTTGTAGAAACGTGCGCATGAATGTTCACTGTG
Source organism: Hyalomma asiaticum (assembly GCA_013339685.2). Lineage (NCBI taxonomy): Eukaryota > Metazoa > Arthropoda > Arachnida > Ixodida > Ixodidae > Hyalomma > Hyalomma asiaticum. Next base: position 247,958,980 of record CM023481.1, on the reverse strand, counting down.
CTGTTCTTTTCCCACTCCTGCGATAGCCTCATCGAGGCTGCAGTATGTAAAAATAAATAAATAAATAAAAATTTGTTGGCGTCTGGCCGCCGTCGTTTCGCTAGTCGACCACAGTGCAAAAAAAATAGAGAAAAAAATCGGGTGAAACAACAAGTCTTTGCTTGCATGCGCTACTCAGTATCGTTACTGCTTAATGCTTCAGTATCTATTTGAAGATCAAACCTTTGCGTCTGAATAATGCGTTATGCTTGCAATTCAAAGTGCACAGCAACTTTTTTTTATTGGTATGGTAAAGGAGATGTTGACGCACAAATAAGGCGCCGGCTACTCATTGACTACCGAGTGAGATGAACGTTCAATATGCATGGGTTGGTATAAGAAGCATTTCAGCGTAATCAGAATAATAGTAGTAGCTGATTTATTTATTTATTTATTTATTTATTTATTTTTTTTATTTATTTACGCATACTGTAACCAAACATTTGGTTATAGCAGGAGTGGAAAAATAAAAATGAATTTTTATTGTTTAGATATACGTTGCGTCATTTCAATGGCACAAAGAAATTCCTCTAAAGGGCACTCGCGTACATTCCCGGGTAAAGCATTCCAACACTGGATCGTATGAGGGAAAAAAACTGTAAAAAAAAACAAGTCTGAACGAGATTAATAAGGAACAATATTTAAAGCATGATATTGCCAAGTACTTGACGGAGCTGAAAGTGAAACGTAGTCCTGTAAAGAGCTGCATGTGGTTGTTGTTACTGCTACAAAAGAACAGCAGCATCAACACACACACACACACACACACACACACACACACACACACACACACACACACACACACTCACACTCACTCACTCACTCACTCACTCACTCACTCACTCACTCACTCACTCACTCACTCACTCGCAAATGCACACACGCACATAGAGATTGCGCACGTATACAAGTTCAAAAATATAGCGATACACTCGAGGGACGGTTTCAGCTAAAGAAATAACAATGTCAGCGCACAAAACAAGAACGTTTACCGTCAGTGGATGGCATCTGGTCATGTAGGTGAAGAACAAGACATAGCAAAGCAATCAACGTAACCTAATGAACAATCACCTGTGTATATCCACACAATGGCGCTAAATGGTTCATGTACCACGTACTGCGATTGAGCCCTGTGGTTACGCGCTTCTATGTCTGCCCTATTGAGCTCTACGATGCGACCTCATTTATTGAAACGACAACAGCTAGACCTTTCAGCCAATCTTGACTTACATTCAGCAATATTTTTTCCCCCACTTCTGCAGTAATTCATGCAATTGATATGATGACTGAAAGCCATTACTTTTGCCTGTGCAGCACCGCCACGAATCTAAGGTTCTTTTTAAATTTCTTAGCGAACTTCGGCGACTTTGAGCGTATCTATCTATCTATCTATCTATCTATCTATCTATCTATCTATCTATCTATCTATCTATCTATCTATCTATCTATCTATCTATCTATCTAGACGCCTACGGCTTTGTGCTCTCCTGGCCGCTTCGTTAATGCGATGTATGCGAAAATTGGTATGCCCCAACATGACTGCATGACGAACATAAATGACAGGTCATAACATGAAAATCATGACATGCATGTCATGAGTGGCATGATTTACATGCCACGGTCTCGGTGCTCTCCTGGCCGTTTCGTTAATGGGATGTATACGAAAATTGGTATGGCAGATGACTGCGTGACGAACATAAATGACGGGTCACAACATGAGAATCATGAAATGCATGTCATAAGCGACATGATTTACATACCACGGCCTCGGTGCTTTCCTGGCCGTTTCGTTAATTGGATGTACACGAAAATTGGTATGGCACAACATGACTGCATGACCAACATAAATGACACGGTATTACATGAGAATCCTGATATGCATGTCATGAGCGACATGATTTACATGCCACAGTCTTGGTGCTCTCCTGGCCGTTTCGTTAATTGGATGTACACGAAAATTGGCATGGCACAACATGACTGCATGACGATCATAAATGACACGGCATTTCATGAGAATCATAACATGCGTATCATGAGCGACATGATTTACATGCCGCAGTCTTGCTGCTCTTGCGGCCGTTTCGTTAACTTCGTATGTACCAAAATCGTTATAGCGAGAAAACAACGCAGATCCATTTTACTTCCTAATGCGTGCTTTGCATTTCCTTGAATCCCACTACACGTGGAATCTGCCTTTTTTTTATGCCATACTTCACCCAAATATATCGACATTAGAACTCCCGGTGTGGCAGGTGCGTAAGTTAGTTTACTTGCATTGAAGCCAAAAGCACAGCATGTCTTCATGCAACGGCTATGTTACGTCAATACTGTGCCGAAATCCATCGCATGACGGTGTCACATAACGTCACGACATAACGCCATCAATAACGACATCAGAAGAGTCATGAATTTGTTATACAATGACGTAATTATGATGCAACCACTTGACACGTAAGTTTTTTCCGTTTCAGTGGGGCGCTGCAAGCTCGACGCTCACCGGGTTTTTCATTTCGTAAAACATATAATGCTTTTTAATTAATAAAGGACATCTAACTACTTTTTGTGTAGGCGCTAGTTTAGCCTGGTTTTGGGCACATTCGTGCCAATTCCCAAGGGTGCAAAAATAAAACAAAAGAAAAAACAATGGGAACGCCACACCTTCCAGCCACTTTCTTCAAGCAATAAGAGGTTGTCCAGATAAGGCACCGTCACTGACTTCTTTGGCTTTCACAGCTGGCATGAATACGCCTAGCTGTGAAAAGTGCACGCAGCGCACGGACATGTGCAAAAAAGCATGCAGCGCGCTTTGCACGCTGTTTTAGGGGATCGTCTTCCAAAATCCCCCTCTCCCGTGGCAAGTGTTACATAGGCCAAACATGCAAGAGCGTTAATAATTGTTTGAGGTAACACCGTGCGTCTGCTGAAGCATTTGTAACGGGATTCGTCACTGCAAAATGTGCATGGGCACTCAAGCGTTGACTGACACATCTGTTTTTGGAACCTTTATGGCTCAGAGGGAGAATGGTATGAAACATTCTGCATTAATAAGGCGAAGGGTGCATCAGGAGTGAGTCTGTGGCTTTCTCTGGAAAAAAAAAACACCTATACCTATGCAAAACCTCTCAAAATTATCGGGCATAAAGGGCGCAAAATATTGTTATGCGTATGCCCCTCTTTGTGCGCTTGAGTGCGTTTTACTTGTATCTGCCCCAATTCTGGTGCCATTGTAAAATTGTGTACAATGCTCGGTTGAAGTTCGAAGTTCGACATATGTGCCCTCTTTCTGTGTCCCGTCATAGAATTGCGTCTATTTAAGCATCTCGAGACGGCAGGCACTCGCTTTGAACTGTACCTCCTTGTCTCTTTTTCTGCGGCGATTTCGTCGGCTCACATTTACTCGAGTATTCCGTCCACCATAAATGGCATTCACTTAGACACCTAGGTAGGATCCCAGTACACAAACCCGCCGGATAAGCTATAAAGTTATGTCTGTCTGTCTGTCTGTCTGTCTGTCTGTCTGTCTGTCTGTCTGTCTGTCACAGGAATGCCACTTATCAAAAACATTGCATTTCCTTTTCAAAGGAGAAAGTGGTGTGTTTCTAAATGTGCTACGTGTGGTCAGAAAAAGTCTCGACTTAGCGCGCCCCACATCATCCTATTTATGACTAAGTTGTTTGCTTCATCGTTTTGCCTTTTTATGTTGCAATAAGAAAGGTGCATCAATTAACGTGGCATTATGACGTGCAAGACGCCATGCGAAGGCTGAGCAGTCAAAGTGGCGCGGATGAACACGATATGAGCGTCCTTCCTTCCTCCTTGTTGTCTGCTGAGTGGCTTTGCACCGATTCTCCACGGCGTTGTAGCAAACTACTGAGATGTAGTATATGGTCGGTCGCTGGTTTCTGCATCGCATGCAGGGTAAAATCTAAAAGATCCAGTATAACACACGCATACGCTCAACGTGCTCATAGCTTGAGGAAGTGTTGACAGCTGCAAATCGTTAAGAATAAGTGTTTGCCCCATTTATAATAAAGAGGTTCTGTAAGTTTAAAGCATGTGCAAGAGCAGTAATCTGAAGCTACGTCTTGTTTTCCTGCTACCAATTTATTTCTTAAAAGCAGTGGTACAATTATCGGCTGCACAAAGCGCACTCAGCGGCACATTCAGGGCCTTCTAAGAGGTTGTCACAATTATTCTGTCTTTGACATCTCACTATTGCCGCTGGACAATTTATTTTCCTACGAACAAAAAGACTTGCATTGACCGAGAAACCTATTGTTTTTCAGCTAAGCTCATATACAAAAACACGTCAAAACATAAAACAAAGAGGGGCTTCGCGTGGCGTATACCGACAATTTCAGAAGCCTCTGCTACCAGGCGATGACAATTAGCAAGCAGTGCTTTGTCAAGCGCGTCAAAAACAATTACACGCGCCACGGTGCTTTAACAGAGACACCCGACAGCAATTAGGGAATGGAGCAACAAAGAGGAACTGGAGCTAGGGAACAAGTGAAAGGGAAAATAAAAGATGCAGAGCAAAAGAGACTGAGCGAAAGCAAGACGCTTTATTTCAGGAGTGCTCCACGTTGACAGGCAAGCTTCGGCCGCGGGGCCATCAGGGAGGCACGCGCGGGACATCCGACGGAAAAGAGGACGCCGGGGGACGTCGTAGCACGATCGGTGTCAAGTACGCCGTCCTCGAGCAACGCAAGAATATACAGACAGCCGCTGCGGCAAGCGATATCAGAGCGCTACCAGAAGGGCTGAATTTCACGATGAGACACGAAGGGTGCTCGACGGCATCAAGTAAACATCACTCTGTAAAAAAATAAAGGAACAGCGACGACTGTGGCTCTTTATCTTCCTTATTGGTTGTGTAAAGAAGGATCAGTTTCTCGAACTCGATGTTTTCGTGAGACTGCATAAACTTGGCTCGCTTCACTGTCCGCTTAAATAATCGAAAGAAGGAAACTAAGGTTTTGCGTTGGTGGCATAAACGCGAAAAAAAGTAGAATATGAAAAATATTCTATTGTAAGTATTCTGGAGGGACATCAGAAGAAGCCAAGTTAAGCGAGGATTGACAAAAATGTTCTCTTACTTAACGCTCGTTCTACTGAGGTAGTTGTTGCTTGGAAAAGGCCGGGCTACATTTTCAAATGACAACAGAACAACATGCAGGGCTGTAGCTTAAATTTGTGCGCATTCTGCAGCACCTGACACGTCCTCTGACACGAGGCAGCCTTTGCGACCAGCTGCGATCGTGTTTCTCAATCCACCTTTCTCTCCGTTTTCTTCGTGCATTTTTACGGCTCCCTTGTTCGATATTTAGTCTACACTCTCTAGAACCTAGAAAATTCGAAATTTGTGCCTCCTAATACAGAATTTATGACGCTCTTCGAACGTGTGAGGTTTTCTCAAACCAAGGAAATACCAATGGAAGCATTTGTTGCAATGCGTTTGTTGGTTCTCTCAAAGAGCTGTTGTCGAGATACTGACACTGGCGTAGCCAAAAATATTTTTCGGGGCGTGTTATGCGACGGCGTGTTTAGATGCCATGGGCCTAAAAAGAGTAGAAGTAGGGGAAGAGGGCAGACATGCAGCGTTGAAAATGTTTCGGGGGCTGTCCTTGGCATTAGACCAGCTTTCCACCCTTCGCTACGAATCTGGCTTTTATTTATATGCTACTGATAAAAGAATTGCCTTAAAAAACAAAAAAGTGAAATGTAAATAAATTGAATAGGCGATAACAATAATGATAATACTTTCTGGGAGTTCGCAGAAAACGATGTGACTACGAGGCCTGCAGTAGTCGAGGGCTATAAAAATTTCGATTACCTGTGTTCTAGTCCATCGAAGAAGCGATCTCGAAAACTTCTCGGTGTTATCAATAGGGCTGTGCCTTCAAAGCAGCCTCAGAATATGCGATAGAAAGCACTTTTACAGAATGGTCAGCCATGAGCAAAGCGAATTGTACAACAGGAAACCAGAGTTCAATTCAAAGTGCGAGTATGTGGTCGACGTCGGCACCATGTCGCCATAATGCGTAAACAAAGCCAAGCCAGCGCCTTTGAGATTAAAATAAATGCTAAAAAACGGAGTGCGATGAGCAGTTCAGCGTTTAGGCGGGCCCGATTCAAATCCGCTATATCAGTAAACATGTAGTAAACCCCAGGTAGTGACCCCTGATCCGAACCATGGGGCTCAGATGATTAGGATGATAAGAATGGGGAGGAGTGCATTTGGTAGGAATTCTCAGATAATGAATGGCAGCATACTATTGTCCCTCAAGAGCAAAGTGTAGAACAGCTGCATTTTACCGGTGTTACCTACGGTGCAGAAACTTGGAGGCTCACTAAAATGGTGCACTGAAAATGACGGCGACGCAGCGAGCAATGGAACGGAAAGAGTAGGTGTATCGTTAAGGGACAAGAAGAGAGCGGAGTGGGTCTAGGAAAAAATGTCTGTTAGGGACGTATTAGTAGAAATTAAGAAGAAATGGACGTAGGCGGGGCATGTGATGCGAAGGCAAGACAACCATTGGTCATTAAGGGTAACAGAATGGTTTACTCGAGAGGGTAAGCGTGGCAGAGGGCGGTAGAAGGTTAGGTGGGCAGAGGAGATCAAGAACTTTGCGGGGATAACACAGTTGCAGTTAGGACAGGCCCGGATGTGTGAAGATCTATGGGAGAGGCCTTTGCCTTGCAATGGGCGTTGACATGATGATGATGATGATGATGATGATGATGATGATGATACTAGTAGTGTCTACGGAATCACACTGGTGGGTGGTTTGCTGAATGTATTCAGTAACATAATACTTACTAATTTTTATGTCAAAACAGGGCTACAAAATAGAGCTACAGCTTAGAGCTACAGCTTAGTACAGCCATAGAGCTACAGCTTAGAGTACAGCGGGCACGAGTGGATATGGCTGGTATTATTATTGAAAGCGGCACATATATTAATCGCTTGAAGTCACCGACTGTGCACAAAACGAAGCTTCATGTTGAATTCAACCGTAAATGCTCGAAAGATTTCGCTTTCTAGGGCCGCGGGAGATGGCGAAATAGTTACTTCTTAAGAAATCAGAGGTTGAGGGAAAGTTCCTGCACACAGCCTACAGTAAGAGGGTATACCTGACCGCAATGTTACTGTTTGTAACTCGCGTCAATGCCCGAGATCAAAGCAGCCGTGGGACGTTTGTTGAACGAAGGAGAAAAACCGCAAGATTAGCTTGGCGCGGCACTCTGTTCGAGTGTTTCCACCTGGAAAATAGAGTGCACATTCAAAGAGAGCGGATCAACGGTCTCGTTTAATCCGGATTAGTGCAACCACTCTGTTTCTCCTGCGACCGCGCTGTCTCTGGAGCGAATTGCACTCAGAGAAAAAACTTTTCGGCTCGTCTTTTATTCCGCATATTTTCAGCAGTGAGCTTGGTGGGAGACTTCCAAAGAGCTCTGACGAAAGAGCTGGTCAAATGTTCAACCCCGCTGTTCAACTCTGCTGAAAGTACGGCGTAAATTAATTAGCAACGAACCATGAAAAACTTACGTGTTTTTTTTTTTTCGTGGCGTCTGATGAAAGGGAAGTTCGCGCCAAACTTTACAGCAGGTGTTTCAGCTGCGACAGGATACAAAAATAGAAATTCAAGAAATGATAAAGTTCGCTGGACTCTAGTAAAATGCATAGACCTAGCAAGTGCCCATTTTAGAGAGTACGTGAAAGCAAGAAATATCGCATTTGCTCTTTGAATAGCACAATTTACGAGCGTATATTGTGCCATTAAGTATTCTTACTGCCGACTACAGTAAAACAAAGCACAGATCAATGGCTGAAAAAAAGAATGATAGGCTACTTTTCAGAGCACAATGTATTCTTTATTAGCGGAGCTGGATGAGATGACAATTAAACAACAACAACAACAAGAACAACACTAATAATAATAATAACAACAATAATAATAATAATAATAATAATAACAATAATAATAATAATAATAATAATAATAATAATGTATGAAGGACGCTTAAGCTACGACTTTAAGAGTGGAACGCGATTGCGTTCTTGGATCCCGTTTGTGCCTCCTTTGTAATACTGTAACAATCTCTGTAATGCTTTGTAACACAGGAACGCGTGGCAAGTAGCCTTGAACTCGAGTCAGAGCGATACGCAAATGGCGCTGTGAAAAACCAAGTGGAAAGGAGGGCGCTCTTCCGCTAACTGTTGGCACTCCCACCACGCTGGCGTTTCTACAAACCAGCAGCTTACGACATTTCATCGATAACACGGTATCGTCCGATATCCGATAAGACATGGTAGTTGTCGCAGTGACATGCGGCGATTTGTTTCCTTTTCTTTCATACACATACATACAAAGAACTTTATTGTGAGACCAGAGGGACTAGTTTAAGGAGGTACTTGGATCCCCTTAACCAGTCGGTGGCTCCACCCAGGTCGGCACCGGAAAATGAGCATCCTCCGCGATGGCCCGGGCCCTCCGGACAGCCAGCAGTTGCAGACCCAGGTCCGGGCTGTGTAAGCTCCGCCGCCACGAGTCCTCGTCACAAAAATCAGTCCCTACATTCGCGGGGCACTGCCAGAGCATGTGTGTTAGCGAGCAACTCTCGAGGCCACAACGAGGACACTCTTCTGGAAAGTCCGGTGCTATCCTGCGATACGTACGCGGGCAGAGATACGTATCCGTCTGTAGGAGCCTAAAAGTGATTCCCTGCGCTCTGTTGAGCCTAGCATTAGGAAGGGGAAAACGCCTCCTACTCAGCTTGTAGTTAGTCGTAATCTCATGGAACGTTGTCAAGGGATCCTTTCTGAGGTCAATATTCCCCCCAGACGCCTCATCACCCCCCGCACGGTTCGTGCATTCACGTGCAAGTGTGTGAGCGCTGGCATTGGGATTAACCCCATCAATGCCCTCGACGTGCGCTGGAAACCAAGAGATATGATGACCACCGGCCCATCTCGCCTGCCTGCGACCACTCCGAAGGAGCCGTGCCGCCTGCTGCGAAATTAAACCTCCAGAGAAGGTACGGACGGCCGATCGTGAATCCGAGTAAACCACACAAGGCACCTCTGCCACCTGAAGAGCTAACGCAATGGCGATCTCCTCCGCAACTGTGACATGATCTGTGCAGACGGATGCCCGGGCCACCAGCTGCCCTTTACCATCGACAACCGACACGCCAAAGGCCCTCCGCGTACTGTACTCCGCAGCGTCCACAAAAAGCGCCGCTTTAGCATCGCTACCTACACTTCGAAGTATAGCCCGGGCTCGAGCCTCACGACGGCCTGCATGGTGCACAGGATGAATATTGCGCGGAATAGGATCCACCTGAATATCCTCCTGCTCGTCTCGTGTGAGCTGAACCCCGTCAGATATCTCCACCCTAGGAGCCGCAATGCCAGCCTCATCCAAGATCTTCAAACCAGCCTTAGTGCTGGACAGACGAGCCACCTGTGCCGCAAAGTGCGCTTCAATCAGTTCATCAACAGTGTTGTGCAATCCCAGCTCTAAAAGCCGCTCAGTGCTAGTCGTCTGTGGAATTCCCAGAATCCTCTTAAGCCCGACCCTGATGAGCGTATCAATCTTCTTCTTCTCTGTTCTAGTCCATTGCAAATATGGAACCGTATAATTAACATGACTAATAAAGAAAACATCAAAAACTCTTAGTAGTAGATCGTCTCTCAAACCACCATGCTTACTCGTAATCCGAGAGATTAGGCGCAAAATGTTGCTCGCCTGACCCCCCAATCGCTTAATGGCTCCTCCGTTACAGCCTCGCGCGTCAATCCACAGACCCAGGATTATTACAGAATCCACTCTCGGAACAACCGTCCCCTCCCGAGACCACAGCCTCACCGGAAGAGAATCCAAAGGCTCAAGGTTTCGCATGCCCTGTCGCGCCTTCCGAAAGAGTAAGAGTTCCGACTTCTTTGGAGAGAGCACGAGGCCCGTACCCTCGAGAAAACGCTCCGTGACGTCCAGCGCCTCCTGCAGGGACTCTTCAAGCGTGGCCAGAGAGCCACCCTTACACCACACGGTAATGTCATCAGCGTAAATAGCATGCCCAATGCCAGGCACCCCCGCTAGCACTTCCGACAGCCTGTGGAGAGCAATATTAAAGGGGATAAGACCGACCCTTGCGGCGTGCCTCTCTCCCCCAACTCGTACTCCTCACTCAATACCGAGCCAAATCTAAGACGTGCTCTCCTCCCCGCGAGAAAAGATTGCGTGAAGCTATAAAATTTACGTCCCAAACTCAGCAAAGAGATCTCCCTCAGAATGTGCTCATGAGCAACCGTATCAAACGCCTTAGCAATGTCCAACGCCAAGATCCCCTTGACATCACGCGTAGGATTATCTAGAACGGCCCGCTGAATGAGGAGAAGGGCATCCTGTGTGGATAGCGTTCGCCGGAACCCCACCAGATTGTGTCTGAAGAGTTCATGTTGCTCTACATACTCTGTGACCCGATTATGAATCGCATGCTCTGCGACCTTGCCCAGACACGACGTCAATGAAATCGGACGCAGGTTGTCTACCTGCGGTGGTTTACCAGGCTTAGGAATGAGGACCACCGTTGCAGTACGCCACTCAATCGGCACCTGCCCAGTGGACCACACATTATTAATCTCTTTCGTAATAATCTCAATAGCCTTATCGTCAAGGTTACGTAGGAGCATTCTTTTTTTTTCTTCACGCACGCCCTTGGTGCAATGCCAAGTCCTGCAGTTTGTACAAACAAAAGCACGGCAGGAGTGGCAGCAGTTGCTATAGAACAGCCTTCCCCTCCCCACTATGTTTCCGACCGCGGTCGCCACGTATCACCGATAGCTCGGTTTCAGACTGTTTGAAACGTGCTCCTGTGTTCCCTTTCATATTGCTCACGATAGTACGTATCTCCGAGCGGCTGGATGGATGGATGGATGTTAGGAGCGTCCCCTTTATAACGGGGCGATAGTCCGCGGACCACCAAGCTCTACCTTTACTTTTCCCTCTACAAACGTTTGTTTTCCCGAGTCGCCCATATTTTCACAACTAATTTTTCTCGTCGCCCACCTGTTCTATCTAATATCGTTCCGCTGTGAAGTAACAATCTTGCCCAAACTACCTTGCGCTTCTGTTTGCTCCATACCCTTGCGCCAGGAGCACTCTAAGCGCTTTTTACTTATCTCTGTCGCCGGCTCTGCGCAGGAGGCAAGCGCCATCTGGATAATGTTTACGTAAGTTACCTACCCGGAGCAATACCTCTTCTGCATAGGTAGCGCTGCCAGGGCGCACCACTCTATAATGTCAATTCTGGGAAACTTCATTTTTTAGGTGCGAAGCAGCTTATGGTCCGGGGGGGGGGGGGGCTATGTCACTCCCTCTCTCGCTCCCTCCATCCATCCGCCGTGCGGCTTCCACACCCGCACTGCGCATGCGCATCCTCCTCCCCCTCCTCTCCTTGTCTCATCTCCTTTCCTCTCAGCATTCCTCGTCTCCTCTCCAAACGGCGCGCCTTGACTGTGGAAACTCTCTTCGATGAACGCTTTACCAGCTCGCAAGGAACGAGAACACACCCTCACCCGCGAGAGACAACGCTGACGCAGGCAGGGTCTGCTAGCGTCAAAGCGATGCAAACGCGACATCTAGTCAAACCGATGCAAACGCGGTGTGCACCCCCGTCGTGCTTCGCATCGCCTCATGGTCCCCTTTAGCGGGAGATGGTGTAATTCTTATTTTAGTTTTCACGCTATCCACCCCACTACCTACGAGTACGCGTGCAAGAAATGCTCAGCGCCGTGCACCCTCTACCATATGGTATGGGAGTGTACGGGTAATTCAACACTGCCTCCGATCCCTCAACCGCCGACTCCAGAGCAGTGGGAGGACCAGCTGACCAAGTCAAGTCCTGAAGACCAGCTTCGCCTGGTGGACAGAGCGAGACGGGCAGCAAGGGACCACGGCATCCTGGACTGAGGACGCCGCCCACCTGAGGGCGACCATCGTCGTCTGCTCAACAATAAAGTTTATTTCTCTCTCGTAACAGAATCATGGTTTCTCGTACAATTGAAGTACAATCCAAGTTATCACAGACGTAGGTTGCAGTTACGTAGGTTTACAGCTCGAAATCCTGCTTTTCTAGATCTGCTGGAAAGTATCCACAGTTGATCACCCTCTCATAACGAATGCTTAAAAATGGTTCACATTGTGTATAGGATGAAACAGTATTCGTGGGATTCCTTATACTTCGGTAGGAATTATATGAACACTTGAGCCGGGTTTTCACCCTCGCTGCCGCCCGTTGCGATCGTGCCACGTATATATATATATATATATATATATATATATATATATATATATATATATATATATATATATATATATATATATATATATATATATATATACATAGAGCCCCGCTGATACGTTTTTCACAGGACCGTAAAATATAAACGTAAGAGCCAGGAAATGGAAAAAATGGAAAATGAGAGAAGTGGTGACCGGCACACAATTTTATTTCAATGCTAGCACTTTCAGTGCAGCATCGGCACACTCAGCTGCGATTTCGTCGACAGAGAAAACCTCGCAGGTGAGAACGACGTCATCGATGGAAACATACTCATTGTACGCGATTCCGTCACCAACAGTTTGCATCGCTGTGCCATAATTTAGATGGCGGAAACTGGAAACGTCATTGGCGTCGCCCATTGTGCAGCTAATCCTACAGTCCATTAAGCCAAGTCAAGCTACGTGAAAAGTCAATATTTCCGTCGGCAGTGGCCGCCTGGAATGCCGATTCGCGACGTAACATGCGGGAACGTTCCCACATTGCGACGTAACAGCGGAGTTGCTAATGCATTGAATCCTATGGGAGCTATGCCGGGACCGGCCAAAAACGATGTAACAGCCGGGAAAACGCAGCAGCCGGGAACGTAACAGCGGGGTTCTACTGTATATATATATATATATATATATATATATGGGTCATTCCACACAACTGCCCCAACTATGGCGCTCGACAAAAATGAACTTCTTTCGAAAAATTCCAAAAAATTACAGGGAAGTGAGCCTTACTTCCACAGCACTTTTCGGAAATATTTTGAGCAGGAAAATGTTTTTAAGCTCTTGAGGGTCATTTGAGTTTCGCCAAACGGCGGAAAACGAGGCGCCATAAAAAAAAATTCCTGTAAATTAACCAATGTGCCAATCGTTTCCAAATATGCATTTTGCATTTTCATAGCATTTATCTTCACTTATAAAAATGTTTCACAAATTATGTTCATGTTCCTCACTTCTTAGGACCAAGGTGAAAATGGTAAAATTGCAGCGTTTTTGGGAATCTTTTCCTGAAAAACGATTTCGCAAGAAAACCTGCAAATAGATTTTTGCAATTGTACATAAGAGGTACAATTGTATAAAAAATCATTTTTGTCCTTGTGCTGTGCAGAAGCTCTGAAATAAATGTGTAAACTTGACAAAAACGCCAATTGACGCCTAAACATAGGAAAACTATGTTTAGGCGTCAATTGCACCCTAGGGTGGTCCATGAAAAAAATGATCAGAACAGGGCATGTAGTTGAGCAATGTAAGCGCTTTCGAAAGAGCAAGTTTCATCGAGGTAATTTTTGTATTCTTTGAGAAAAAAATTTTTGAAGTTGAGTCCCACCACTGTCCTTCTATTGCTCCGTGATTCGCCTTCTCCTTATGGCTCGCTGGCGGGAAACACAAACCGCCTTGCCTTGCCGCGTAAAATAAAAGGTAGCGTGTGAGCAGCTTGTGGTTATTCTATCTTTTCGTTCCTACCTCAACATCCGTTTCCTATATAAAAAGCGACAACACAGGGACACATTTAACTGAACGCTTGGCTTAGAAACCACCGTGTCTCCATAAAAAACAACGGCACCTTTTGCGAGCTGCTCTGACAATGACAAATAATGAACAGTATAGCGTATGTACTTGCGAAGCATAAGAACTTTCAAAGCAGCAACTTTTATCAACGTAATTCGTGGTTTCATTAAGAAAAACATTTCCAAATTGTTTCGTTTATTTTTTCGCTCCGCAGTTTGATATCTCCTAACAGTATGTTGTCGGGCAATACAAATCAATTTACCTTGCCGCGTAAAATAAGGCATGGCGTGTCCGCAGCTTATGGCTTTGGAATCTTTTCGTTCCTACGTCAACATTCTATTCTTATATAAAATGCAATATCTAAGCTCAGTTGGTAGAGCATCGGACGCGACATCCGAAGGTCGTGGGTTCGGTTCCCACCGAAGGCAGGTTTGTCTTTCCGTCCACTTTAATTCCTTTCTACTTTCTCCACAATAACAATACCACAAGTAACTTCCCCTATGCTTTCCTAGGCTTCATTGTCTGTTTGCTCATTAATTTGTTTTTAACAAATAAAGAACGATCCCTTGACCCCTTCCCTTTCGTTAATATCTAAGGAAGACAAACCCAGGTTAGAACTGCCAAGTACCAAGCATACCAAGTTAGCCGATTGAACGCGCGACCGGTGCAGCCTAGCAGGAACTGGAAGTTCACCTAAGCGAGTGTCAAAACGCGGCTATTCTTGCCTCGTTTGTTCTCGTTCATACAACGAAAAGCCCAATACAACCATGCAGATACAAACCATTGAAAACCACGCACCAATCAGAAAAGTATATACGTTGTTTTGCACTTGCACTCTGCTGAAATGGAAAACGGGAATGATTCGGGTTCCGGGTTAATATCACGTTGATTAGACCGGTGCAGCAAATGGCCAATCCGCCCCGCAATGTGGACTTCATTCATGCTATTACGTCGTGAAAAGCACGTAATGTTGCAGTTCATTCATTATCAAAGAGGAGCCAGAGTGTATCTGCGCAAAAGTGCACCCAGTAAAAGCACCGAATCATTCTTATTCATGACATGTTTTGCAAATGAGCACTGCAACGCCAAGCGTAGCAAGACGATTAACAACGAGCATGGAATGGACGCAGCAGCTTTACTTCCTCCCTCGTTATGCCTTTAGCGGAATCACTGTGCCTACTTAAGCATGGCCCCAGCGTGGGAGCCGGAAGCAACGTGACCCGTCTGCGAGAAGCGAGCGCGCGTGTCCCTGCACACGGGGGATGAGAGCCCGGAGCACGACGTTCATTTCCGGTGTCAGAGCGGCCTTTCTAGCTATGGCATTCATAATAGCCTGCTGATTCGCCTCTGAGACTCTCATGAGCGCCATCTCAAATGGGGGGGCTCAAATAAGCAGTGGTCTCTGTTATTATAGCCGCAGCTTGTATTTACTGACGGCAGTTTTGTATTTGTGATACTGTTCTGAGAAATAAAGTATAATGACAGTATTTCCTGACAGTGCTCTAATAGAAGTTTAAAATACATTTTGATAGGTCCATTTATGCCATGTTAGCGGCAAATTGGAAAACGCCTTCAGATTTGAGGTTAATCAGACTGTTGTAAGATTTACTATACGTGATCTGACGTGAACGCTGAAGCATTTATCCTCTCCCTTTTTCGAACCTCGGAAAGCTACTTTCACCGAAGCAGACGGGAAGGCGACTACCAGTTAAACAGTGACATTAATTTGGGGTACCGGCTTACATGTGCTACTAAATGTCCTCTTGATTCCTGAAATGACGATGGTGCACGTGTATGGTGTATGATTTATGTCTATACTTTACAAAAAAAAAATTTCAGCAACTGTTAAAACACTGTCGGTCAATGTTGAGAATTGTACTCAAGAGTCATTTTCTCACAGAAGAGAGAGAGAGAGAGAATACTTTATTGATGACTCCAGAGATGTTAGTCCGGTTAGTGGCCTGGCTTGCTACTCCAGGTGTGAAATATCACTGTATCCACCGTAAAATACCCTTGAGTACAATGTTAAAGCTTTTTGAATAATGGCCACCGATATAATTATATTGAAAATCATGGAATGTGTCATGTATGCCGGCCGTTGCAACAGGAAAATGAGGATAAATATGTGGAGGCATGTCTCTGTGCCTAAGTAGGAAAGAATGCCCGTCGTATGTGCGTTGCGGGAAAATTTGCACTCACCTTCATATATACGCTGAATTAAATATGCTCAACCCAACCACTACACAACAATAAATCAACCAATAATCAATACTGTACTCAAAACTTTTTTTTTTGTTTAAAATAATCAAGGGTATTTTCTTCGGGTATTTGTTGAGGGCAATGAACGATCTTTCAAATATCCTTGAAAAACTATAACCAATTGATATGTATACGGAAAAGGCGTGCAAAACACGGACACGAGTGAAGTGGGCAACACGCACTAGAAAGGTCAATTACGCAAAACATCGCACCGGAAATGTCAATTAATAATTTATGAGGCTTTGCGTGCCAGAACCACGCTATGCTTTTGTGGCACGTCCCGTAGTGGAGGGCTCCGGAGTAATTTTGACCACCTCGGGTTCTTTAACGTGCGCATAAATCCAAGTACACGGCAGTTTTCTGCATTTCATGCCCATAGAAATGAGGCCGTCGTGGCCGGGATTCGATCGTGAAACCTGGAGCTTAGCAAGACAATCCCCTAACCGATAAGCCACCACGGAGGGTCTGAAAATCAACCAGAAAAGAAATTCGTACTCTATTCTCGAATTTCTGAACCGCATTTCTGTTTCACTTGTTTTGCAAAATAGTCCCTAGTCGTGTGTTGGTGTCAAGTGTGATGCCACATTTCTGATTCCTTTTAATTGCATATGCTTCATTTCTTCATAAACGAGATGCATGTTTTGTTTCAATCATAGAAGTTAAACTTCATTCTGTAGCTAGAGTTTTACTTTTGTGAATTTGTTTCAGCCTAACATCATTTATTTCTATTTCAATGGAAATGCTTTGCACTGTTGTTCATAGTACTACTTCGTTTTTCGCCCTCTCGTGGTTTTTATGTATTCGAACGATAATATTGTCTCAGTGGAAGTACAAGCCCCCTTTGAAATTATTTATTGGGGGCATTTTCATTATGGTGTTTATTCTCCCAGCTGTATACCCGGGAGGTGTGTCCTAGTGCAAACTGCTTCTCAGCTTCTACGATCCTACCGATGACAATAAGAGAATTGATCTTCGTGTTTATTATTATTATTATTATTATTATTATTATTATTATTATTATTATTATTATTATTATTATTATTATTATTATTATTATTATTATTATTATTATCAACGTACTGCCACATCCTGCAGTCAGATTTGCTTTCTTCTTCAGAGTGGTGCAACAACAATTACCTGTCATTAAATACCAATAAGGCAAAAGTCACGACCTTCTCTAGCAAAACTGTGTACGTATCATTTGCATATTCTGTTAATTCTGTAGCGCTATGTAAGGCGTATGAGGTAAATGACCTAGGTGTTTTCGTTGACGGAACGTTACATTTTTCTGCGCACACTAGCGCGCTGCTACGCGAGGTCTTCGATCCCTCGGCTCTGTTTGTAGGCTGCCAAGAGAATTCAACTCTCCGATGCCCTTCTTTAAATTGCTCACCGCGATATGTCTTCCCCAACTTGAATATGCTTCTGCGATATGGAATGGGAGCTGTCAGTCCAGCAGTAACGTCATTGAGCGGGACCAGAGAAAATTCCTAAGAATATACAACGATCGCTTTCCTCGAATGGGCTCTGGATCTTACACAAACAGTGTTGGCTTATTGTCACTGCCATCTCTTCCCTACCGCCGAAATCATGCTGATCCGCTATTTCTTTTTAAACTTTTGCACGGCACTATAACATGCCCTGAACTTCTCCAGTGCATTAATTTTAAAATTCCGCGCAAGATAACTAGAGAGCAAAGGCCTCTTGATGTATCCGCCCACCTATGCCAACACTCGACCATCCAGAAAATACAGAATCTTTATAATACCTATTTTCTAAACCTTGAAAATTTTCAAGACTCGCTATCATTGTTTTCATCTGAGATTAGCGCTCTTGTAAAATAATATCGCCCACATTACGTACTGCGTTTATCATTGTCAATCTCTACTTTTCCTGTTGTAGCTCGTCTTGTCGTCCCGACCTTTGTTTTTCTCTTGCATTTCTTTCCTCTATTTTTCCCGTATGTTATTGTGAATCTGTTTCTTGTCCCTCTCTGGGTGGAATATTGTGTTGTGCCCTGTCGTGAAGATATTTTAAGTTTTTCTCTTTCTTTTACATTTATTTGTACCTGTGCATATTTTCTCGATTTCATTTATAGTATCGACATTCCATTGCGTGCGCCAGCACCAACACATTTCGGTTGGTCCTGGGCACGTTTAAATAAATAAACTTATTATTATTATTATTATTATTATTATTATTATTATTATTATTATTATTATTATTATTATTATTATTAAAGAGTATGTGCCCCTATGACCAATATCTCCCATTATTACTACACCAGGAGCTCTGGCACAACCCAGCAGCTGACCACCAGGCCACGATTATAGGTATGCTAATATCGCGTCGACATCTAGCGGTTCGAGTACTTTGAGAAGGCCGCCGCGTGTGATACTGTACAGCGCAAGCCCGCACGCCAGTCACCTTTACGTAAATACTCATGGAAATGGGCAACTATTACTCAGCCTTACCAGTGTTTACCGTAATTGTACTCATGACGTTTCAGAGAGATTCCAGCAACGACTATCATTAAAATAGTGATTACGGGACGTTTCCCACGCTTAAATTTACAGCGCAAATCTCTGCTACATTGCGCTATTGCGTGTGTACGTATATCCTGTGATCCAACACGTTTAAGTAAAAAAATAATCCTGCAGCTTCCACGCATTGTGGGAATCGGTGTCATCAGCAACAGTCAGCGATGAAATTGACAATGACGGACTGTTTGACATTCAGCCAAGCGTCACGAGTTTCCTAACGTTCGCACTCACGTTAGTCCAAAGCACAGACGTCTGTTTGGTCGAATAAAAATGCACTGTATGGTGCGTTGATGTGCTATAATAAGCGTCGTTCGTTGAAGTATTCCCACGGGATCGAGCAATGTTGCACAAAAGCCTATCGAAAGGTAGCACAAATTATGTGTTGCTATGGTAGCGCTTACATTACTACATTATCACATTGCCACACATTAGAAACGCAATTCACGTTACATAAGCACCATCATTACAGCTGTCTACAGGTACAAGGTACAATATGTTTATTAACTCGATATACCGTGCGGGAGGAGCTGCTGTAGGCTAGTGGTAGCTTGCTTGCTTTGGCACCTCGAACGCCCGTGTTCGATAAGCCCCCACCGCTTTGTAAGGTGCACTTGTATCTGTATGCTTCTTATCTCTGCATTTCAATCACAAGCGAGGACAAACGGTGTTCCTTTTAACGCGACAAGGTTTTAAAGAGCTCGTTTCACAGAAATTCCGGCGTCGGCGTCGTTGGTTGTGGATGGAAAATCAGCGTTGTCCCAGAGCAAAAATTCGAGGTAGGCGCGCTTTCGGGCAAGCATCTCACTTTCTGAACGCTCGCTTTGGCATCTCCTGATTCGCTGGCGTCCGCGCTGCCGTCAGCGGCTTCCGTTGCGGTGGGTGGAAGGAACCACGATATGTGTACGCGTCTCCTTGCTATCATTCAAAAAGCGAGCGACTTGCTCGATCGCTTGCTAGAGGCAAATGAAGAAATAATAATTAAAAAAGACCCTTTGGTTCCTTTTACCGTTGCTGGTACGCTCTTCTCGGAGGTGCATCTCGGAGGTGCTTCAGCATGGGAGGGGCTTGACTGTTACCCGCGAGATGGCGCATAGGGGCCACGGCGCCGTGTTCGTCGAGCCGCATGCATGGATATAGCCGGAGCGAGCTCGTACTTTGGCTTACGGGCGAGATCGCCTCTTCTCGCGCCTGCGCTGGCGAGCGTGTAGGCGTTCCCTCACGCCACGGGGCTGTTCACATGTTTGCGATGGATTCTGCGGTACCTTCTTCAACTGGCGTGTTTTGATGGCGCATCACCACTTTGTACTATGCCCAATACATTGCAATAATTCGCAATCTAAACATCACGAGTAAAAACATACAATAAAAAGTAACTCGCACGTTTCACCAAGGGGTATTATGACAAATACGTGGCTAGGGGAGGGAAGAGCATGGCAAGCGAAATACAGCGCGATGAAAATGGGACCAGGCATCGATATCGCGCTCAACTCTTAAAGCGAAGCTTAACGGTCTCACAATTTTCTTGTTTTAATCTTTAAGTTCGCCATCCGGTGGCAAAACGCGAACAGAAAAATGCGGGCCGATCCTGCAGAGGAAGTGGACCATGTCAGATGCAGAAAGCTTCAGACGACGCTCGAAGTAGCGGGCTTGGTGCCGGAAGCCGCGGCGTTTGATATGTAAAATTAGTGGGTCTTTGATTGACATAGGCTCTATAAATTTCAAACACCTTAGGTGCCTATCCGCATACCGTGGGCCGAGCATTACGTGTATGGGCCACACGAGATTGCAGTCTCGTTAATCCTGACGCAGATCAGTATATCATATTATACGGATCAGTCATTCATGTTCGCCATACGTTTATACCGTACTTCCCAAATATTGGGGACGACCAGCAGAGCATCGAGACGTAGGCGGCCAGATAGATAGATAGATAGATAGATAGATAGATAGATAGATAGATAGATAGATAGATAGATAGATAGATAGATAGATAGATAGATAGATACGGTCGAAGTTGCTTGTGGTCGCCAAGAACGCTTTGTATTTAGAAAAAGCTGTTCCTTGATATGCAAGCTATAGCCGAGCCCCCCCCCCCCCCCTTTTCATGAAAGAGCTGTTCGTCACCAAAATCTACAGCGCTTCTCTTGTACTGATGCATTGTCCTGTGTTTTCTGCTCAAGAAAAAATCGCTTGCGCCACTTTGTAGACTGCGTGGGATCTGCATAATTTGCTCCTATTATTTTTATTGGGTATTAGTGGCTTAGTTTTCATGTTTGGCGAGGAATAACTTGCGCTTGAATAGACTAATTGTTGGTTGTGATACGGGCTTGAACCAATATTTCGTCAATGTGCCAGTAAACAAGCAAGATACCTTTCTCAAGCAATCCCAGAGCGCCGCATGGGTGCGCGAGGCACTATGGGGAAACTGTGCACGCCGACTGGAGCGAGCGGGCTGCGGCGATCCGGTCGCACGGTTCGTGTTGGCATCGCGGCGGCACGGAAAGAATAGAGCACGCCGCTGCTTCCCTTTTCTTTTTGCTTGTTTTCCCTCCCTATTCTCGCATCATAAGGCCTACAAATATACGAATGCGTCTCGAAGTAACTCTGTACATGAATTTTCAAAGTATTAATGCAGTCAGTGTAGAGGTGACGGAGCGGTCATCGCAGAGCTGCTCCGCCGTAAACATATCGCCTGCATTGCTTGACTGTTCCCTCCATATCGTGGTGTATCTTCAGAACAATAATTAAAACTGCAGAAGAAACACAATGTTGCGAATATAGGTGTTCATCGCTTGTACGAGGTAGCAGTGATGTAACAGACGGCTTCTGAACAGCGCGGAATGTCAGAAACGGTCATAGTGCACGGCGGAGGGCTCTTCGCAGGCAGGCCACTATATACATATGCTCATTTCTCGGGAATAATGTTTGCTTATTTTTATTGTGGACTACATACTCCCAAGCGCACTTGTGTAGTACGGACACAAGTCCTTACAAGACAGGACACCAGGGCACCAGGTCTCAGTGGTTGTCACGACCCTGAATGCACAGCTTCTGGATCCAGGCCCGTATTGCTTATGTCAGCCTTCAAATTTTTGTTATTCTATTAGAAGAGCAAGAAATTAGCCTGAATTGTTTTACTTAGCGTAAGGAGACTCCACCGTTGTCATATTTTTATAAAATCGATCAAAATACGTTTATTACACAATTTGAATAGCGCGTGGAGGATGTAGAAGACGATGACGATGATGTCCAGTACCGACACTTTGCTCTTTCAGGTATTCACGGCAGCAATTCTATCGAACTACAGGATGATCCTGCAACGTACTAGGATGTTACGAATGACGAAGTGTGCAATATGTAAACGGAAGCCATGCAGTTGCAATGAAGTGATCTGTATCGCAAGACCGTGTTCTTGCTTTTGGCACCTTCAGGCTCACTAGCCATTTTATGGCGCCTATCATGCTAGTTTTGCAAGATTTATAAGTGATTTGAAAGAAAAGATAGGTAGTATTTCAACTTGCCCCTTATTGCAATTTACAACCACCAAGCCCTGTTGTCCTATATATAGGACATGTTGCCATATTGTATACTACAGTAATGGAATGCTCGAATCCGTGTCTCGTCAGTGAGATAGACGGTGCACTCACACAAGCAACATCATCACTTTTCACCTCTGCGGCTTCAACAATCAAACGTGCCAGCAAAACTCTATCTCGATAGAGATTTCCTAAAAAGATTTGATAGAGATTTGATGAATACACGTGCTATCAAATACACGTCTATAAGACGTGTATTTCAAATACGTGCCTTTTATATCGGAATAGAGATTTGCTGACACATTTCGTTGTTGAGGCCAAAGAGATGAAAAATCGAATTTGTAGTTTTTGTGCTCTTGATAGGGTATTGAAGGGATACCTATGAGAAAAAAGATGTCTGCCCATTACAAAAATTCAGGGCTGGAAGGGTTAAAACTATTAAACGCCGTGCCTTCACGTATCATACGAACGATATTTAATTCGCGTTACCAAGCATAACAGCGCATCACATTAACCGCTAAGCTGCGAAGGCATGTAAATCGTCGGCAATGTCAACCATCAGTCCTTCAGGGTAAGGACTAATGTCGGGGTCGTCTTATTGTTTATATAAGGTCTCCTTCTGATGTTGCTAGGTCTGAAGCATTGGAATCGACCGGCCAAGACCTTTTATTTCTATCTAGGTCAGCACGTCATGGAAGTAGCGTTCATGAGGAGCTGCGGAATCGGAAACCGTCCTAGCAGCCTTCTTCCGCACTTCGACATCAATATGATTATGTGTCCATAGCAGCACACCAGATAAGAGCACACTAAACTGGGTATTTCTGCATGTTGATTTACCATTGATTCGTGGAGAGGTGCGATGCATGGATAGTGAGCTTAGCACATGACGTGCAACGCATAGAGTTTTCTACTAAAATACTAGAGGGAAAACTGGCCGCTGCGATCGTGAAGCTGCCATGGGAATGATGGGTATGACATGGATTTGTCTAGTCTTCGTGGCTGCGGCTCCAAACGTTTTGGTGGACTTGTTTATTCCTGTTTTTTAACTTCAGTGACGCGAGTGACGTTACTACACTTTTTCATTACCCGACGAAGGCAGCGGCTGTAGTGTACGCTTTATTGGCTTTACTGCCAGAGATCATCAGACTGTCGCATATACCAAAGTCGTTTGCAATGATGAGATGCCATGCAGTGTTTCGTTTTTGTGTTTGTTGATGGATGGCTACACGTATTATTTGCAACGGTATTTTACCCAACTTCAGAAATATTCGCGCTGCGTCTCGCGAACCTTATCGATGCGGTTTTGCTGTTTTTTCCTTTTCTTTTTTATCAAATGCGATAGAATCTGTAACCGTAGGGTCGCTTTCGGGATTGACATACATGCCTTGTCAGAAGTCTGCTAATATATCTTGTACTACGGCATTTCAATTCCGCTGTCTGATTAATTCAACGCCGACCGAACGCGCCAAGCAGGCTATCGTGCGTAGTAGACGCCCAGTGGACGATAGGCAGACATGCCTGCGGACGACGCTCAATAAGTCAGCTCAGATCAAAGCTCAGGCGCAGTTCCCGATGGAGTTTAACGGCACAGTTGTTTATTTAACATCACGTTTTTTCGCAAAACCAACCACCAAGCGATGGGCGATACTGCGCTCCTGCTACGGCCTCGCGCAGGGGCTTGACCCATGCATATAGTTTGTAAAAATACAGTGGAGCACTTGCCTTGCACTAAAAGGAAGGGAGCGAAAGCCTGTTTGTTATATTTAGAAGACACATCTACCTTTTACATACTTGAAAATGTCAGCACGTCACTTACAAGAGCAAAAATCTTTATTTTAAGTTCGAGCGCAACTACACTTAGAACTTAAACCTGCATTGATGCTTCTAAATCTGGGCACAAGCAGAGGAGGCAACATTGCCATATCGCACAATATTTCTTAATTTCTGAGCGTTCAGTATTCTTCTAACCGCGAAAAAGCAACTAGTACCTGCGCACGCACATACTTATTCCAAAATCTTCCGTTTTAGTGCAATATTTTGTCGCAAACGGCCTATTTTTTTGAAGTCTCAAAGCGATGTGAAGCCAGAAGAACGAAGACTAGGCAAATCCATGTCATACCCATCATTCCCATGCTGGCTCAACCGCCTTGTTTGAAACTCCCATAGACACTAGCGCCAGTTTTCCCTCTAGTATTTTAGTAGGAAACTCTATGGTGCAACGATACCGTTACGTTCACACACCTCTTGAAGCTAAAGCGCAGGGTTGCTTGACAGTGGGGAAAATAAGCTCAACGTGCAACACTTAGGAATGGCTGCAAAGTTTCTGCCTTTCAGCTCGCTTCTTAAAGCGTAGTTATCTCCTGAGTCGAACACCACTACCTGCTGTGATCCCCGAAAGCTGTTTCATACATAATGGTCTGTCCGCCAGGAGTCTCTCTCTTGCTAAGCTATATTGTATGTCATTCGTTCCCTTAAGCACTGTGAAATATAACTCAGTGTAGCTCCGGTCTGCTTGGTGCTCTACACCTAATGTATATACTCATAAGCGCTAGAAAGCTTCTCTGACATAGGACGTGGCAATCAGGTAGCAAGTGTCCCTTGTATCGTTTAGGTTCACTGAGCATTGGGGGAGGCTACAGGACCGCTCAGCCAAGAGGAAGCGCTGAAGTTCTTCATTTGGTATTCAACCTCTCTGTGACGTCTACTTGGCGTCTCCATGATGTCTCCTCACAGGCGTAGAATGAGTACAGCGCTAGAAAAAATTGGGGGACCCTTAAGCTTCGCCTTTAAGAGTTGAACGCGATAGCGAAATCCGGCCCCTAGTGTGCACTTCAACCACTCAGTGCATACTTATTACTGTGTGTTGTTACACACACACACACGCACAGACACAGACACACACACGCACGCGCGCGACGTATCTATAGTAATGGTAGAGGTTTTCGATCTATTTAACAACACTTTGATATCAACTTCATGAAAATTTTGTACAGTGATGTAGTCACATGCTCCTGTATTATGAACTGCGCATAGGCGTGACACTTTTATTCGTAAATGGTCACATTCTGTCGTCCTTCGTGCGTTAACTATCTGGCAACTGTTCGATTTGTTCTTCTGGAGACCTCTTCCGGCCAACCGCAACAAGCATCGCCTTATGGTCGGTGAAATGGCAATTGCAGTACTTCACTTCTTTAATGGTGTCGTGAGAATGAAATGCTGAAGAGGTGGATGCAGAGCATCCGACGAGACCTCATATAGGCTCTGCTGTAGTCGCATGGCCTCCGAGATGGCGGGCGCGCTCGCCGTCTCGGAAGCCATGGTAGTCGAGACATTGCTTGATATGTCTTCCGCTAGATGGACATAGTTGTCCACTTTTGGCGCTGTTATTTTTCGCTCACGGCCGATTTTCTTTTTTTTTCGCTCACAAGAGACGCGTGGAGACGCCGACACCGACGGCGGTATTTCTGCGGAACAAGCTCGCTAACGCTACTGCGTTAATACTCCTTCTGGCACCGCCCGAAGAATGAGCCTTCCGTCTTGAACTTATCGCGTCGTCTCCATGCACTGCATAACCCGCAAGTTCTGAACTACGCCTGCATTAGCTTTAGATTGGTGTTTTGACTTCAGAATTCAGCACGGTTAATTCGAGATCATTTTTCAGCTTCCAGGAGCCACTCTAAGATTACTGGTTCTTCAGTCTTCGCAGATATGTCTAAGCAAAGCGCAGAGATCAATAATAATGAGAAGACATACCTGATGACTCGTGCTCATATATATATATATATATGCTCGCTGTTACTTTTTACACAGTAACTTTAACTGGAAATACCGTTCTTCTTCTTCAAAAAAAAAAGATCCAGCAGTAATACCCCTCAAGAGCTCGGCTGTGCAGTATCGCGATACAAGAATATCGCGATGTGGCTCGTACATACTTTTGACCATCTGTATTTCTGTATCGAGATATTTTTGCAGAATGTATGACAATCTCACTAGCCGAATAATTTTACGATCTCTCGCTTGTATCGCGATGCTGTGCAGGACACGGATATCTCTTCGCTTTCTGTTTTTTTTTAGGTAATGGGCTGACGTGTTTCCAGGGGGGAAATTAAGAGTTTTTCTACGAAGCCAAGCGAAGCACCACCGGTCGGCGAAGGGTTCTACCCGGCCCCATGCAGAGAAGGGTGCACGACACAGCAGTACGGTCGGTCTGAGTGACGAAAAGACGCTCTTATTCAGAGGTCGGTGCAGCATCGTTAATTTCTTTTCGTATGGCCAGCCATTTCTTCATCACCACACGCGCGGAAACCACCTAGAAACAGACGCTTTGAAATGCCTCGCACACGTTCAATTCTCCAAGCGGCGGTACTTTTAAAAAGCACTTCCCAAAATGGCGGCGGCAATGGGGCTCGAAGGGGCCTACCCTCTGTGTGGCGTCTCCGGACGAGCTCCTATTTCTTTTACGAGCATGCAGCAGTCTGTTGTGGCACCAGTGTGTTCCAGCGTGTTTTGTAAATAAATTCCCGACAATCAATGAGGAGGTTACAGCAATCAATAAATAGATGTTACAGCAAAATGGGTCGTACACTACGATTGCTGATGTTTGGCCTTTGAGTGAGTCCCTTTCAGTTCCTTTTATCTGGCATTTTACCATGAGCAATTTTGACTAACCGTATGCCTTCATACCTTTCTACTAAAAAATGTATAATTTGGTTTGTGATGTATTAATCTGTCTTGTAGAGTAACGGAAATGTAACGACGTTACATTTAAACTGTAACTGTAATAAGTTACTTTTTGCTGATATATATATATATATATATATATATATGGGTCATTCCACGCCAACTGCCCCAGCTGTGGCGCTCGACAAAAATGAACTTCTTCCGAAAATTTCCAAAAAATTACAGGGAAGTGAGCCTTACTTCCACAGCACTTTCAGGAAATATTTTGAGCAGGAAAAATTTTTTAGGCTCCTGAGGGTCATTTGAATTTCGCAAAACGGCGGAAAAACAAGGCGCCAGACAAAAAATTCCTGAAGATCAACCAATGTGCCAATCCTTTACAAATATGCATTGTTGCATTCTCATAGCATTTATCTTCACTTATAAAAATGTTTTACAAATTATGTTCATTTCCTCACTGCTTAAGACCGAGGTGAAAATGGTAAAATTGCAGCGTTTTGGGGAAACTTTTCTTGAAAAACTACTTTGCAAGAAAACCAGACAATATTTTTGTACAACTGCCCATAACAGGTACAATAGTATAAAAAATCATTTTTGCCTATGTGCTGTGCAGAGGCTCTGAAATAAATGTGTAAACTTGACAAAAACGCCATCTTTTCCTATGTTTAGGCGTCAATTGCACCCTAAGGTGGTCCATGAAAAAATAATCAAAACAGGGCATGTAGTTGAGCAATGTAAGCGCTTTCGAAAGAGCAAGTTTCATCGAGGTAATTTTTGTCTTCTTCGAGAAAAAAATTTTTGAAGTTGAGTCCCACCACTGTCCTTCTATTGCTCCGTGATTCGCCTTCTCCTTATGGCTTGCTGGCGGGAAACACAAACCACCTTGCCTTGCCGCGTAAAATAAAAGGTAGCGTGTGAGCAGCTTGTGGTTATTCTATCTTTTCGTTCCTACCTCAACATCCGTTTCCTATATAAAAAGCGACAACACAGGGACACATTTAACTGAACGCTTGGCTTAGAAACCACCGTGTCTCCATAAAAAACAACGGCACCTTTTGCGAGCTGCTCTGACAATGAAAAATAATGAACAGTATAGCGTATGTACTTGCGAAGCATAAGAACTTTCAAAGCAGCAACTTTTATCAACGTAATTCGTGGTTTCATTAAGAAAAACATTTCCAAATTGTTTTGTTTATTTTTTCGCTCCGCAGTTTGATATCTCCTAACAAGATGTTGTCGGTCAATACAAATCAATTTACCTTGCCGCGTAAAATAAGAGATGGCGTGTCCGCAGCTTATGGCTTTGGAATCTTTTCGTTCCTGGGTCAACATTCTATTCTTATGATAAAAGGCCAATATCAAAGGAAGGCATTTAACCCCACGCTTGGCTTAAAAACCGCGATGACCCCTTAATAACAGCGGTACATTTAGCGTGCTGCTTTGACAAGCAGTTCGCTGAACAGGAAACGAGGAAGGAAAATGGGGCGTCAGCGTAGCCTCTAATTGTTAATTAAGCCACGAAAACACAGGTCCTTGCCTCGACGGACAGCGCAGCACGTGATGACACGCCGCGTATTCATGCTACCTGTACGTCGTCGGCGACCCTCACAAACAGAAACCACAAAGCTTTTCTTCACATCAGGATTTCTACGGTTGCAAGCCGACTCATCTGCTCGAATAGAATATCTCAGTGTGTTAACATGCATTGTTTCTATATCAACTAATGCTTATTTCTAATGCCACGAAGAAAAGAAGAAAACAGTCCCGTGTTATTTAATTCGGCGGTAAACGCACAAGATAGCATTATTAAAATTTCTCACGCCGGCATACACTCAACTCAGCTATAATTAACAAAAAAAGTTCAGTATATCACAAGTATTTTAAACTGACGAGAACTAAGTAAAAGCAATATATCCAGAATTGCCAAATAGTTTATTAAAATGCTACATGGGCCACCAATTTTGAGCAAAATCGTTTAGAATCGGGATGGCTGACGACATTAGGGAGTCTTGTTCCAGTATTTGCGCGCAGTGGCATCGGTCAGGCACAAATCTTTATATGCTATCCTAAATCAAAAGGTCTATTATTAGCTTTTAGTGTCAAATGCACCGCTGTTAATTCACTGGTGCATGTGAGTAACTATATATCTATTTGCATATTGGAGGCGCAGTATCCTAGCTACGCATCTGAAGATTGAAGTGGAAATTGTTGCACTTGTAATAGACTAGCGCCAAAGTTGCAGTGGAGTTGTCCGTAGTATATTCGATGCTCCTTGAAAATATTTACCTCGGAGCGTTCCTTTGGATGTTTCTTTGACTCCAGATAACATGCCGCCAGTGACGTTGAAATTCTTCAATTATACATAGGTAGCTGCGAGATTTAATACGTTCACTTTAGTTTGCCTCAGGATTGATCTTCAATTTTATAAATCAAATGTCACGTTAATGTAACGAGACGTTCAAATTTTCGAAATGTAACTGGACGCGTCCCTTTTCTGTTAAGCGAACTTGTGATGGGAACTCGCCACGAAATTGAGAAGCCCGGTCACTGTGGTCTAGTGGCTAGGGCACTCGGCTGCTGATCCGAGGGTCGCGGGATCGAATCCCGGCCGCGGCGGCTGCATTTCGATGGAGGTGAAATGTTGAGGACCGTGTACTCTGCGATGTCAGTGCACGTTAAAGAACCCCAGGTGGTCGAAATTTCCGGAGCCCTCCACTACGCCGTCTCGCGTAATCAGAGCTGGTTTTGTGACGTAAAACCCCACAAAACAACAACAAACAAAATTGAGAAGGAATGAGTTTTCGATCCTGTTTTGGAGGAATGTGTACAACGCTGCCTGTACGTCGCGACCCTCACAAACACTGAGTTAAACCGATAGTGAGCACCTCAAGTGCTAATGCAAATATTCATATGCAACCTCCCACGCGTGTAGTTTCACAATGGGCCTCAAATCAATTTCAGCGTTTCATGCGCGCCACTAGGAGCACGAATTTAAGGTCTCACGGTCAGCTGTTATGCAAGCAAGCAAGGATAGACGAAGAGCTGGCGTCCAAGGTAAAAGAAAGACGGCTGGAGTAAAGGACGGTTGGCGCTGGTCAGGCTGCAATCAAATTGTTCTTTTTTGTTCCATAGTGGTATCAGTGGTGTGCTATGATTGAGAACGCGAAATATGCTCGCGATATAGAAACAATGGATGTTAACACACTGAGATATTCTATTCGAGCAGATGAGTCGGCTTGCAACCGTAGAAATCCTGATGTGAAGAAAAGCTTCGTGGTCTCTGTTTGTGAGGGTCGCCGACGACGTACAGGTAGCATGAAAATACGTGGCGTGTCATCACGTGCTGCGCTGTCCGTCGAGGCAAGGACCTGTGTTTTCGTGGCTTAATTAACAATTAGAGGCTACGCTGACGCCCCATTTTCCTTCCTCGTTTCCTGTTCAGCGAACTGCTTGTCAAAGCAGCACGCTAAATGTACCGCTGTTATTAAGGGGTCATCGCGGTTTTTAAGCCAAGCGTGGGGTTAAATGCCTTCCTTTGATATTGGTCTTTTATCATAAGAATAGAATGTTGACGCAGGAACGAAAAGATTCCAAAGCCATAAGCTGCGGACACGCCATCTCTTATTTTACGCGGCAAGGTAAATTGATTTGTATTGCCCGACAACATCTTGTTAGGAGATGTCAAACTGCGGAGCGAAAAAAAGAGGAAGAATTTGGAAATGTTTTTCTTAATGAAAACACAAATTACGTTGATAAAAGTTGCTGCTTTGAAAGTTCTTATGCTTCGCAAAGCTTTACTGCTCATTATTTTTCGTAGTCAGAGGAGCACGCAAAAGGTACCGTTGTTTGTTATGGAGACACGGTGGTTTCTAAGCCAAGCGTACATTTAAATGTGTCCCTGTGCTGTTATTGCTTTTTATATAGGAAACGGCAGTTGAGGTAGGAACGAAAAGATAGAAGAACCACAAGCTGCTCACGCGCTACCTTTTATTTTACGCGGCAAGGCAAGGCGGTTTGTGTTTCCCGCCAGCAAGCCATAAGGAGAAGGCGAATCACGGAGCAATAGAAGGACAGTGGTGGGACTCAACTTCAAAAATTTTTTTCTCGAAGAAGACAAAAATTACCTCGATGAAACTTGCTCTTTCGAAAGCGCTTACATTGCTCAACTACAAGCCCTGTTTTGATTATTTTTTCATGGACCACCTTAGGGTGCAATTGACGCCTAAACATAGGAAAGGATGGCGTTTTTGTCAAGTTTACACATTTATTTCAGAGCCTCTGCACAGCACATAGGCAAAAATGATTTTTATACTATTGTAATTTTTATGTAAAGTTGTACAAAAATATTTTCTGGTTTTCTTGCAAAATTGCTTTCCAGGAAAAAATTCCGGAAAACGCTGCAATTTTACCATTTTCACCTCGGTCTTAAGCAGTGAGGAACATGAACATAATTTGTAAAACATTTTTATAAGTGAAGATAAATGCTATGAGAATGCAAAAATGCGTATTTGTAAACGATTGGCACATTGGTTGATCTTCAGGAATTTTTCGTCTGGCGCCTTGTTTTCCGCCGTTTTGCGAAATTCAAATGACCCTCAGGAGCCTAAAAAATTTTTCCTGCTCAAAATATTTCTTGAAAGTGCTGTGGAAGTAAGGCTCACTCCCCTGTAATTTTTTGGAAATTTTCGGAAGAAGTTCATTTTTGTCGAGAGCCACAGCTGGGGCAGTTGGCGTGGAATAACCCATATATATATATAATATATATATATATATATATATATATATATCGTCAGAGCAACAGAGTAACAGAGGCTGCTTGCCACGCAGGGCTTATATAGCGTCCGCATATACTGGCGTATCACACAGCCGTGTCATCAATAATATCGTTTCTGGGGAATTAGGATTAATTATCGACGCATGCACGTGGCCGTAGGCAGAAACACTATTTTAACGCGCGACGTTATACAATCGTGAATTGACAGCTTCAATCTTTCGTCGATAGCCCATACATAAATACATGATAGCGAAAAGTGCTGACAGTCACTGCTGTAGTGGGTAAATAAACGGAATAAACATCACGCAAAAGTACGATTCATATTTCAACGACGCCAAGAAAAAAGAAGAAAGAGGAAAGATAAAACAAGTAGGCAGGCTAAAGATACGTCGGTTCTCGAGAACGTGAGAGTGATGTACACGTGACCGTGTTACGCGGCAGTGCTTCAAGGCAACATACAAGTCAGAGAGCCCGGGCTCTCGTTCATGCCGTTAGACAGCATGTTGAATTTATTGATTAAAAATGATTCCCTGAGTTCGAGTTCACGATGTGAGTTTAACCCTGATTCAAGTATTGTGGCTTTCAATTTACTAAAGGAATGACCTGCGTCAGTGACGTGCCTTGAAACAGGCAAATTAAGAAGGGCATGCACATCTGCCTTGTGGCATTAAAACGGTACCTAAAACCTGTCTCGGTTTGGCCTATGTACTGAAGATGACAGATGGAGCATTCTAGCAAATAAACGACGTTTGCTGTGTCGCAAGTGAAATTGCCCCTGATCTTTAGATTCAAATTTGCAGTGGTACTAGTGGCCACGTTTCTCAATAGTATAGCTATAATGGAGCTATCAGTGGGCTTATCAAAACTACCATTATCGTAAGCCTCAACCACAGCCCTTACCGCGTCCAAGTGAGGTATGTTCGTATAAAGTGATGCAACGTCGATCGTGACTAGTAGAGAATGCTCCGGTACAGTGAGCTTATTTATATCCGACAAGAAATGATTAGTAAACCGCAAAAAGGACTGGAAGGTTGGGGACACCTGGCTAATAAGGCTGTTTACCTAACGCGACAGGTTTTCTGTTACAGTGCCTATACCAGGGTCATTTTGCTTGTGGATTTTTGGCAGTAAGTAGAATCTCCCTGTGACCGGACTAAGGGGTACCAGAGAAATTTTTTGTCGGGCCGCGCACTAAAACCGTTTTACTATAAGAGATGTTGAAAAAGGTCGAGCTCCGACCGAAACGTTGATGTGATAAACCGTCGTTCTCTAAGAGGCGCATCGTCAATTCTGTTATAAACTGGCGGAAACCCAAGCTATCTTTGCATATATATATATATATATATATATATATATATATATATATACTACCTTTTCTCTGCTAGGTCACTCTGATCCACCCTTTACGCCTACACGCATATGCGGATAAACGTCACCGAGCAATTCTCTTCGCTACTACAGAAAGAAATGGTGTCGAGTGCCACGGCGGCAGCGTGACTTAGCCAAGTGACATGATCTAGTGTTTAGCAAAGCGAAAGCTTAAGGAAAAGACCTGAACAAAGGAGGGACAACACTGTAGAAGGATTCGCGCTCTTTCTGATCATGCTGGCATGTTATTCGATTGTGCTGCCCCAGGCAAGCACCACACACACACACACACACACACACACACACACACAACACACACACACACACACACACACACACACACTCAAGAAAAGCGGTATATTATGTCTTCATTTGTATCAGTTGAGTGCAGTATGAATATTGTATCACTGTATTATTCCATAGGATTATTGTCCTTGAACAACGACTCCGATCCCGTGCCTAAAATGAAATGGAAATACTGTGCTACAAAATAAAAAGGAAGTGGATCGGCACGTGGCACGAATGCACTTATGCCTGTTTGCGGATAATTTGTGCTGCTTCGCACAGTATATATTATATTCTGTCGGTATGCGGCGGAAATAGCCTCGACGTCGTCGTGTCTAGAGTGAGTTCGCCTTGGTGGTTGTCGAGTCGCGCTGTGTGTTGTAACGCTGAACGTGGAACGTCAATTGCACTGATGCAGAAACGGGCCGGGTGTTGTACACGGCGGACGCTCGAGTGAAGGCAACTCGAGCTGAAACTTCTTGTGCAAGGAGCGTGGGGTGCACGTCGCATTCAGCCGTGAGAAACGCAGCACTCCAACATCAAGCGTGTTTACACAACCGCCTCTCCTATTGAAGCTGAAATTGACAGTTTGGATGAGTAATGCTGAGCCAGCTTGATACACGATCCCGCTGGCTGACAAACAGTACAGAACATTATGCGTGCTGTAGAGTGTCCAAATAGGCGGCCGAAACAGACCACCAACGCAACGCTCGTGCTTGTCCAATCACACAGGGAGCAAGTTACTACAGCGTTCCTGTACCACAAAGAAAGCGTGGAATTTTACATGCTGGCTTATTCGGCATTTTTGCAGAAGAACTTCTATGATAAGCGCAATGTTCCCGAAAGAGAGAATTGGGAAACTCGTCCCTCTGTTGCAGTAGCTAAAGAGGGCTATATCAAAATTGAGCGAACTCAATTACTGCCAAATGGCGAACCGGTCAGGCGATCCTTATCCAATGAGAGAACAACCGACAAAAACAATAATAAAAAATTGGCAGATCCCATGTGCAGTGGGAATCAAGGAAATGCGAAGCACGCATCACGAACGTAAAATGGATCTGCATTGTTGTCTCGCTATACCGATTTCGCTACATATGAAGTTAACGAAACGGCCACAAGAGCGCCAAGACTGTGGCATATAAACCATGCCGCTCATGACACGCATATCTTGATTCTAATGTCATGACTTGTCATTTACGTTCGTCATGCAGTGGTGTCATGCCATAGCAATTTTGGTATACATCCCATTAACGAAACACGTGGCATGTAAATCATGCCGCTCATAACATGCATGTCACAATTTTCATGTCGTTAGAACGTGTCACCCATAGCCGTCAGACATTGTTGTCCCGCCATACCAATTTTGGTAGGTATCAAGTTAACAAACCAGCCGCAAGAGCACCAAGACCGTGGCACGTAAATCATGCCGCTCATCACATGCATGACATGATTTTTGTCGAGCATTATATTCACGCTGTTCTGGCTATTCGTCGCTTTCCGTGGTCTACCCATGGTAGCCCGCAACGAATTGAATGAGTTGCTCTCCTGCAGCAACCGGTCGAGCCACCGCTAGACTAACGGACACACGGCGCGTTTGGCGCGAGCGCGGGTAAACGAGGTCGGCGTCGGCAGCAGCTGTACTGGTCCCACTATCGCCTGCTTCCCTCGTCCTCTCTACCTCACTGCCGCTGTGCTGCGCGGCACTATCTTTGTGTTATGACGTGTCATTTATGTTCGCCATGCAGTCATGTTGTGACATACCAATTTTCGTATAAACCCGATTAATGAAAAGGCCGGGACAGCACCACGACCGTGGCACGTAAATCATGCCACTCATTGATTTGTGGGGTTTAACGTCCCAGAACCAGCTCTGATTATGAGACGCCGTAGTGGAGGTCTCCGGAAATTTCGACCACCTGGGGTTCTTTACCGTGCGCTGACATCGCACAGTACGCGGGTGTCAACATTTCGCCTCCATCGAAATGCAGCCGCCGCGGCCGGGATTCGATCCCGCGACCCCCGGATCAGCAGCCGAGTACCATTGCCACTAGACCACCATGGCGGGGCGCTCATAACATGCATGTCATGATTTTCATGTTATGACCTGGCATTTATGTTCGTCATGCAGTCATGCGGCATATCAATTTTCGTATACATCCAATTAACGAACCGGCCAGGAGAGAACAAAGTTGTAGGCGGCTAGATAGATAGATAGATAGATAGATAGATAGATAGATAGATAGATAGATAGATAGATAGATAGATAGATAGATAGATAGATAGATAGATAGATAGATAGATACGCCCAAAGTCGCCGAAGTTCGCTAAGAAATGCTGCGCATTTAAAAAATAATATGTAATGGCTGCCTGGATTGCCGCGTCCACAGTCAAAATGGCACGGTCACAGTACACTTACAGCGTCTGTGAGCTGCGAACCCACGTTGGCGCTACGATCGTTAATGGAAGCCCTTCCCATTAGCACGCCCGTGCTGCCCGGTTGGATAACCAGGGGCAGAAGTATGCGCCCAATAATCCTCGCTCAATGTGTAGCAAGCTTGATTGCAGCTTTTTAGAGCCAAGATTAGCAATGCCTGCTGTAAGGACACTTTGAAAGGAGACAAGGGGACATTAGATAGTATACTGCATTCCTTCCGCGCCCCTTCATTTGTAACACTTAAAATCTCCCGTTCACATTATTTAAAGGGTGTAGAATGGTGAGAATGGTAGTTTCGAAGGAAGTGTAGTACTTAATAGCTCATAACATGAATTTCCATGTTTTTGCTTGTAGGGAGTTTGCCTAAAGTAGGAGTTGTAATCATAAGCGAGACTGTATCCAGACGTTGCGAAAAATAGCGGTAAACTAATTCTTCAAATGATGTCGCCACTTTCAGGACCAGCCTAGTTTGCTTATTTTCATGGCGTTGAGTATTAGGGATAAATTATGAACTCCTAGCATGAGCCGAAATAACTAAATTTCTTGAAGCTGGAGGTTATACAACTAGGAACTTGCATAGCTTCCCCTATGATTTCCTAGGCTTCAATGTTTGTCTGTTCATTAAGTTGTTTCCAACAAAAAATTGGCCGCGTATCTGCGTGCCTCGCTGCAAATGTCGTCGAAGTCTTCTGCCGGCCGTACTACGTGAGTCCTGGTCTCATCCGCGGCCACCCGTGATGCTGTTCTTGTACCATTTCCGCTTCTCCGCTGCAATTTGGCCGTCTGTCTTTTCCCTGCGTTGTCTGGGCATGTCTTGTAGAGGGGGTTGTATTTCATCAAGCGGTCATTTATGTTTTGCCTTGCCTCAGACAGCGCCTCCTCTATGTTGAATAGGTCGAATATCGCTGGCATTGATAAAATAGAGGAGCCGCTGCGTGAGCTAAAGACACCATCTGGCAGCGCCGTCAGGAAACATGACCTTGTGCAGAATCCCTGGGCAACTGCCAGGTGACACCACCAAATTGTCGGCAGAGGCCGTTTTCGTGCATAGCGTCGCATTTTCAGCGCATCCTAAGAAACACTGGGGTCTTCAGAATTACGTATCTATGTATTTCCTAGTAAAGGAACACACCACCTAATACTTACGTATTGATGTTGCGCCTCAGATATGCGTACTATTTGCTTTTTGATCGACAATGTTCACAAGAATGATAGCAGCTACCTGTTCAAGATGGCTGGGCGTTAGGCAAGTGCCCAAGACGGACAGCAGCCGTAAAAAAATAAGCGACTAACCATCACAAGCACTGCATTTCCAGCTACTGTACCGACCACAAAGCCACGGTCATATCTCTAAATATACCTCCCCCACTCGGATGAACAAGCTATAGTATCTATATGATCGGGAGACATAGCTCCACCGCGGCACGGACACACGATCTGAGTGAAATGAATGACCCTCATAGAATCACAACATGTTTCATAGCTGCATTTTATAAAGAATTCGGCTATTGTTACACACTATTAGCATCACTCGGCGGCCAAAATGTTGCACATAAACGTGTTCCACGACCTCTCCACTCATGGTGCATTCGTTAAGATTCCTTCACTGGCGCATGAGCACTTTGTTAGGGAACGTCTCATACGCATAACAAATGTCTCAACTTGACGCATTAGAGATGCGCAGCCAGGCTTTCCCCTTCTGGTGTTACAAGATTATAACATCTGCCTAACTTTTTACTTGGGCTATGTAGGTCACTGCAGCAATTTACCTGACAACTTGTCAGTGCATGAGATAAGTCGTTCTCCAGCTACTTCCAGGTTCCGTTAGGGAATTAGAGCACACCGTGATTTACGGCGGCCGAGAGGCGGCCTAGGTGTTTATTTATGGCACTAGTGACAGCTACCCCAAACTGAGGCAGAAAGAAAACGAGTGTTAGAATAAGTTGGCTCCGCATGAATACGTGTTTAGCTTTAACGAATGATATGTAGGATCAATGTAAAGGCTTTTATCTATTTTTACGTGTGCGCCGTGAGTAATATATTGATACTCTGCGGATACCGCAGCGCCTCTAGGGGCTCCGTAGTTCGCGACCTGCATAAGAGAGCTAACGGGTATGTACTGAGAGTAAGAATTACAAATAAATTTGATTTCTTTCCACGGTATGTCTTCGATAGTACTTATTTTTGATAGGCTCTAATGGCCGTCGATAGGAGTAATAACAGACGGGGTTTAACGTTGGAAACCCACGATAATATTGACAGAAACGTCCCGTAGTGGGGGGCTACGGAGTAATTTTGGTCACCTGGGGTCATTTACCGTGCACCTAAATCCAAGTACACGGGCGTTTGCGGCAATTCGTCCCCATCGAAATGCAGCCGACATGCCCGAGATTCGATCATGCAACC
This sequence comes from Hyalomma asiaticum, assembly GCA_013339685.2. NCBI lineage: Eukaryota > Metazoa > Arthropoda > Arachnida > Ixodida > Ixodidae > Hyalomma > Hyalomma asiaticum. The sequence continues at coordinate 247,920,806 of CM023481.1, read as the reverse complement.
TCGAGCTTAGCAAGCCAACATCCTTGCAGAACTATGCGCGGCGGGTTTCCATATAGGAGTAGCGCATTCTATTACAGGTCTTGTAAATATCTTCTTCGCTATTATCTTCTGTATAAAGCGATAACTCTCTCAGATGCCTTGTGTGGAGGTAACCTTGAGAAAGTCAGCAAATAAATCGAAATGCTCGGTAGAATATGGGCTGAGGTTTAGCTCTTCTAAACGTAGTTATCACGAGTGGAAGGCATGTTTGGCTTCTCTGTAATGGAGCAATCAGGCCTCTTCTCGCTCTGCTGTTTCAGCACGCAATTTCGCCTCTGATGGAGATTTCACCACCTTCCGTCTAGCAATATCTACTGGATGGTCGTGTTCAGCGAGACGCTTGCGCCGAAGCGAATGCGCGTACCGCCCAGCCTGAGTGGCATTTATGGCGAGATCCAGCGAGCAAGAGAAAATGGAGTAGCCGTTATGCGACCGCCTGGTAACGTGGTGCATCAGCGGCGAAGACGTGGTGCATCAGCGCCAACGTGGTGCATCAGCGCCCACAGCTGCGATGGCCCCTCCTCAGCGGATCAGGTGACGTGCGAGTGACGAACGCTTGTCGCGCGGCGGGACTCCCCCGAAGTCGTTCTCGTGGTGTTACACAGCTGAAGATGGGAGACTGAGCCAACCAAGCGCCGGCGAAGCAGCCGTTATATTTTCGCCTAGTCACCTGGTAGCGCAGCAGATCACGAACGTCCTTCATTTGCGTTCTCACCCAGTCTTGGCATCCTCTGGCGGCTCAAGGACATACGACCAGAGTGATGACCTTGCGAGACAGGGAACAGCAGAGCTTACGCCCTGAAATGTACAAAAACTCGATGACTCAATAAAATCACTACAAGCCACGGAACATCATACATCCATCGACAGGCACTGAATGTATGAGGAATATCAATAGTAATACACCAAGATAATAGTAATTCAATTAATTATGAGTAATGAACATGACAATGAGAAAAAAACGGACAAAAACCTTCCAAGAGCTTAACCTTAACGAAGGTCGCACTACAGCAACCCAAGGCTAGCTAAGTAGCAAAGCTGATGGGCACGTGGCTGGTCCGGTTTTGTCGCCGGTCTGGCACACCCGCATTTCATAGTAGCCCGAGGCTTCGGGGAATACCTCGCGAAGCACTGCGAGGCCCAGCGAACGCTTCTCAATGTTTCGCGCCGAGCTCAGCGTAAAGACGTTCGCGTCGAACCAGAGACGATGGCAGTCGCTGCACGTGCGGCCTCGGCTTGACGCTGTCACACTACTTTACTATACTGCACTATGCATGTCTACGTTTTTCTAGGAGCTGCTCGGGCTCCACGGGAGCACGCATGCTCTCGTGGCGCGAAGCTATGCACAAGCGCATAGCTTTGCGAGACGCCGTGCGCCGGACAAATCGACGCACACAATCTTTGTCTACTTCTGCTTGTACGTGAAACGCGTGCGCTCACAAGCCCCAGTTTTGCGAGTGTAGTAGTGGTATGAGGGCACGAGAGCAAGAGAAGAAAGAAGCGCGTGCGAACGTCGCACATTGGACATTGCATAGAAGCGCGCACTCTTGGGGACCAGAATTAATGATGGTGATAGTTTCCTAGTGCCTAAGGACGTACGACTGTCAGTCTAAACAGATTCGCTGTTAAAATGTCGTAAATTAAAGGGGCCATGAAACGCAAATTACGCACGTCACTTTTATTGTACATTTTTCTGAGGTGAAGCTTAATGATGAGCGTAGCACCAGTAACAGTAGCGAAGTCAAAGCGTATTATATTTAATTTGTGCCTGAAATCGGCTTCCGCGTCGCCTGCCGCGTAGTGCATCAACATCTTCTTCGAGCGGACGCGACGTTGCTGTGCTGGTTACGCTATCGGTTCTGATTGAACGCGAGGAGGCGGGAATAAACATATGTGTCGCACATGCTTATAATGTACTGACTATAAAGAATTTTACGATTAAAACTTTTTTATACTTGCTAAAGCTACTAAGAAGCACAAATTTGTGCATTACAATTTCGTTTTGAGTGTAACTGACACAAAGAGCGCTCTGCGGACCACGTAATTGCTGTGGTATAGGAAGGCCGCAGTGGGCTGCACAGTTCTGGTGCCGCCAAATGTAAGCCGGATTTTGGCTGGAAGCAGCGTGACACGTCTCTTCGGGAATGAAAGGCGAGAGGGATGCCGATATCTGTCGTCTGCTTTTATTTTGAAATTGTAAGTTAAATAACTTCCATTTGCCCGCATCCATATCGAAATTATCGAAGTTCTTTTTGATATGAGATTTAGGAGGAAGCCTGCACAGAAAACAAGGACTAGTTATGATAAGCAAACAACGAACTATCAAGTACTATCAATTCTAAACAGGCTAGACCGACAAACTTGTCTTCAATACAACCAGAACTGCATTCAAAAGTAAAGTAATGGAATTAATACTGGCACAGGGTCTGGGGGAGGGATGTTGAAACATATTCTGTCTTGCCTATTCCTTTTTATTTTATTTTTTTGCCAGAATGAATAACTATATGTTCTCGTGCTGTATCTGAGCGCACTTGTGAAGTTGCCATGTACAGCTTATTTCGCTGTTTCTAAACGTACATTTCTTGTTTCTTTTCAAGAACAAGTACATCTCAGTAACTTTCACAATTAATATAGTAAGTTTGCTGTGTATCTGATGTGTAAATGATGTATTAAATTCACTGCCAATGAGCTGTTCCTAACGTTGTAAATAATGTTCATTATGATGTGGGTACAGGGGCCCCTGTCAGCTGTTACTGGCCTTTTGCTCCTGTGCCTTTGTTGAAATTGTATTCAAGATCAACATTCATTCATTCATTCATTCTGGCACTCGGCTGCTGATCCGAAGGTCACGGGATCGATTCCCGGCCGCGGCGGCTGCATTTCGATGGAGGCGAAATGTTGAGGCCCGTGTGCTGTGCGACGTCAGTGCACGTTAAAGAACCCCAGGTGGTCGAAATTTCCGGAGACCTCCACTGCGGCGTCTCTCTTAATCACAGCTGGTTTTCGGACGGTAAATCCCACAAGTAAATCAATCATTCATTCATTCAGCATTATTTCTGCATTTACATTGGGACAACACAAAAAAACCCGTTTCGATGGAAAACTCAGCAAGTAAAATTGGTTTTCAGAGCCCCTTTCAGAGCCAGTTCATACTTAGTGGCACATCACTGATCAGAGAACAAACAATTAGACGCACCGGAACATAAGCCTCAGCGAAAAAGGCCCAGAGGTTTGCTTTATTAAGCTAATTATTCTCTGGTTCACATATATGCACATCGCTGATAAGGATCCACTTGTATTTCTCCTGAATAATCTTGCACAGAACAGGTGCAGTTATCAGCACACCTGCACAAGATGAGGCTGAATATAAGATTTTCCTGTTGTTTTCAAGTTTAGTACATTATATACGTATACTTTGTGTAATGCCCCCCCCCCCCCCCTCCTCCTTACTCAATGCCCCCACGGCGCCTGTAAGGGGCTTTGAAGATTCGTGAAACACGTGTCTGCACGCATAAGGTCGCGCCCTTTACGCCTGGAATGGACCGGAGCATCGAACTGGGGGTGAAGTGGCCTTGGAATTTATAGGGTTTATGCAGGTAGGTGCATGGTAATGATACTAACCTTAAATGAAGACCTAGATGCCACGTAGTACAATTTTGAGTATTCTTAAACTCGTAAAATAATTCCTGCGTAAATATCATGACAAAACTACGATGGTGATTATGAGGCACGCCGTATTAGAAGGTCTCGGAAACTTTGACCGCATAGGGTTCGTGTACTGCCCACTTTCGGTGCATGGGACACATGCACCGAAAGCGGGCAGTACACGATCGTCTGCCATTGCCGCCTCCGTCTAAAATGGAATCAACGCGGCCGGGGTTGAACCCACGTGCAGCCGAGCAGCATAACCACTGTGCCACTGCGGCATAACTACTTTTAAACATTTGAATTACTTTGTGATTCACCCTATACATAAAGGCTGTTATTTAGTTCCCCTTTGAATATTAATAAATAAGTACCACATACATATTAGTAACTTCGATATTTAATATAATTTACATGATCTATGTTGCATTATACGTCTCCCGTGTGCGAATTCATGCACAAAAAAGGAAATGAGGTTTTGAAGGGCAGAACGAACAACACAGCTAACCGGATGAGACTTTCCTATTGAATAGTGTGGCTTGTTGGTCTAGTTGGTACAAGCTGATAGTGTGAAGGTTATAGCGAGGTAACGATGCCACCACGCAGAAAACCATGTACACGTCAAATGGGCTTACAGCTAAAGTTTATTACAAATGTAAGAAAACTTTAGTTGCTAGTCAAGGATTTTTTGTGAGACCACCTCACCTCTAAGGAACTAAATTTCTTTTGAAAAGTCGCGAATGTCATGACTGATTGCACATGTTAAGGATCTGTTAAAAATAACTGGAGATGGAAGGGGGGGGGATTTCATTACAGATGTTCGTTCTACTGTATTTTATCCTTTTGCTACTTTGCGCAGTTCTAAAGAACACGTTGGTAATAAACTTTAGTTGCAAGTACACCCTTTGTTTCGTGCGTTAGTTTCTTTGTGGAAGCGCCGTTATCTTGCCGGAACATTTCTAATTGAATGTTTTCATTAAAACTACACCGTTATGGTGTTCGTTAAAAGCATAGTTATCACTTCGTGGCTTTCACTTATTCATGATATAAGGAGTCATAACGATGAGCGAAACTTTCCCACTGTGAGAGCTGCCTTCTTCGATTTTAACGAGATGCACGGTCACAAAGTAACAAATTCATTTCCTATGGCTAAAATTTCTCTCACCGCTCAGGATTTTTAAGGCACGTCGACTTTTGATGTCATGAAGAGGCAGGAGCCATGAGTCAACCCATGGAATTTCTCATTTTACTCGAAGTACAGTCGTCTGATGGCTTTCTATAAGAGATTACGTCACGGGCGACGACAGACGCCAACTCAAGTGATCTTGACATTTCCTTTCTATCCGAGAACACTCCGTGGTGTATTCCAGCAGAGATCTAAGATGCGTGATTTTGACCCGATGGATTCCGACAGATGCAGCGAAGCTGATTGACTCCCTTGTTTTTCGGAAACGGGATTGCGCTGAAAGGCCGAGAGAAGATAGATGAAAGAGCAGGGTGCAGATTTCCTTTGACAGCGCTTCGAATATGCACGGGCGCATTCAAACATCACCATAGTAATGCAACTTCGGGAATATGCAGAGTGCTGCAAAACTTGCGAGCTGGCAGGAGTTCCGAAGACTTCTTGTATTACATATTAAAAAAAAGACAAGTCTTAAAGAGCTCTCGCAGAATTTGGGCACCAGAAAGGTACAGATCCACATAAATAAAACAAGCAAAAGAAGCCGAAGAGCATTTTTTTTTTTTTTGTAAGAAGGTGGTCTACCTAGGCCACCCTTCAAGCACATATATGCAGCGGTGCTCTGTCTTACGCTGCACGCGTCTCATTCTCGCATTTTGATCTTGTTACCCGTTTTAGAGTTATGGTGAAGGTTGAAAGGTAAGCAGAAAAAAAAAACCGCCATACATATATATATATAGAATAAGGGAAGTCGTCTTTCGGTTGCACCAACCTCTGTCTTTTCCCCTGAACGTCACGAAGACAGGCGGCAGCTGTGGAGCGCAAAATGCGCGGTAACAAGCGCGGATAAAGGCTAGGGAGCGGAAACATCTAGCTCTACAAAGACCGTGCCCTTTTCTTTCTGCTCTCATTCTTTCCCTTACTATTTGCGGCAGCGCAGAGGAAGCAAAAACGATATGAAAAACGAAGGTCTATGCCTAGAGGCTGTGGATTTAATATTCGCTCAGCAAGGACTGCGCCCTTCCAAAGGAGGTTCCTACTAATCCTTCCTTCTTGAGATTGTTTGCGCATTCGGTTAAGTTTTTCTGTTCTCGTCGAAGCGACTGTGTCTTGTGCGCGCCCAGAGAACGAAATAACGGTGCGTGACTGGCGCAGGCAGGATCCTCAAAAGGGGCACCGCACCGCCTTTTTCGCAGGGCATTCGCTCCCGGAATAGCCATAATAAATGGTCATGAAAGCTACGAAGGCGCCGCCGTCTGCGGGGCGCGCGGCACATGTGTTTACAGCGCAGAGAGGAATCAGAAATCGCGGAGGCTGCAATTCACTTCTGCATGCACTAGTGCAGCGGCATAGCGCTCCGTTATTATAGCAAGAGCCTTCTATACCGCGGAGAAACTTTTGAGCTGAGATATTTATCCAAATCATTTCTTGTAGTTTCTCAACACCTTTTTTAAAACTTGGTCTGTTGTTAAAAAGAAAGAGAACATACAAGAGGGGCTCTCTTTTTGTGGAGGATATGTATTTTTTATGCATTCAGCATTTGATTCACCATATTTAGTAAGTCTATGGCGACTGATATTTCCGAAGTCTGGCTTCAGAAATGGCTAATATTATGTGAGAAAGACTGGGCATGCATCAACACCAAAACGCATTTTTGGCGGAGTGCCGCAGAATTAGGACCTAAAGGCACCGGCGCGACCAGACGACACGGAAAGACACGGACACACGCGCTCGTGTGTCCGTGTCTTTTTTTCTGTGTCATCTGGTTGCGCCGGTGCCTTTAGGTCCTAAGAATGTACCAACTCGCCCAACAAGAGGTTTTGATGCTGCAGAATGTTGGTCACACTGTTGTTTCATTCATGCATTATTTGATAAGTGTTGTCCATGGCATCGAATTAGTTACATATGTCGATGACACAAGATTTTCGTTTGGACCACAAATATGTAGGTTCTATTAGGAAAACCATATTATGTAATTAATAAATCAAATTAACTTAGGTTGGATAATTAGGTTAGTGTAGATAGAAGAGAAAGAAAAGGAACTGAACGCAGTAAAAATGTTGCCACTTTGGGTGTTTGATTGTTTCTTACCAGTCTCGCGTATAAGGGCTAATATAAAATTTTAGATGCGAAAGAATATCCTTTTCTTACAAGCCATCTTATCTTTACGGTGTCTGCTAAACAACTCATAAGATGTGCAATTACTAAAATTTTGAAATTATCCGCGTCAAATTCCACTGTTCGATGCATCAGAATTATTTCAAGCTATTGATTGATTGATTGATTGATTGATTGATTGATCTGTGGTGTTTAACGTCCCAAAACTAGCTCTGATTATGAGAGATACCGTAGGAAAGGTCTCCGGAAATTTCGACCACCTGGGGTTCTTTAACGTGTAGTGGCGTCGCACAGTACACGGGCCTCAACATTTCGCCTCCATCGAAATGCAGCTGCCGCGTTTCAAAGCTCTTAATAAAGCCTTTTTTTTTATCTTACGTGTAGTTAAAATTTATGTGAACAATAAATAATAGCAGAAATCACTCCAGACTGATTGAGTATTCTGAAGAAAAAGCGGCAATGTCGTTAACGTTGTCATCAAAAGTTCTTTTTTAGAAGAGAAAGCAGAAGAATTCTTCTAATTTACCGCATAAACCCCAGCGCCGTTAGGTTGGAGCTCCGAATTTCAAAGCATTATTTCGCATTTTTTCGGCCCGATGAACGTTCGCGAAGCTCTCCATATTAAGCATTTAGTTCCGTTAAAAGAAACTCTAATACTTTATCACTAATCAGGAACGCCATTGGGGTCCTAAAGAAGACCGCATGAGAATGTGCGACGAATATTACGGCGGGTTCTACACTCACTCGACTTGCCTTTCTCTGCCTTTTCTGGCTTACAAAGCGCCTTCAAACAGTCGGCGCAGTGTTTCTGGCATTGTGGACGGGCAGTTTACTATAGCAAATAATTTAACTCTCTTAAGCCTCCCTTTAAACTGCGTGAGTCAGAATTTCAACTTGCGCGAGCTACAAGGGTCTTCGGAGTAGTTTTACAAGAACGCATGGTTTTGCAAAGACGCATAAATAACCTACTAAGGAGGCTTAGAAAAGTAGTCGACATCTGTGCGACTTTAACACCTTTATTTCTCGAAGTGTAATGCATTGTAATGCATTGCATTGTAAAACCATGTTTACATTGTATCTCAACTATTGCACTTTGTACCGGGGCGAAAAAAATCACAGGAGATATATTACTTTAAAAAAGAACGCTGTATATTCATGATCGCTAACGAACTGCTCACACTGATCCTATAATTAGAATTTAGATATGCTTTCTAGGACTCCACATATGACACGATATGATTAATAAAACGCTCACAAATGGATGCTGTATACACTAAAACAATCATTCGGAAGTTGTCGTAATCAAAGATTGAACATCAACAGAATGACTTACAAAATAGAAGCCATACCGAAGTGGAAAACGGGAGTGATCAGGAATAGTTAGAAGTACAATGTGGAGGGTTAGGTTTGGTTACACCTGCTATTTCAGTATTGATATGATTTGGTAACACGTGGGGCCGTTAATGTTTAAACATTGCAAGAATTGCATCAAAGCAGAATGTTGGGTGAGTTTGTGAATATTCATACACGAGCCAGTGACAAAGCCATCGGGCACAGTAACAGTTTCTTGTATGTCATTGTGTCGATACTTGCGGGCTGCGGTTCAAGCAACGATCAGCGAGTATTAATAAAGTATGACAGTATAACTATTTCGTGACCTATAGCGCGCCCATTAGTGATACTTTACTAATGACACTGCACGTTAAAGAACTCCAAGTGGCCGCTAAGGTCCATAATCCCACGTGGTACATAATCAGATCGTAGTTTTGGGACGTAAAACACAATGAATCAATCAAGTGACTTATGAAACGTCAGAGATACCACTGTTATATAAGACCTCTGTACAAACTTCTAAACTCATATAATTTCTTTCACAGTGCCTTGCAATGGTCAGGGCCTGCTTAATATCATTCTAGGGCTGTATTCTGTGTGCCCTTAGGTTTTATGGAATTGGGGCGGGGTGGGGTTTGAGCGTGCGGGTTGCTATTCCTGTTCTTTGTCAATTATGTTATACTATATATCCTTATAGTTTACTTTTGTCATTATAGAACAAGAATATCTTACTATGTATTTGTTCATTTAGTGTGGCCACAGTACCATTATGCACGAGTCGTATTAGAGCAGAGCAAGTCTGAGCAACCTCTACGCGAGGTCCTGCAAGGTATCGTCAAGTCTAATGAGCTATATTGTCAAGTATAATCAGTAATTCAGTATCGCCTTAAGGAACAAGTACGCCACATGTAGCCCCATATTAACTACCCACAAAGGTGTACAGGTTGCTGCCTCTTTTCTGTATGCAAAGCTACGCCGCAAAACTGCGACAGTAGCCAATCAATTTAGGTTCCGCTCACGTCTACGCCGACAGATTGACTGGTGCTAGTATAGGAATATGCGCGCACGCGCCCATCACTCACTGTGATGTCCCGTTCCGAAGCAATTCGCACTATCTTTTGCACCAATAAATGTCCTAAATTTTTGCCATCAATTTTTTTTTGTTTTGTCGCTGTGTAAACAAACTTTCCATATATCACGTTGTCCCCGTATAAAGGTGCGTGGCAAGGTATAAAGGTGCGTTAACCTTGCCATGTAAAAAGGTAGATCTCGTCAGGCTTTTGTTGCTTTTTGTCTGCGTGTTGCCTCAATGCTTCTGAAATAAAATCAATTTGAAGCAGCAGTTTACACGCGTTCGCAGCCAATGCCCATAACGCAGGCTCGCCGAAATACACTCGTAACCTGCGCAGATTATTGCTGTCTGTATAACATCGGTCTACGCCGCGTTGTTTCCTAAATTATAGCTAACAGAAAGTGCTTCAAAATTTATTTTTGCGAGCTTCAGTAATGTATATTAGAAATTTGGCTTTAAACTTCACTGAAAATTTTTAACCGAAGTACTACTGCTTCGCTACGTCGGATAGCAAGCCTGTTCAGTTGAGACCGTGGGAAAAACCCTCGTACCTGCTGTCAAAGTGTGTTCAAGCCTCCTGCAACTAAGAGACTCCGATTTCATTACCGGTCAAACATGTTTCTGGAAATAATAGTTCGTCGATAAATGTTTGTTCCCGAGGTTAAATATGTGCTCACACTGCCCCTTTCTTTTTTGAATCGCAAGAAGGCAGCCGCTACAAAAGCCGTTCGGGACGATTCCGCCATTGCCAGTATATGATCTAACTTGACACGTTGATGCAGTGGTAGAGGGTAAACCTAGCGTGCTTTGCAAGATCCATCGTTTAACCGTGTTTACAACCGAGTTTGCCGGGTGACAGTGAGTGAACGCAGATAGCGTGAAATCAATATCGTGAAAGCACGTGATGAATATCGTGATAAAGCCACGCATGTTAACAAGAGCGCACGAAGCTTCCTCACTTCGAACGTTGAAGACTGTGCAACGCAATGTACTAGCGCCTAGAGAACTGCACGAGCCCAGCCGGGCCGGGTGCAGTACGATTCAAGGTGGGCAAGGGCCATGGCCGGGCCCTAAGCTCATGGCTTCAGGCCAGCCCCAGATTTGAAGTGGCGCACCAGGGACGGGACGGGCTTGTTCTTTAGTTTATTCAGCGATGAATCCATGAACACTCTGTGCACATACCGTATGCTTTCCGCATATCTTATTTCGATAAATCGCCTTTTTTTTACGTGGGACAACCTCTTTCAATAAGTCTTACTTGCTGGCGGGAATTCTTTTGCTTCTTGCGGCTGTTTTATTTACATGCAACCGGCGAGATGGAAGTTAACGGATCAGGCGCTTGTAGTCAACATCTCAAGTTCAAGTTCAAGTTCCTTTATTTTACCACATACATGGAAATTACACATAAGTGGTTGGGACGAGGGAAAAAAAGCTGCATTAAAAACAGCTTGACTAGCCCCACGTCCCCAGGTTCACTATGGCAGCATGGCAGTAAAAGAAAAGTACACTACAACATCGGTGTCAAATGAGAAAAATAAACAACATAATATCCACAGAAAGACATATTTACAAAAAGTGAAATTTAACTACAAACATATTTAACACAACATGCTTAAAAGAGAAGTGTTAGAGAGTGTGCGAACATTTTCAAAAGAAATCTTGAATTTGTTTAATGTCTTCGGCAAGCAATAACCTAATGTTTGATAGCGATAGTTTGTGCGCGGCCGTGGCACATACCATTGTTCCGAATGTCTGTTTTGGCGCGAAGAAGGATTTAGTTGCAAGTTAGCTACACTTTGTATATAGTTGCGATTTTTCACAATGTCGGTTCTAAAGGAAAGTAATAAAGTGTATTCATATAACACATTCAATTTAATTACATTATATTTAACGAATAGTTCTGAAGTGTGTGCATTGTGTGGTAGGTTTGCAACAGAACGTACGGCCTTTTTTTGTAGGATAACAAGATTATTTATTGATTGCTGTGTTCCGTTACCCCAAATTAGGTTACAATAACGTAGATGTGATGAGAAGAGCGCCTTAAATATCGTAAGCTTTTGAGGAACTGGCAATATACGCTGACATTTTCTCAGTACGCCCAATACCTTGCAAGGTTTATTATGTAAATGTTCCGTATGGTGATCCCATTTCATATATTCGTGAAACATTACACCTAGAGATTTTGCTGTAGAAGAAAATTCAATTATATTATTATTCAACATGAGATTATAAGACTGAGTGAGCTCGTAAAACGGGCATTTAGAGTGAAAAAGAACAGCTTTAGTTTTTGAGCAGTTAATTTGTAAAGAATTATTAAGTGTCCAGCCATATATTTTGTCTAGTGTCAAGTTAGCTAGATTCACGAGATCATGTATATTTGTTCCTGAAAAGAAAAGACTTGTATCATCAGCATAAATTATATATTGCGCTGATGGGTCAACATTTACAATATCATTAATAAATATAACAAACAAAAGCGGCCCCAATATGCTGCCTTGGGGAACTCCGTATTTAACAGGTAGCATAGAAGACAGAATTCTGCTTATCGATACACATTGATGTCTGTTTGCTAAGTAGCTTTGAATTAGGTTGAGGGCAACACCACGAACTCCCTAGCACTGCAGTTTTCCTATTAATGTTTCATGAATAATTTTATCAAAGGCCTTGGACATATCTAAGAATATACCGAGTGTGAATTTTTTAGCTTCAATATTTTTAAGAATCAAATCTTTTTGAAACAGTAGGACACTTTCTGTTGAAAAACCTGATCTAAACCCATATCGCGATTTTTTTTATCACGGAATGTTCGTCAAAAAAGTTTGACAGTCTAAGATGAATAATTTTTTCGAGTCCCTTGGAGAATAGGGGAAGTATTTAAATAGGTCTGTAATTACCAAAAATATTTTTATCTCCACTTTTGTATATTACGGACACCTTAGCATTTTTAATATTCTGTGGGAAAATGCCAGTTCGTAAGGACAGATTGTAGATATGTGTCACACACGGGCTAATAAGATCAATAATATATTTGACCGGCTCCATTTTTAGACCATTTACATCCTCGCTCTTACTCACCTTAAAGATTAGAAATACTCTTAAAACTTCATTTTCATCAGTTGGGTCAATAAATATTGATTCCTTGAGCGGCACGGCTAAGTGATCAAAGGCGCTATCTTGATGTAAGCTCTCAGTTACAGATGTAAAGTATTCATTGAATTTGTCGGCTAACTCCTTGCCATTGATAACTTCATTGTCACCTACAAGTTCTTCTAAACTATTTCTGACTCTACCGGGAGATATGATGGAGTGTAATTTATTCCACATTTCTTTGATATCTGTTACGCCCTCAAGCATGGTGTAATAATAATTTCGTTTTGCTTGCCGTTGTAACTTAGTGACCAAATTTCTACATTTTTTGAACATCCTCAAAGCATCTAGATTTCGGTTAACTAAGAATGCATGATATAGCCTATCCTTCTCCTTCATCATTTTTAGAATCTCTGCAGTCATCGAAGGTTTGCAGGCACGCTTTGGTTTTTTAAAAACCTGAAGTGGGAAATGTTTATTATAAACTGAGCTAATCGTTCGGATAGAATAGTCGTAAGCTAAGTCAGCACAGGAGATAGAAAATAAGTCATCCCATTGCGTTTGTTCAATTTCATCACGAAAGCACGAAAGAGAGGTTAAATTTACAGCTCTATAATATATAGCAGAAGCAGCCTGTCTGGTTGTGCAGCGGGATTGGTGTACAATAAAATAAATAGGCAGGTGATCACTGATAGCGGTACAGATAGTGCCAGAAAGTACGGAATCGGAAGGAAAATTTGTTACGAACAGGTTTATTAATGTTGCACTCGAATCAGTAATACGAGTAGGAGTGACAAGGACATTCGATAAAAAGTGGGAATCAAGAAGTGCCAAAAGATCCTTTTGCTTATTTGTGCTACCTAACATATCAATATTCATGTCACCTCCTAAAACGAGTCTGTATCCATTGTCATTAACAAAGGAAACACTGTGTGTTCTGCGGTTTTATTTAAATACATCACTATATTACATTAGAATATTACTTCACAAGAGCAGTAATGAACGTTACATAATAAGTGTGTATTTATAACGTGTCACAAAAGAGCAATGACAGAGCTTTAAAGCGGAGAACGTTCGAGAAAGTTTCCATCGTCCACTGAAATGAAAGGTCGGCGCGCTATTTCGTTACATATAAAATTACTTTAAACAAACACTTACCAGCCGCCGTTGCTTAATTAGCGGCAAGGGTGTTGGCTTGCTAAGATCAAGGTCGTGGGATCGAATCCCGGCTACGGTCGTCGCATATCAATGGGGGCAAAATGCAGAACACACTTGTGTATTATATTTAGGTGGACGTTAAATAACCCAGGTGGTCAAAATTATTTCGGAGCCCTCCACAACGGGGAGGGCCTTATATTCATGTCGTAGTTTCGCACGTAAAACCCTAACAATTATTAAATAGACAAACGCTATGCTTAGACGGCTTGATCACGGCTCCCAGTTGTCATGTTACGCGAGATGGGTGCGAACAGCCTGCTAGTACATGTGTGCCCGCATTATCATAACATAATGTGCGCTGTAGTCTTAGTCTGCTATGTGTTGCGAGAGCTCCACGTGAGCATTGCAATGTGTAGGAATAGTGAAGTGCCGTTAAGCAAGGCATGGTTCAAGCAGTATTTCCTAGGCCAGATCTTGCACAGATACAATTCCTGTTCCAGCGGATGTCTCCTTACATCACTCATTGGGTGAGCGTCCAGAAACTTAATGGCGCCGCAATCACTAATCCGGAACTAACCTCAGAAATAGCTCGGAATATTCTAGTTAATCCGCTGTCAATTCTTCTCAAGCACACATATGGCCATTGTCTAGCAGTGCAAGCACATTTGGAAGGCGCACGCCATTAGCAAAGCAAAAAGGACATTGCACAAAGCGGGCACAGAATGGGGGCCATACACGTGGTATAGACACATAAACTCTCTCCGCCAATTTCTTGCTTCGAACCCGAAAAGCGCTAACTGTGTGCCCGTATGACCACCTGAGTCCCATAGTGAATTTAGGGTAGTATATTTTTGTTAAACTTTCACAAATGAGTTTTGTAGTGTACACGGTTTTGCAGTTTTCTGTGTGCTTTAGCCGTAGCGCAATGTTGAATGCATTGGACTTTGTAGGGTATCACGAGGCACGCGAGAAAACTGCCATATCTTCCACTCAATATGATTTTGTTTGTTTTCATTCAATTCTTACGATTGCAAACCTACGAAAATATATGATTTCTTACACATAACCATGCACATATAACATGCAGAAGGGCGTCTTGAGCCCCACGTTATTCAATTTGGTTCTGATTGGTCTCGTGGAACGCATACCAGGTTGTGTACAGATATCGATTTATGCAGACGACATCTGTGTTTGGACGTCAGGCGTAACACGCCCTCAGATACGCGTGAGGCTCCAAAAAGCCGCGACTTCGATATCGGCATACCTTAATGAACAAGGCCTTGAAATTTCGCCTGAAAAATCGGCGCTGGTCGCTTTCACGCGAAAGCCAATGACAGCCTATGCTATCTCTATCAAGGGGCAAAATATTTGTTACGCTAGGACGCACAGGTTCCTGGGAGTAACCATCGATCGGGACCTGTGCTGGAGTCCCCGTGTGGCCGGTCTCAAGAAGCGCCTAACGGCCACCTCACAAGTTTTCCACTTCCTCGGAGGGAAAACGTGGGGTACGTCAGTGAACGCCATGTTGCACCTATACCGGACGCTCTTTCTCGGGTACTTGAGATACAGCTTACCGGTGCTGACTGATACCTGTAAAAGTAACCTACGCATACTCGAGAGCGTTCAGGGCCAGGCACTCAAGATCTGCCTCGGATTGCCACGCTGCACCTCAACAGCGGATACTATAGCGATGGCCAAAGTCCTTCCTGCCACCACTCATATCACTTTGGAGGTGCTTAGGACACACATTCGACACCTAGCTCGTGCTCCTGCTCACCACCTCGCCTCGCTTCCAGAAGACCGGCCCGGTGCCTCTTTTTGTAAGAGGCTATCGGCATTCCGCGAGTGCCTCCCAAAGAATTATACTCCTGCTGAGAGACTTCCGACGCCTCCTTGGTGTTTGGCCCGTCCAAAGGTCCGGCTGACAGTGCCAGGGATTCGGACGAAAGCGGAGCTGTCACCACCGGCTTTAAAACAGCTGTCTCTACTAATGCTGCATGAGGACTACAGGAATCATCTTCAGCTTTACACTGATGGCTCAACAGCAGCAGGCAGATCTGCAGGAGCTGTGACCTTCCCTGCCAAAGCAGTCTCCATCGTTCAGACGCTCTCTTCTTGCACAACATGCTTTTGTAGTTTTGGTCAAGGATACAGTGGACAACAGGCAACGTAAATCGACGGGCGTCTCTTAAGGCGCAGTCATTTCATCGCCCTTCAGCGACTCGAGTTCAGGCCTTCCTAAATTACTACAGTCGTTTACAGTCGATACCACCAAACAAGCATGCTGTGCTCACGGGAGACATCACACTCTGGACTAATTTTGGTTCGTCCGCAAGCAGGCTGCTGTATTCTAGGCAGGCATTAATGGAACGACAATTTCATTGATGCATGAGGCATGCGTATCGCCTCGGCAAAATTTCAGTACGTCCCAGTCATTAAAGGTCTGACGGAATAGGTAGAGTTCCACAACCTTGTCTCCGCTGTGGTGATTGAATCGTTTCGCTTGGTGACACAATGTGCATATTCAGAGATAAATATACCAAGGATAGGGACCATAAGGGCGGCGTCACAGCTGTGTGGAGCTCTGCTCAAGCATTACATATCATACCTGATGGTCGCTCAGGAGGCATTAAGGAGGTGCACCTGACAGACTGCTTTAGCTCCGTTCATCTAAAAAAATCGGGCATGTCCTATGTGAACACCAGCCTTGCGCATACTGTCCAGCTGAATTTACGTTAAAACAATTTGCTTCAACACAGCTATATTTCAATATTCACTTGTCGCTGACCGAGATGCACGTACCCTGGTCGATGCCTTGCGGGATATGGCGGAGCTGCAATCGCAAGCCCAGCATGTCTGCGTCTATGGAGACGGCTGGCCACCCTATCCTACAGACATTAGACTATTTGTCATGAGAGGTTCGAAGGAGTTATTTGGGATGTCAACGCTAGTTGTCCCATCCAATGAACGAGGCCACCAGCGTTCCCATCCTAATTAACTCTCATTCGAACCTCTCATGACACGATTCCACCTCGTGGGAATCACGAGCACCGGTTACTTCGCTCAGCACCGGCGCATTCGTGGACCAGTAAGCGAACTGCCACTATAGGACAGAACACCATGTCACCTTTTATCTTCCCCTTCCGTCCAGCTGTGACGCCCTGAGAGGCGTCGGTAGGGCGAGAGAACGCAGGAAACGGACATTTGAGGCATCGGTATTCCTGTTTTTCAGCTGCTGCGGCGGTCGGAAAATCGCCGGAGCTGTCATTGTCGGCAAGTTCGCGGAAACCGCGCAATGACAGCAGAGGCGATGCTTGCACGGTGGCCCCACAAGCGCGTGTACGTTGGTCGTCAACTTCGCGTTCTCCCGTGATCGTTATGGCCGAGGGGATGGGTACGCGTACACCCATCTGGAAGCTGTCGGGTCGTGATGAACCGCGCGCACGTGTTGACCGCTCTTCTCACACACCGGCCACTTGAAGGAGTTCGCCGGGAAGGGCTTAATGCCTTTGTTTACGCGGTCGCACGCAGGCAACAGTGCACCACCAGAGCCACGAGCAATAACGAGGCGGCAGGGAGTCGCGCCCGTACCTGTGGTTTCGCTCTCGGTACAGGCCGGCGACGGAAGGTGGTGAAAGGAGAAAAACTGCCTGTAGCAGCAAAACAGTAAACGGGGCTCGTCTTTCGGTGCAACTTCGAGCTATGCTCCGGAAAGCGAATGTATGGCCTCCAAGATTTGCGCGCACCAGGGACTCGCAGGTCACACGACAGATGGGTCACACCAGATGGGTCACGACAGATGGGTCACAACTCGGGTCACACGACAGATGGCTGGGTATACCGTATTTACTTGCGTAATGAACATACCCTTTTTCTGGAAACACAGAAGCAAATTGGTTTCATTTATTACGCGGGGAAAATTTTACAAAATGTTTTTCAAGGGGAGCAAACCATTTTAACGTGTAAAGAAAAACGTCGCGACCAGCGGTAATGCTTAGAGCCACGCATTCGATGAAATTTTAATTAAAAGAAAAAGCAGCATGTTTAAAAGTAGAAAAAAAAAACACCGTCCCTTATATATGCGAATTATTCAGCGTCTAAGTGGAAACACTCCACACAGCTTCACCTAGCCTTATTATACCGTATTTTATTATAACGCTTATATTCTATGAAACGTCATAATATTGCCGTGACATCTGGGCTGCATTCAAATAGCCTGCCCTCATTCGTAGAAGTTCGCGCGCTGTGGCAAAGTGCGTTTCACCAACCACAGGCAACGCTCAACCCGGCTTGCGCGCGCCTCGGGCACGAGACGACAGAGAGGGAAGAAGAGGACGGTACGACGCGAGGATTAGAACGCGTCTGTCTTGCTAGGTCGTGACCGAGTTGTGAGCACAGGTTCATTCTCAATAAACGCCTTGTTTTATTAACCTGCGTTCATTAAATTTGCTACAATATAGTTTTAATATATATTCTATTATGTTATCAGATATGATGATACAAGGACGACTGCAGATATTGATTCACAGTTGCTCTTATTTATGATAAGTCATAAATAACTTAATGCGCGACTTCTTGCTTTGCGACAATGTTCTTTCTTCCGTTTCTTTATTCTCACTGCATCATCTTTCTTCTTTTTTTCGTTTTCCGTAATCATTATTCTCTCCGCCGACTTACCCATACACTGTAGCAGCTTTGAAAGACCCCACCCCGAAGGCAGAGATGCATACGGGATGTCACCACCACCATGCATCTGCTTAACTCGCCCGAGCACCAAAGCGGGAACTGGCTTGCCTAGTGCAACACCATGGCCAACACCTTCTCAATGACCAAACCTACGACGATGACATCAATCGAACTTCTAGCCGTGGATGTGACCAGACGGGAATGGGAACAAAACACTCAAAAAGCCTTTGGACTCTGACAGGCCACCATTGGAAAGTAAACGGAAGTAAACGGCATAAAGGGCATTAATTACTCATTGGCCTAAGCGAGGTTAGGAAACCAGGGGAAGGATACTTATCATTTAATGATGGGTACGTCCTCCACTAAAGAGGACTGCCAGAGAAGTGCGAATACGGTGCGGGATTCCTTATACACAAATACATTGCAAGTAACATTGAAGAATTCTATAGCATCAATAAAAGGGTAGCAGGTGTCGTGATAAACCTAAAGAAGAGATACAAGCTAAAACGAATACAAAGTTATGCACCAACAACAAACCACAATGACGAGGCTGTAGAACAGTTTTAAGAGGACGTAGAAACGGCGATGAACAAGCGACAATGAACAACCACTGCGGATCAAGTGAAGTGGGAAAGCCACAGTGCAGTTGCTCAGGGGACTGCAGGAGTTCAGAGTTGAGGGGTGTGTTTATTACACGAGAGAGAGAGAGAGAGGGGGGGGGGCGGGGGGGAGTGGAATTTGATTATGAAATTTGGGGGTGCATTTATTGCGAGTTCGTTCTTTTGCACGGCTTTTCAACAAACACCGGATCATCGGATAAGGTCATAATTTACAGCACGGTACAATTAGACTCCACCCTTCTGTGGCAACGGCAGCACCAGTACACGTACTGCTACCCTGGTGGTTGCTGGCACACTGCGAAATCAAATACATTTCCATTCAGATCTGTCGGAAAAAGCAGTTGCTCACTCCTCGGACTGGGAACACTGATCAAGTGGTCCTGCACTGCATGCTGTGAAATGGAGCTGAAAGGTGCAAGAAAATTAGACACGGCTCTGGTGTCACTAACACCGATGACCAGTGTAGCTGTGGGGCTTAGAAAGTATGGTTCAGCCAGGGATAAGCTATTTTTTAGGAAAACCACATGAGACTTTCTTGAAAAATCAAGACCCAATTCCAGCAGGCAAAATCAGATAGATGGCTATCAACTAATGTTCTCTGTGGATGGATTCTGGAGGCATGGAACAAAATTCACAACATGATCATTTGCAGCTTCAAAAAGACTGAAATTTCGTACAAGCTGATGGCACAGAAGATCCCCTCTGGGCCAACTCCGACGCAGAAATGGCAAGCGACATCAGCGAGGATAACGGTTCCAAGATGTATTTCCTCGAAATGGAACCGAACCGGAGCAAAATGGTGCACATGAACCCGAACCTGAACCCGTATTTTCGTTGGTTCAACACTCTGGATCACAGTGTACCCTATGTAAATCTGAATGAATTTTAAGTCTTGCACATGGGCAGTGACATTGACGCTATTTCTTCGGGGTCCAACGTGCTTGTGTCTTTCCCGACATTGTTTCAACCGCGTGGTACTACTGTAGTAGCTCAACTTATACACAGCCAACTTCCGCTAAAGTGATATTTTGTTACGAGTGGCCTTAGTTCTGTGTTTTGCATACCTTCAAATTCTAGGCAGACAGAATTCACTAGCACCTTTAAGTGCTCATGTAGGTGCCCGCTTTCCACCTCTGAAATGGTGGAAAGCTACTGATGAAAGTAAATGGAACAGCTGCTCACCAGTTGGTCTTCTGGGAGTGGAACCAACTTCTTCGTGCGACGTGGGTAGCGTCGCGGAGGCTTTAATTCAGCCTCACTCTCAATCCTCCCATCGGAGGTACCAGAGCCTCTGAAGTTTTGCCTCGTCTTCTTGGTTTCCTGGTCTTTGGCTGGCGAGTGCAGTCTTCAGCACCTTCCACCTGTAGAGGCTGAACAGGAGGAACTGAGGCTTCGCATAACTGCTCACTGGAAGCAAACACAGAAAGCATTATAAGTGCCATTTCCCTATCAGTGACAAGTACCAGTACAAGCTCCCACAAGCAAGCAGCGCAAACTGATGCTGGCATGTATCAGTCAGCTAGCTTCTAATTGTGGTATTAACACCAGATGATAGCATTGGGAGACAACATTAGTAGTTGTCTAGCAATACTATCAAGGAAGGTACATCTAGGAAGGTAGGTTGCAGTTATCAACATAAGACAACTGCAACCTACCTTTCCTATAGATGTCATGTGTCGAGAACAATGGAGCATCGCTGTCGCAACTTCAGCGGCAGAAAGGGCACAGAAACATCCGTGTCACATTCTCTCACAAAAAGCCCTACAACCCACTCTGGTGGAATGGACCCAACAGCATACGCACGAACCTGGGGATTTCGAAAATTTGGAGCAGGGGAGCCTCCGTGCAGTCGTCTTACCGCAGTCGCGCGTGACGCTGTCGTCCACGTTCATGTTGCCGTCTGTCAGGGCAAGCAGGACGCCACGAGAGAGAGAGAGAGAGAAAGAGCTCTTTATCGAAAGGCAGAGAATTTAGCCGGCGTTGAATTATCGCTGACATGTTACTCTGCGTGATGAGGGAGTTTGGGGAGACAAAGTGCAAGAGACAGTGAAAAAGAAAAGAGAAAAAAAGTTGGGCTTTGTGTTTCTGACTATGATGCCTAATTGCGTCCAAAGATAGTTAACGTTTTCACCAACCCGCAGTGATGTGGTAGGATGCGTTGCATGGTGGGTGAGTGATGGTGACGACGGAGATAAAGTTAGTCTATCGAGTTTACCTGTACTTTTTAAATATGTAAACAAAAAGTCCCTCGCACGTCTCTGTTGTGTGGGGCAATGCTAGAGGGCCTAAAACACACTGAGGTGATGAAGGGAGTTGTGTAAGTGCCTGCATGCAATGTTCATAGAGCGCACGCTCATCACTGTTCGCTCTGCATTCAAATAAAATATGTTCTACGGTTTCAGTAGAGCCACAGTTGCTGCAGTGTGGGCTTGTCTCCTGATGGAAACGGTACCGTAAGTTGTTTGAATATGCAAAGTTCAGCCGTAGTCGATGATACAAAGTTTTCAAATGTCGAGGAATGTTGGTTTGTAGTTTTGATTTGGGATATGGGTCGACTGAGTATGAGAAAGTGTGATGTGTCGGTAACTTCCATAGCCGGTTCCTTTATTTGTAAGCGAATCGTTTAGCCATATGGGAAGCATCAGATTCGGTGAGACAGATTCGCTTATAGTTTTGATATGGAGGACGGTTACGTGCTGCTTCGTCGGCTTTTTCGTTGGGCAGAATGCCGCAGTGAGCTGGTATCCTTTGAAATGTAATGCATTGTCCTGCGGTAAAAGCCAGGTGGTGTAAATAGGCAATGTCGGCAGCGCCACGATGCAACAAGCAGCTTGCACAGCGCACCACGGAACATAAAGATAAAATCTGGCGCGAGCACACAATACGCAAACAACAGTCACACATCCGGACCTTTCCGGGCATGCTACCCAGCGGATTCGGGTCTTGCGTGGCTTGGATGAACGTAGTATCGCCTGCTGTCGAAACTAGCTGATAATGTTTCAAATTTCACTTATAACTTTCAATGCAACATGTATTTAATAATAGGTGATAATTTTTAAATAGTTGGCTAGCATTTCAACCGAAAATTCTCGTATTTATTGTAGTATTGGGCTGTATACCCTCGCTACCAGATGCGTCTTTCGTAACTCAAGTGAAGGAATGTTTCTCGAGCAGCCTCTTGGCGGAGGAGCGCTCGAGTGGCGTTCTTGACACCCAGCGGCTCCTTGAGAGGAGGGAGGCGCTGCGCCTCGACTCGGTGAAGTCGAGGAGGAGCGTTGAGTGAAGGTGCGTTCGTGAATACGGGGGAGAGCCTCTGACCGATAGCCTCGAGTTCTTCGTTTCGTGCTTTGCTTTGGCTGGCGAGTGGGGCGTGGGCAGTCTTCAGCACCTTCCTCCTGTTCAGCAGTTGACTGAACCTGTTCCTTCATTGCCTCTAGAGGTGGAATTGTGGCTTGGCATGACAAGTACCAATGACAAGTACCAGTACAAGCTCCCACAAGCAAGCAGCGCAAACTGATGATGGCATGTATCAATCAGCTAGCTTCTAGTTGTGGTATTAACACCAGATGATAGTATTGCTAGACAACATTAGTAGTTGTCTAGCAATACTATCAAGACAACTGCAACCTACCTTTCCTAGATGTCATGTGTCGAGAACAATGGAGCATCGCTGTAACTACTTCAGCGGCAGAAAGGGCACAGAAACATCCTTGTCACATTCTCTCACAAAAAGCTCTACAACCCACTTTGGTGGAATGGACCCAACAGCATACGCACGAACCTGGGATTTCGAAAATTTGGAGCAGGGGAGCACCTCAGTAACAAATCCAGTAAGCAAACTAACTCGCATACCTTCTGTTTTTAAGGTTGCAGAAGCATCAATGAAACCTCTGAATCCTGTATCTTTTAGAGATGGTTACCATACTGGGACTCGTACCGTGTGTGTGTGCAATGAAAGGTCAAAAAGTGATTTTTCCCATGAGGGCTCATGGCTACTATCCGTCCTTAAGCCTACAACGCGTTTTGAACATCGCAAGAAAATGCCATTGATATATGCTGGCGACTCCTGTGGAAAAGTCAGCCAAATGTTACTGCACTGTGCACATGCGGCAAGGAATTTGCAATTTCATTTAAAGATACATGTGGCAAGCGCCCTTTCTTTTTAAAAAGATGTTATAAATGGGCGCGAAATACAAAAATGGATGGGAGAAATACCAATGGGCGATTCGCAGGTGCAGTTACCATGAATGCTGTGGGGGTATGCCACACCCCTGCAGGGACTCTGGCAGCAAGCTTGTCGTTGCTGTGGAAGTACAAATATGTTAAAAGAAAAAGAGACAAGAAAATGTTCAAGATCATGACGTGCGCAAGCATGGCGTCTTGCCCCCTTTTTACCGCTCTGTGTAGCTTCCAGCATGCCAGGACGAAAGAATGAACATGCTCAAACGAAGGAATCTCCTAAAACTATTCATTCTAAAAAGAAGTGCACAGGAACGGAGTTGAAAAGAGAAAGAAAAGACACACAGCACTGCTCTTTCTTTCTTCTTGTTCATTTCATTTCCATTCATGTGCACTACTTTTTAGAATGAATCCACACCAACTAGCCCAATTTGATATTTTGGTAACCACCTTAAACTTTGCTGTCACTTCACTGATAGCCAACTAACTAGAAAAGTTTTTGCGATGGGCGGCTCATGAAGCAATAAGCTTCTTAAAGGTACCCTGAAACGGTTTTAGCGATTTCGTACAAATGCATTGTACTGGTAGTGCAAGTCCTTCTGATCATTATCAGACCAACATCAATGCGCTGCATTAAGTGCGTAATTTACTGCAAGGTTTTATATATGTAAAGATAGACACAACTTCAACTAAAGATTTTCAACTACCCTTGCCCATTGGTTCTGCAATGAGCGCATAACAATGGGCTTTCCCGATGCATTCTCAAAAGTAGTTTCAGGGACCATTTAAGGAATGTCACTCGAAGATTACTTCTGAGAGTGCCACAGGGCCCCTTTAATACAGTTCCTTGCATGACACTATAGTATGACAGTGATGTTAACTTAAAAATAAAGCCGTTTTGCAGATTGATTTAAGGGGCTAAGACACCAAATCTTAAAGGGCAACTCCGGCGCTTTTTCCACCATACCGTACTTACCTGCATAATTTGCGCACCCCTAATATTCAGGCAGCATTGCAAAAAAAAAAAATCTTGTAGCAAACAAAATGCTCCGTAACCTAGACGATGAGTCTATTGGCAAACTAACAGATTTCATTAATGAGTGTTGGAGACAAGGACACGTTCCGCAACAATGAAAAATGGCAGAAGTCATTCTCATACCCAAATCTGGCAAGCGCCTACAGCTTGAAAATCTAAGGCCCATATCATTAACATCCTGTGTAGGTAAGCCGATGGAACACGCCTTCCTCGCCCGACTCACTAACTACCTCGAAGACAACGACCTACTCCCATGTACAATGATAGGATTCCGAAGAAATCTCTCTACACAAGATGCCATGCTGCAATTAAAACACCATATCATGGATGACGCCGGGAGAACAACTAGAGCCATCCTCGGGTTAGACTGAAAAAAGCATTCGACAATGTCTCCCATGAAACCATACTGAATCAGATCAGTAACTTAGGCCTGGGTGAGCGGACCTATAATTACATACGGAGCTTCCTCACGAATAGGAAAGCAAAAATCAGAGTAGGAGACTTCACATCTGAAGAAATATCCATACGCAGTGCAGGCACACCGCAGGGATCGGTTATATCCCCTATGTTATTTAACTTAGCTCTCATCGGCCTCCCCAGTAAACTGCAGACAATCGAAGGTTTACATCATGCAATCTATGCAGATGATATTACTCTCTGGATAAGCAACGGTAGCGATGGCTCTATAGAAGAACGGTTACAGGAAGCGATCGACACCATCGAGCATTACTTAGAAGGCACTGGCCTTACGTGCTCAGCGGAAAAATCGGAGCTTCTACTATAGACCAAAATTAACAGGACGACCTCCCAAAAACCACAGCATACAGCCAGGCGCAGACATACATCTCGCGACGCAAACTGGACACTCCATACCCACTGTCGACAGGTTAAGGGTGCTGGGGTTAATCATAGAAGCTAAAGGCACAAACGGGGAAACGGTTCGCAATATAGAAGCGAAAGTTTCTCAAACGATGCGCTTAATCAAAAGAATCACAAACAAGCATAGCGGCATGAGAGAAGCAAACGTCATCAGGCTCATCCAAGCGTTTGTCATTAGTCAAATCACGTATGTGGCTGCATACCATAGTTGGTCCGCAGCGGAAAAAATAAAACTAAACGCCTTGATCAGGAAAG
The DNA here is from genome assembly GCA_013339685.2 of Hyalomma asiaticum. Classification (NCBI taxonomy): domain Eukaryota; kingdom Metazoa; phylum Arthropoda; class Arachnida; order Ixodida; family Ixodidae; genus Hyalomma; species Hyalomma asiaticum. Next base: position 247,895,520 of record CM023481.1, on the reverse strand, counting down.
TATACAAACAAGCGCTAGGACTCATGCAGAGTACAAGCACTGAAAGGCTCCTTGCGCTAGGTTTACACAACACACTTGATGAACTGATAGAAGCGCAACGTACTGCACAATACGAGCGCCTCTCCAAAACAAAAGCTGGCAGATACATCTTAGAGAAACTAGGCATCAGTTATCACACACTACATGGCACCAAATACGATATTCCACGAGACGTCCGGGAGAGAATCATGGTCTCACCGCTACCTAAAAACATGCACCCCGTACACAACGAAGGAAGAAGGAAAAGCCGAGCAAAGACCATGATAAAGCGCTTCGGTAACAACAAAGAGGAAGTGTTCGTAGACGCCGCCCGCTACAAACACAAGTTGTGTTTTGTCGCAGCGGTGGTTAACAACACTAAAGAATGCAGTACAAGTCTTACCGTAAAAACGAGGCACGTTGAAACGGCGGAAGAGACAGCTATAGCACTAGCCATAGCATAAACTGACGCCTACTATATAATTAGCGATTCACAAAGTGCAGTACGCAATTTTGCAAATGGCAGAATCTCCCCTGAGGCACTGCATATTCTCAGAACCGGCCAAAGAACCCGCGATGAAAAGGTGCGTCCAAATTCTCTGGATCCCAGCCCACATCACCGACCCTACTGGAGAGAACAATCCTAATGAGGCAGCCCATAACGTAGCTCGAGGGCTCACTTTCCGAGCTACGACAGATGTTGGTCCCTCGTCAGAGTGTCTCGACGTGTGGGAGTGGGAAGAGAGATTAACCCGCTTCAATGACATCACTAAACATTATACACTGCATAGGTATGTCTACCCACCACCCCATCCAAAACTTAACAGGTCGCAGTCTGTCCAATGGCGACAGTTACAAACTAGATCATACAAGAGTCCAGCAATGCTACATGTTATGTACCCAGATATATATGAACAATAAATGCAAGGACTGTGATGCAAGAGCTACTTTAGAACATATGTTATGGGAATGCCAGGAATTAATAATCCACGGAAATGAGAATGCAGCCTCCAATGACAGCCTCCGCGCGCGCTGGAAGGCTGCGCTACTCAGCTCAGCCCTCACTGAGCAACTCTGGGCAATCCAGCGGGCCGAGGAAGCCGCTAGGAGGTAAGACCTCCTGGCCGATACCTAGGTGGAAGCCCAGTCCACAAACACGACGGATACCCAATAAAGTTTTTCTGTCTGTCTGGCGCATATTTTGCGCTCCCCATTCCCAGCTCGTCGGCGCGTACACACGGACCGACAGCCGCGCGGCCGTGCCCCTCGCTGCGCAGGCGAGCGCAGTCATACGCAAAAGGAGCTCCGAGTGCCATGCCCCCCTTTTCCCCCCCGATTCTTTTCTCGGGAAGCCCCTGAAGCCCAAAGTACCGTCGCTAGAATAAAAGCATGCGAGTGGGGGCGAAGAAAACGGTTAAAGAGGACAAGAATAGACAGGGGAGGAATTCCATAGTTCAGGGCTCCAGAAATTTTGACCACCGGGGGTTGTTTAATGCGCGCACTTACAACGCATGCACAGTACACGGGCCTCTAGCATTATCGCCTCCATCGTAAACGCCATGGAGGCGTTTACGATGGAGGCGATGGAGGCCGGGCTTGAACCCGCGACCTTTGTGTCGACAGTCAAGCACAATATTCGCTACACCACCACGGCGGACCCTTTATCGACGAGGAGAGACTATGCTCATAACATTCCAACCTTTTCCACACGCACTGACGTCTTCAAACACATCTTTTCTCTGTCAACAATCGAAGACTTTGAGCCGCACTAAGCAAGTACTACATCACTGCCGACCATGTCAGAGCGTAGCGACGTTCCTCGGAAGCATTTCCGACAGAACGACATCGCCACGCCGTCGTCTGCAGTTGACTGAAAACAGCGTTGCAGATAATCGCTTTACTGCCTGATATTCTTCCTTGAAATTTCGTTTTAGTTATGTGAGCCGTACTTTTCATATCACCACAAACAGGCTCCTTACAATGATAGTGAGGTGACTGGCTCACTAAAAAGAATTGACAACAATGGTGTGCATGTTTCGTTATGTACGTCCTTACAGCTCTTCCAATGGCAGCGCCGGTTACGTCAGTGGTCAAGTAAGGGACTCCATAAAAATGCGCATCAAGGGCAGGAATTTTTTTTTTTTGTATTTTGAATTCTCTATGCTGAAAAACTTCAGACCGTGTGCTTTTTGCGGCGTCGTTCTTATTGTCTTTACCTGTCGATTGTCCACGCTATGCAACCTACAAATATTGAGTGATTGCTCAAGTTTATGTAAATCTCATCTTAGTAACTTTTACTGCTTGGTAACTTTTACTGCGCCCTCAAAGTACATTTACCATTTGGCATCTTCACAATATCTTCTCCAATACGCAATTGGTGCTTGCGCTTATTATCTTTACCTTTTGAAAATTAGCAACTCCAACATGTTTCAGCCCCCAGCCTAACTTGCAGAACAACATATAGCAAAAGACTCATCATTTCCAACAGCGGCGTTAGACAAAGTAGATCATGCACATTCCTGTGGCATCATTTTTCTATTTCTCTAACACCATAGAATTGTATTAGCGCGGGAATAACGTCGACGAAACAGGGAAACAATGAAAGTATTGTGGGAATCACGCTCCCCTCTACGCACCGCCATGGTGGTCTAGCGGCTATGGTACTCGGCTGCTGAGCCGAAGATCGCGGGATCGAATCCCGGCCGCGGCGGCTGCATTTCGAGGGAGGCAAAATGTTGAGGCCCGAGTACTGTACGATGTCAATGCACGTTAAAGGATACCATGTGGTTGAAATTTCCTCATCTGTACAGTACTGCGTCTCTCGTAATCATATCGGGGTTTCGACGCGTAAAACCTCAGAAATTATTCAATGGGCAGACGCCCTGTAACGACGGAAGGCAGCCTAACACGTGCCAAGAGGGGCAGGATTGGAACCCGGGCCTCGGAAGTGCCAAGCTTACATGTTACCACTTGTCCACGGCAGCCCTTCCTACGCAGCATATATTGCCTCAGAATCTGATATGTTTCTGCTTTTCTGACGTCGATTTTGCTTCTAGTGTATTAAGTGCTGTCACAAAATGTAAAAAAATAACACATACATTCTGCTATCACTCGTCATGGTTTTGCCCAGATTTGCTCGATTTTGTAGAAATACCTCCAACAAACGATGTTTATGATATGCAAATCAGCACGTCGTAGCGTGCATTTCTCTTTGACAAAACAGACGTATGTGCACTACCGTATTGTCGCCGTTGTCTCTTATCGTGAGTCATAATTTGGTCGCCACAGTACTGTCGACGCGCCTGGTAAATGCACACTACGTCAAACATTTCGACAGAGCCTATTTCCGGCCTGGCTGCTTCGCATGACGGCGATCCCCACAAAACATGCGATTTGCCGATTCTTATATGCAAGGGTTTTCTACTGGGGCCACCAAGAAATGACTGACGCAGTTACGTAACGGCAGCAATTCCTCGTTCATTCTTATGGTGTCAGTTTTTCATTATTACTATAGTCTGGTAATGTTTCTTTTTTAAATTTACATTATTCTTGGCTATGATGAAACCTTACAAAATGTAGCAGATAGCAAAAAATTTGGCAAAAATCAGAATTTGACCCATATTGAGCCATGAATTAGCCAATGTAGCGGTTCAAGTAAAAAAGAAAGTATGGCCTGTTATTCCTTGTGTAGTACTCTTTGTGGGTAATTTATCGAAAACGTTTTAAAGGAGTAATTTGTCTTTCAAGCGGGAAAAATTTTTTGAACTTAACAACCACGGGGCCGCGGAAAGCTTCTCGTTATTTTGCCTTCACCGCACAACACGTCCAAATCAAATGTACCAAACCAATTGTCCAAAGAAATAATTTTCTGAAAGTTCCTTTGCGCGAGACCATTTCGTGTTCCAGTGCTAAGTTCGAAGCGCCCTCGCAGCATGATTCTAGTCTATAAACTTTAAAAAGTGATTCCAGTCTTTAAATCCGGAAGCCAACACATTGCGCTAAATTACCGACCAATTTCCTTAACAAGTGTCCCCTTTTATATGCTTGACCACGTAATCTACTCTTGCCTTATAGAATTTCTTGAAACCAACTCTTTTTCAGGAGGTTCTAACTCTTATTCAGGAGGTTCTTTTTCAGGAGGTTCAGGAGGTTCTAAGCACAGTGCATGATGTCATTCTGGCACTTGATAATAGAATAGCACTTGATTCTATGTTTCTAGACATCGCAAAAGCCTTCGACAAGGTGTCGCACCAGCTATTGTTGCTTAAGTTCAGCATATTGAACATCGACCGCAATATTCTGAAACGAATAGAATGCTCTATGACTAACCGCACTCAGTCATCATCATCATCGTCGTCAGCCTGTCTACGCCCACTGCAGGGCAAAGGCCTCTACCATAGATCTCCAATCATCCCTGTCCTGTGCTAACTGGGCCCAATTTATCCCCGCAAACTTCCTGATATAATCTTCCCACCTAAATTTCTGCCGCCCCCTGCCACGCTTGCCTTCTCTAGGAATCCACTCTGTTACCCTTAATGACCAACGGTTGTCTTGTCTTCGCATTACATGGCCCGCCCACGTTCATTTATCCTTCTTAATTTCTATTAATATGTGAATAACACGCGTTCGTTCCCTAACCCACTCCGCTCTCTTCTTGTCCCTTAATGTTACACGTGCCTTTTTCCGTTCCATTGTTTGCTGCGTCGTCCTCAATTTAACCTGAACCGTCTTAGTCAGCCTCGAAGTTTTTCCCTCGTAGGTGAGTACCGGCAAGATGCAGGTGTTATACACTTTCCTCTTCAGAGACAATGGTAAGCTACCACTCATTATCTCATACTTCTTGCCGAATGCACTCCACCCCATTCCTATTCTCCTAATTATATCAGCCTCGTGATTCGGATCAAGGGTCACTACCTGGCCTAAGTAGACATATTCACTTACCACTTCCAGTGCCTCGCCAGCTATCTGAAATCGCTGTACTCGCCCAAGGCTATTGAACATTACTTTAGTTTTGTACATATTAATTTTAAGGCCCACCGTTCCACTTTGCCTGTTTAGGTCAGTAATCATGCTTTGTAATTCATATACCGAGTTACTAAGCAAGGCAATGTCATCAGCAAATCTGAGGTTACTGAGGTATCCCCCATTAACCCTTACACACACCTGTTCCCAATACAATGCTCCAAATATTTCTTGTAAACAAGCTGCGAATGAGATTGAAGAGATTGTGGCCCCTTGTCTTACGCCCTTCTTTACAGGCGTTTTGCTGATTTCCTTATGGAAGACTATCGTGGTTGTGGAGCCGTTGTAGATGTCTTCCAGTAGTCTTACGTAGTGCTCGTCTACGCCCGATTCCGCAATGCCTGCATGACTGCTGAGGTATCGACCGAGTGAAATGCTTTCTCGTAATCTATGAAGGCTCTGTATAGGGGTTGGATATACTCCGCGCATTTCTCTATCACTTGACTGGCAGTGTGAATGTGGTCTATAGTTGAATAGCCTTTACGAAACTCTGCTTGTTTGTTAAGTTGACTGAAATCTAAGATTCCACGAATTCTATTAGCGATTACGTTGCGAAACCGCACTCAATATGTAGCAGATAATGAGTGTTCCTCACATACATGCGCAGTGAAATACGGCGCTTCCCAAGGCTCAGTCCAAGGGCCTTTACTGTTTTTAATCTACATCAGTGACCTTCCGGACAACATTATGTCATCCATAAAACTGTTCGCAGACGACTGGGTCCTGTACCGCAGGGTAACCAAGGAAAACGACAACCGCCTTCTTCAAACCGGCCTTAATCATGTCTCTGACTGATGTAGCACTTGGCTGATGACCCTGAACGTCGGTAAATGTAAATGTATGACAACTTCACGTTTCTCCAATACTTCTGGAGTGATTTGTTTCATTTCTGGGATACTACGTCCCAAAAGCAGGCGCAATTATGAGAGGCACCGTAGTTGAGGGGTCCGGAAATTTTGACCACCTGGGATTCTTTACCGTGCACTGACTACGCTGGCCTCAACAATTTGCCTCCATCGAAATGCAACCGCCGCGGCCGGGATTCGATCCCGCGATCCTCGAATCAGAAGACGAGTGCCATAGCCACTAGACCACCGCGGCTGGGCTATTAGACTGACTGGAACATTAGGTCAAGTTAGCTGTTACAAACGTCCTCGATTTTTACATATCTAATAACTTATGGCATAATCATTATTAACACATTATTGCACATTATCAACACATTATTGCACATTAGTAACAAAACCAATCGCATTCTTCGTTACTTTCGGAGGAACATCCGCCAAGCGCTAGCTCATCTTAAACTCCAGCTATATCAAGCACTAGTCCTTTCAATGCTCGAGCACACTTTTGCTATATGGGATCCATCTTAGTCAGCACTAATCGACACATTAGAATCTCTCCAGAGCCGATCAGCACTATTTATAAAGAATAATTATGTTCGTAACACCAGTGTTACCCTTATGAAATCCTGTCTTGACCTCCCAGATCTGCTAAGACGAAAAATTTCCCGCCTCGCACTCTTTCAGAAAGTTTTTTTTCAATAATCACGTACTTCGACAGGAATTCATCTCGAAATCTACTCACTATTTATTACGTATTGACCACCTAAATAAAGTAGCCGTACCTTTCTGCCGCTGTAGTAAGTATTTGTATTCTTTCCTTTCGAAGACAAGTCGAGATTGGAATCGCCTTCCCTCTTCCATCGCGGACATTGAGGAATAACTATAGTTCAAGTCTGCAATTACGAAGGACTTCCTGGTGTAGCTGCAAACTTGTGTTTTTGTACCTCTTGTAATATTGTTCTTTTTTTCTAATTATTGTATGTAGCCCCTTTGTAACGACCTAGGAATCTTGAAGGTACACTAATAAATAAATAAATAAATAAATAAATAAATACCATCAGCACCCAAAATTACGATGATTCTGCTCGTACGGCGTCTTATATCACTTTGCCAGCATCGGTTATTATTATAATGTTCGACATTAACGACCATATTGTCCGAGGCCCAGATTAGGAAAACATAGTACGGCTATAGAAGAGGCGTAGAAACGACCAGCGACATTACTGGACAGGGATGAGTATACCTGCGGGTGCTTTAGCGTAAAGTTAACTATCGCCAATGAAGTCACCAATGCCCTGTTTTTTTTCCTCACTTGTTTCAATTTGCTATTTCATTTTTTTTGTACTCCTCTTATTGTTTTCAAGCAAGGAATCTATATGTCGCGAAGCAAGATAGAGAAATTAGCAGGCGAGTTAATATATACTACATCAGACTCTCCTCAGCACTGAAGCTTTAACAGACAATATTGGACGCGGCAGCCAACCCTAGTAAAACCCAGGCGCTATGACGTTTGAACGGAGTATATTTAAACCAACCAGTGGCGGTGCCGACGCAAGAGATATAAATATATAAAATAGACACGTAAAGGCGACAAAGTCATGGCACCTGCTTAAAGCGGCATTTGTTTATACTGCTTTATAAACAGTGGAAGCAAATGATACTTCCATATGGTATATATATATATATATATATATATATATATATATATATATATATATATATATATATATATATATATATATATATATATATATATATATATATATATACATATATATATATATATCCTCAGCGAATTTGTCGTGCAAAACGTGAGCCAACGATGCACGTCAACGACGCTTTGCATACTGAGCTAAAACGCCTGTCGTAATTCTTATGCGTCGTCAGAGCAGACTGTCTCTGCAGGCAGTCAAGGGTGTTATATCAATTCTCGTGAAAGATGTTTGTTGTTCGATTTCTGCCGTTCTTTTTCGCTCGCCTGGCCAAGCGGCCTCCAGTCGTCGGCAGCTGCGAGACGTTGACACGAGGCGGCGCCAGGCCTTTTTCCTGAACAGTGCACGTGCGGAATGGAGCACAGAAAGAGCGCCGCCAGCATGGAACAGCTAATCCCCAGGCACTGGAATCTGCTCCTTTGGCTCCTTGGCAGTAGCCGGGAGCAGCGAAGCGAAGCCCGTTTGTTCGGGTGCCGGAGACACACCAGGACGGCGAGTCGGGGCGATCGACCGTGATTGACATTCGGAACTTCCTGAGACATACGAGAAGGAAACAAAGGAAGCACGGTTAAGAGCAGACATCGGAAAAGGGTCTCGACTTAGCTGGCTTCATTACAACATCCGTCCGCAGGGAAAGACATCGACACGATAATGATTTTTGCGCGTTGGATGGGCGGCCCGTTCTGAGTATTGCTGGTTTGCCGTTTGTTCCTTTTGTGACACGCGGCTGCCCACGCTAGCAAAAACAACGAAGGACAGAAAGAAAGGGCCTGGCCGGGCGTCTTGGTGCTGCTAAAGAAGCGGCTTTCCTCTCTGATTACGCACTACTTGATATCCTTCATGGCAGCCCCATGCAAGCTCCCAAGAGCGAGCACACTGCTGTCATGTATCCCTACGCCACACCAGGCAAACGAGGGGGAGCGTGTCGTGGTATTGAGATATTGATGTATCTGGATCGGTAAAAGCATAGAATCCTAGGCAAAGCTGTTATTCCTCCAAGCTCCTGTCGCACACATTATTGGGAGTGCCTGGTTGCAAACAAAGGTTGAGGATTCTTCCATTGTTGAATCCACCAGCCGGTGACAGCCTATATAGTAACAGTCGTCTGAAAGTGGGGGATAAAAGCGGGAACGACGGCCGCGATCCTCTGTGTTCTTTATGCACCGCTGGCGGTGCCAAGTTTGAAGAGCATTCTATGTAGAGAAAATAAAGGAAACAATGTTTTTGTAGCCACTTTCCTGAGCTCTAGGAAACATAACGTCGTGATGGTATCGTTTCCTATTGCATAATCAGCATTAATTAAATAAGGCACTACGTGGACCGATGACATATCCCGGTGACACTCAAGTATGCTACGGGACAGGCTCTATTTCCCAGGTACGTACAGAAATGCGCAGTCCGTAATTCTTTTTGACAGACACGAAAGTACAAATGAAAGTCGCGTTCGGTTAAATGTGCTGCAAGAAACGATATCCCGCTTATGAAATAGGCGGCTTACATTTGTAACCAATTGTTGGGTGAAGTTTGTGGCTTAAAAACTTGAGGCTGGTTAAATACTGTCGGAATACAACGAAAATGTTAATGGTCCTGTTTTTGCTGCAATGATAGAGGTCGTAATAGAACAGCTTCACCGCTTTTGTGCAGCGTGGCAAGAAAGAAAACTGAGAACAACGCAAACAGTGCCAGAAGTTAAAGGGACTCTCACCACATCCCACTAAAAATTTCGACATGGCGCCATCTAAAAAGCATTCAATACTGAATGTGTTTGATATCAATTTATTAGCGTAGGAAATAGAAGTTCACCGGCCCTATTACCATTATTGTCTCCAAGAAGCGAGAGCACCTCTAAACAGAGACATTGTTATTTTGCCTCGCCTGGCGCCCACCGGATATGTATCTTACCAATGTCCTCTCTTTTGCCTGCCCCGCCACGGTGGCCTGGTGGCCATTCCACTCGGCTGCTGATCCGAGGGCCGGGAGATCGAATCCCGGCCGCGGTGGCTACATTTCGAAGGAGGCAAAATGTTTAGGTCCACGTGCTGTGCGATGTCAGCGCACGTTAAAGAACCCCAGGTGGTCAAAATTTCCGGTGACCTACTAAGGCGTCTCTCTTAATCAGAGCTGGTTTTGGGACGTAAAACCCCAAAAAATCAAAATGTCTCTTCCCTGATCCCATGCAGTGGAGGATATTCATGTGAAGGGCCCGGCTGCCTCCCTTTTCTTTTTTATCTCTATTATGACTCGAAGTGGATTTCCAGTGATAACATTGCAAACTGCGCATTCGTCAATCGTCATGCTTTGAACTCGTCTCATGCGCACCACATATTGTGCCTCGTGGCAAGAAGGCATTCTGCTCTTCATCGATCCTGTATACCCATTCTTATACTAATGCGATTAACATTTAACCATGCTTTCCAGAGCTAGATTGCTCCTCCTGTCTGTTATATGGCCCCTGAGGCGTCGATTTGCGCCGTGAGACTGATTTCCAGTGAGGCATTGCGACTCCTGCGCGTCTTCGAGGCAACTCTATACAACATGGCACATTTACGTGATCTGCCTGCCATGATATCACCAGGGCTAATAAGAAATCTTGCAGATTCCGCGCACTGTGGGAATCGGTGTCATGCCAAGCAGTTACAGAGGAAATTGCCCATGGGGGATCGAGTAGCATCTGACGAATTGTTACGAATAGGATGGAAGTCTGTCTTTGTGCAAAGTGCGCGGGTAGGTGTATGCTTATAATATCCATGAGCTAAACAATAAACTCTAAAGCACCGTGGAGACTCAATTGTAGCTCATGGTACGACGTAACGTTGGCACTGACGTTACTGCACAGCACACAGGCGCCTGTTTTCTCGAAGAGAAGTGCACGCTACTACGCAGTAATATGCGTATTATGAGGGTCGTTCGTTGAACTATAGGGGACCGAGCGAAGTTAGACAAAAGCATACCGAGTGTTAGTAGAACATATTTATCTTTATTGCATTGCTAAGAAGCGCAAGTCACGCTACACAAGGACCTTCATCGCAACTACTGGTGCATTGAGGTTTGCTTATTATATTTGCCGCGTGCGAGGAGCCGCCGCCGCCTTGTGGTATAGCGTGCTTGCTTGGCATTTTGGTGACTCGGGTTCGACATCCATCTACCGCTTGGTAGGTTGCCTTCTGCAATTACAGCGCATTCGCGTGTTTGTTATATCTATATTACATTGCCATGCTACAACACTGGGCACGCTTTCGTTGTTTTTCAGTGCGTTCTGATGACATGTTAAATGTCGCGCCTACCGTTTTTCTTCCCGTGGCACGTTCGGTGGTTCAAAATTTCTTCTGAAGTTGCTTTGTTATCCTCCAAGTTCCTGAGCGGTAGGTAATGATTTCTGGGGTTTAACGTCCTAAAGCCACAATACGATAATGAGAGATGCCGTAGTGGAGGGCTCCGGAAATTTCCACCACCTGGGGTTTTTTAACGTGCACTGACCTCGCACAGTACACGGGCCTCAACATCTCGTTCCCATCGAAATGCAGCTGCCGCTGCCGGGATTCGATCCCGCGACCTTCGCATAAGCAGCGGAGTGTCATAGCCACTATACCACCCTGGCGGGACTGAGCGGTAGGTACGTACTGGTAGAATGCACTGCAGTGGTTCCTTTTCATACTTGCAGTTTTAGGAATAGCGGCAGTCTGCGGATCATGACCTGGGGATGTCTTCAGTACGCGCTCTAGCCCATTTCTACTCTTCTGTGAAATTTTTTTTCGGAGTGGTGGGGGGGAGGGGGGGGAGCACTCTTGTTAGTACTTGTCTTAGACACACATATTCTTGTACGCGTAGTTTTTATCTGTAGCGTAGAAATTATGACATAAATGGAAAGGAATTGGTGTGGACGAACAAGCACACCTGCCGACGGCAGGGACTGAACCTACGACCTTCGGGTAACGCGCCCGATGCCCTACCAACTCAGCTACGGTGGCGATAGCTGCCCCGTAGAAACAATAGAAATATGAAGGTTACCGTTTTCTTAGAATATCACCATGCACGCGCAAGGTGACCTTCATAGAATAATGCGTGCGGACGACACCGCCTGCCAAGACAAAAAAAAAAAAAATGTACGCGTCCTCGTACTTCAGCAAAACATCGATAGCTTGCATGGCCGTACGAGGGCCAAAGGCGACTTTTAAGGCAGTCTATTCGGCTGCCTTTCGATGGGGCCAGAATGCGAGAACACTCATGTACTTCGATTTATGTGCGTTAACAAAGCCCAGGGGGGTCAACATATATTCGAACTTCTCATTATACTGAGAGCTTCATAATAATATCGTGGCTTGGGGCGTTCATTTGCGGAACTATTCGCGACAATACTCTTAATAATCGTTTGCTGTGATAACCTTGCGTTATTCATGAAATAAAAAGAAGTATATTGAGTCTTCCCCAGGAAGACTGTAACCACATGTGTGCCCTTCATCCAGTGACACTTTTATTATTCTTTGACTTCTGTGCAGTACGAATGCTGATATTTCACACCAGAAATACCTCTCCCCCACGATGAGGATCAAACGCACTGAAGAAGGTAACAGTAGACTCCAAAACACTGTTTTCTGGTCATTACAAGGATCCAAGGGCAAAGTTAAAGATCATCGCGAGAAGAAAGGTCTGTTCGAAGCGCTAATGCCTCATGTCACGCAACGTAATGAACATACACCTTTAACACCTCGGTTCATTCCCAGAACACTTTGAGCCATGCAAATGGCGATACGTCACGACAGTCATCCACCTCTCCCTAAAGGAGAAACATCATTGTGCAGGAGCACACACCTTTTAGGCCGCCACTTGTAAACGATTTTATTGGAACTGGCGCTTGTCTCTACAGGTATTGGCGTTCTCGTTTTCTGCATTGTGATAATGGGAAGGTCTGCAATGTTAATATCCTGTATTTTCGTGGATCCTGACCTAGATAGTATAGGAAAATACATGTTGATTTGCCCTGAAATGGAGTGCTTCTAACTCCGAACTTCGTATTACCGTAACAGCTTAGCCGTTATTCGTGCGTCGTAACTTGCATCACGGAAAAACAGGTATGCACCACAGAAAGCGGGTGTGCCAAGCATTTCGTGCCACAGCATAGCCACGCACAGCATAGTAAAGAAAGAAGGTAGCAAAGGGAAGTGAGGGTGAGTAGGAGGGAAAGGATGATGGTAGAGGGTAAACCAGCGGATATGCGCCACGGAAAGCAGGCATGTCCCAAGCAGCTCTCAACACTTTAGCCCAGTATGCTAGCGCTAGCTAGGATGTGGGAAAGAGAAGTGGGGGCGAGGGAAAAGTGGATGAGAGAGGGAATAACATCAATGTGCATTCGCCACATGGTGGTATTTGCTTGCCAAGCCAAGTTTCGAAAATAGCCTGGCAATAGGTAGCCGATAAAATCTGGAAAATGCTCGATTGTGCTTGGGCCGGTCTCGGAAAGCATGGCAATACCTCGTAATAGCAAATCGATGGCAAATGAAACTAAGGTTTCATTTGAAGCCGCCTAGCTTCGCTGTGACCCAACCTCGCGCGGCTTAGCGCGAACTGATACAATTTATTTTTAATCTTTGCATGCACATAGGGTATTGAACCTGTTGGACAACCATAATGCTTATAAACCATCATAAATAATCGAATATCAACACGACATTTTATACGCAATCACCAACGCTGCCTCTTAACTGGCAAATGTTGGTTGTGTACATTAAGGTATAATTTATTCAAATCTTTAGTGAACAATTTTTGGAAGCCGTGGGGTCCGCGCGATAACGGTGACAAGATTTTGCAAGTTGCACGACTTATTCATTTTATGCAAATCTGGCACAGGCAAATTTGCCAGTTGACGGAATTAGCCAGAAAGTCTTCGGAGCGTTTGTTTTAGTGAAAGTTGCAAGTGATCTATATACAAGCACAAATATAGCTATCTATAGCTTAAATACTGTCGTTATATATATACCTCGTAGCTCAAGTAAGTGGAACGACCCTTTCCTTCTCGTCGGTATTGACTATTGTCGAATTCGCTACGACCTGTACGTAACAAAAAAAAAATCATTAGCTTACTTTTTGAAAAAGAAGGGGTGTTAATAAGCCGTTCTTCGTATTCTCTCGAAGTGCGCTTGTTAACTTTGGCCAAATGGATTATACGAGAATTGAATTCTCATTATCCATGCACAAGCTTATATGTTCCTTTGAAAAAAAAAAAAAAGACCGCCAATGACGTTGGCATTCATACTGAAAGGACCACTACAGTCGGAAGAGGACGCAAGTGAAATTAGCCTCACGCTCTGTAACTTGACCACATCCAGAATAAGCGCCACTACAGAGGGCTGTGCACGCGGCGTAGTCGCTGCGTCTGTTCTGCTGCGTGAAATAAAAGGGGCTTGCCGTTTTAAAATCACTGTAAGGAAAAACAAACAAGTTTACAACATATTTTATTCTAGGCGCGTGTGAAACGTAAATTAATCTCGTCTTATGTCGTGAAGTGCTGATCAAGCATTGTGTATTCGTGTGCGTTAGTTTGCTTCATTTGTCTATACGAACTGCGAACATCAGCATGTTATCGAGAAATTCTAAACGCTTGTTATTATTTTTACTGCTGCTGACGTTTATTTTCTGTAGTTTGCTGCACTCACGCACAGAACTATGGGTTCTTAATACCTGTCTATTTTAAGTATTTCTTGCTGCGTTATGTGGTAGCATATTCTTTCAGCAGCGACGAGTAAATACGGACCCTGAAGCCACCAAACGCTCCGGTAAAATAATGCCATAAGGCTGCGCTTTATGCTGACCTAGAAATACTGAACGACGCACTTTCAAAAACATGTTCTTAAAGTGGGACGTGCGTAAAAAAAAATCGCGCATTCAAATTACTGTGTATAAAACGTTCTGAGGATGAATGTGTTATATGTGCTACCGATCACTGAGAAGTTGAGCTCGGTCATATACGCAACGTATAAACTCTCGATGTAATTAAATACTCTTATACGTTTTCGCAGAAGGGTACTCGCGAACCATGCAGAAGCACTTAGCAGCGCAATGATGACGTCGACGAAGCAAAAGCTGTACAAGCTCGTGCACAGCAACACTATCTGTCAGCCTTGTTTACACGTTATACCGCTCCTGTAAAATTGTTTTTTTTTTATTCGTTACCTATCTGTGATCCTTTTTCAGTACTTGCACCCACACAATGTTTTTGCGAACAGAACCGGATGCGGCACCGCACGCGACACCGGATAGTTCTAAACAGAAAAACTTTCCGCGAAAAGAGGAAGTAAACTTGCATGGCGAGCAGGAGGAATTGTGGCATTTCAATAGTGCGTAGTTTTCTATCAAAAGAAAAAAGTGGCTTCTAGTTGTCTGAGTGATCGTAGAGAGAACCAGGATGTAAGGGCGCTGATGTACGCCCGAAGAGTGATGGAGAACGACGGCGCGGTGATCGGTAAAGTTGAGACATGCTTCGGCACAGCGGAGATGAAGGCGTGCACCGTGGTGGGGTTATGTAGGGCCCGTGAACTACGCATCAGATCTCCGCATACATTATCTCTCAAGCGAAGCCTGGGCACGTCTTTCATCTTGCTGACGCCGACGGCAGGAGCAGGATATATCCATGTACATGAAAAAAAAAAATGGGAGCGAGTATTGAGGAATGGGCTGACTTGCTGCTTCAAGCCAGCGACTTCCTCCTTTGTGCAAGGTTTACACGTCACGCCCTGTTGCCGCAATCAAATGTGGAGAGACCCCTCTCCCTGTATCCCCCTAGGTTTCGCCTTAGCGCACGCGCACATGAACACGCCGGGCTACGTCGTTTAACTAACTCGGCTCTAGAAACGTTAGTTTAATCCGCGCTAATCACAGCCGCGTCGTCGTAATCGTCATCATCATCCTGTCAACGCCCACTGCAAGGCAACGGCTTCTCGGACAGATCCCCATTTATGCTACTCACTTCGACCACGTTACCCCCGTAAACTTCTAAATTTCATCTGAATAGAAAGATGGGAGAGAGAGAAAGAAGGGGAATAATTCCCATTCCCCCAGTGTAAGGTAGCCAACCGGACGCCTTTCTGGTTAACCTCCCTGCCTTTCTGTTTTCCCCTTCCTTCCTTCCTTCCTTCCTTAATTTCATCTGTCCACCTAACCTTCTGCCGCCCTCTACCACGCTTGCCCTCTCAAGCAATCCACTCTGTTACCTTTAATGAGCAATGGTTTACTTGTCTTCGCATTACATGCCCTGCCCATGCCCATTTCCTTTTTTTTTATTTCTCCTAAGATGTCATTAACGCCGCGCTTGTCCCCTTACTCACTCCACTTTCTTGTTCCTTAACGTTGCACCTATAATTTCCCTTTCCGGTGCTCGCTGTGTCGCCGTCAATTTAAGTGAACCCTTTCAGCGAGCTTCCAAGTTTCTGCGACGTAGGTAAGTACGAGTAAGATGCAGCTGTTATACATCTTCCTCTTGCGGAAGGTTTGGTGATACTACGCGCAAATCTCTATTACCTGATTGATCGTGTGTAATGGTCTATTGCTGAATAGCCTTTACCTAACCCGGCTTGGTCGTGACGTTTGCTGAAGTCTAAGTTGGCACAAATTCTGTTTGTGATAACCCTGTTGAATACCTTGTAAGCAACAGACAGTAAGCTGCTCTGCCTGTGATTTTTCAACTCCTTCCTTTCACCTTTTTTATGGAACCGAGCTGTGTGTATCGTGATTTTATTAGTTGTCTTCTACTGGTTCTGTAAGGCAGGTTGCATAGACGATGCTCTGCTGACAAGACTGCTTTTTGCCGTCACCGGTGAAACGGGTGCTTCAGAATGCAGCAAATATATCCAACAAAGCCAAGTCACGTTCAGTTATTCGAGCCTGGGATTCACACATTCTATGCAGGAGTGATGGATTTTTGTGCACGAGCATGACCTCGTTAATTGTATTCAAAACCAGGCCACTGAATGGACGATCAAGATGGTTGGAGTGTTGTGCTTTTATGTAATGTCATTTCTGCTTACACAGTTCTGATATAGGCACGCTACTCGGCTGGCTATGCAGCTTGTCGCGAATCACGGCTGGCACGGCGGTACTAAAGGCAGCCTGCGTTACAGGTAATCATAAAATAAAAAAAAAATGTCGCTGATCCCTCCGTCAAAGGAATCGGTATAACACGAAAGTGAAATGTCTCTTCGCATAAGCAGTTGAATGTTTACTGTTACTTCGAGGTGAACTTGCCCATTGCTATCGGTGTTTCGCTGGTGCGGCACCGTTTGACATGGATGATCTCACGTTCACACATCGCCTCCATAGCCTCAAGGAAGTAGTTAACCTGATAAGTGGGCACAGTTTATAGTAAATGCCGCGCGACAAAGGTGTCAGTCATATTTACTTGCGCCACATTGACCTGTCAACGTCATTTCCGTGCTCTGGCGCCTAAGGCAGCCGTTTTCTTGTTCCCATCACGCTCGAAGAGCGGTCCACGGGGAAAGTCTACCCACGAAGAAAAGTGACCGATGCCCTACCACTGCACTCCCGGCCGCGGCGGTCGCATTTTCGATGCAGGGGAAAATGCCAGAGGCCCGTGTACTGTGCGTTTTCAGTACAGGTAAAAGAACCCCAGGTGGTCGAATTTTCCGGAGCCCTCCACTAAGGCGTTTCTCTCGTTTCTGTCTATTTCAGTCCGTCTTCCCTGCCCCCACTGACGCTTAGCCGTGCTACCAGCGCGTGCTACAGCAATGAGCATCCTTTCCTTGACCAAACCACAATAAATCAATATACGCTCGAAGCTATACGAACGCGGCTATGCGCGCGGCTCTGTACGCGTTCATCGAGGCGGACTTTGGAACACACCTGGAATGGTGCCGCCTTCCAGGCGAGACGAAGTAAAGCTGCAGTGATTCCCTTTGCCTCTCCTGGATGGCGGCACCGTTCCAGGCGATGTGCGCCTGGATGCGCGCGTGTTGAGCCGGACGAGACAAAGAGGCGCGTTCGTACAGCATCGAGTATGTGCGGCGTTAGCGCAGTGTTTGAGCATCGGGCACCTTTCGTCGTGGCGCGGGGCTGTGAGTTCGATTCTCAGCGCATCAACAAAAATCTTTCTGAGTGTTTTTCTTTGTTTTTCTTATATGTTCACTTTACTGTATCATATCCGTTACGGTAGTGACGTATGGGGTCGTGGTGGACCCCAGCATAAAACACTTTTGTGTTAAAACTGCTCCGCTCAGCTTACTATCACACCATACGACAATAATAAGAAGTAGACAAACCTCTCGTAGGAACCGCCACGCGAAAGTGAACTTGCACTTCGCTCGCACAACCAGGCGGCACTCACCTTAGAATCGGCGAAGTACCGCAACGTAGTCGTCACCAGCGACTGCAAATAAGGCTCTCTCTCTTTACTTACCGAACCACCACATAGTGAGCAGCCTAACTCACGCGTGAACAGGGTTAACGCGTGCGTTAGTTGACAACCACTGAGAGACGATCAGATCAATGTCGGCTCCCTTGGATCAGCTCGTCTGCGCATGGTTGAGCATCAAACGTAAAAGTGCACTTCACAGCTACACATTAGCTCCGTAGCTTTGCACAAGAAGTCTCATCCAAATGAGACCGAACAAAGCAAAACCAAAAGGTATATGCCGCCTCGCGACTTAAAGGCCTAGCGACACCGTTACAGCAGGAAATCTGTAGCTCTGTAGAGAGCTGTTCTAAAGTAAAAGCGAATGTGTGACCGTGCCACAGCCATAAGTATGCGGTAGCTCACGCCATCTGAGAGAAAAAGCTTGAAAGAGAGTTCTGTAATTCGAATAGTATTATTAAAGAGTTCTGTAATTTCACCGCTCGATATTATGTCGAGCGGTGAATAAATAAACAAATTTGTGTGGCCAAGCAGAAGCTATATAGTGACTATGAACGATAACTTTTCTTAAAGCCATCAAGAATACAGGCATGTCACATTACAAAGAAACTGAGCTTAACGGGCGCCAAGTAGAGCAATGTGGTTGTACACGGTGATTTTATCATAAAAGAGCCACATCCACTATAAACGGAATCGAGAAAATTACAATTGACTGTTATTAACAATGTGGTCGACAGTAATTTTTGTCATTTAGTTAATCTGGTCAAAGTACTTGCACCTTGCACTGAAATTGTAATGGGGGTAACGTACTATAACCGATATTCAGGGGTAAATGTTCCATTTGGCCCATTCTGAGGCGAGATCGGGGATCGTTTGCGAACGCGTTCTGTTTTGTTCGCTTTTCACTGCAAGGCATATTCGCCAGGACCACGCTTTTCTCCGAGCAGCGGGGAGCCGTCACGTTCTCGCATCACCACGTTTTCTCTGCTGTTCATGCGTTTTAGCTCACAAAATCTTCGTTTTCATAAAGCATCCTTATTTATTCGAAGACGAAGAACATTTCGCTTTGTAGTGTGCTGTCTACAGGCCTATCCCCCTCAGTGGGTGAGCGCCATAAAAGAGGCCCATCATCATCATCATCAAGAAGACAACCAAACATGCTCGTCATTCTTTTTGGCTGTTTGCCGCTTGCCCATTGGCTGCTCTACCCTCCTGTTCTCGCATATTTTATTGGTAACCCTATAAAAAAAACAGGACCCACTCAAAAAAAGGAGAGCGACCAATCCTAGAAGCTTGCGCCATACTCTCTCTAGCCAAATCCACAGCGCGCACATCGAGAGTCGCGCCCCCACTTCATCACATTACAGCGAGCGAACGCGTTTCGTTTCGAACAAGGATCTCTGGTCGCGCCCCACATTCGAATACTCTTTTTTGCTTCGGTTTCAGCTTCAAAAAAGGCCCCATCAAGTGCACCAACTTCTCAGTGGTTTGAGAAAGAACTAACCACATAAATGTCGTTCCACAGTACAATTCTTTGTAGTACGAGTAAATTCGCCAATAACCACGGCGGGAAACCTGGCAATGTTGTTCATTTTTGTCACGTGATGTACACGGCGTACGTTCATTCGTCACGTGAGGAATTGGCGCGTTCCGATTCAAACAGGACCAGGATGTGAGCATGTTTTTTTTTTTATTTGAAACTAATTTCGAATCGTCAGTTTCGAATAGAACTGTTTTTCACATGGAATAAATTAAGAAATTTTCTTTATAGTACCTTCAAATTTAGACAATTTTTGGTTTCTAGATTAGGTTCTTTTAGAGAAAATACTCTTCATTCGCTACTGTCGAGGCCGGTAGGTCGCAGACAAGTTCTAGGAGTTCCACGAGCGCAGATGGAAACGGTGTCGAAGTTTTTGTATACGAATGCGCACATTTCGGTACAGGCTACCTGGCACGATTGTCCTCGACACCATTACGTCTTTACTGACATACCGCAAGTTAAGATAGGAGGGCGAACAGACGCAATACGCATGCGGCCTGAAACATGACCGGTAAGTTCTTCTCTCAATGAACGAGAACTCCCAAAACGTCTTCGCTGGCAAAGCGAGTGTAACAGGATACTCGTGAAAGGCCAATTGAATAAAGAGTGTAAAATCGCTGATACGTTCTGATAATACCCTTCATTCTATTGGAGCTCTGAATGACAACGGAAGGTAACGGAGTTCATTCCTTGCGGCATTTGACGGGCATGATCCGTCTCTGCAATGTCAGTATGGATCATGTTACTGGCGTACTGGAACACAGACTAGAGAGAGGCACACACAATCTGTATCCCAGTTCATTCGTAACACGTTACGTAGTCATAAACAAAACCAACTACTCAGCTGATTACGTTTAGTGCAAAGTCAATTTGTATGTGGTGGCGGGGAGCCAGGGCGTCAGTATAAAAGATCGTCTAGACCATAGATGCGGATCAGAAACTTTTCTTTCGCAAGTTTTGAGTGTCCGGCAGGCGTACCATATATCTCACGCAGTTGTTCAAGAAATGTAAACCAAATCGGGAAAGTCGCGCCATGATTGACAGGCATTCATGCGTATTAGCTACCTTCACAGACGCTCCCTCACCATCTCTTTATTCTTCCCTCACTCCCTAGGTTTGTGACTTCACGCAATCCTTCCTTCTTTCAGTCTTTGTTATTCTTCCAACTACGTGATTAACATAAGACGTTGGTGCTGTTTTCGCACTCACCTAAGCTAGTGCGTGAATTAAATGGATTCTGGCGTTTTACGCGCCAGGTCGACGATATAGTTACACGGAACGTCGTCATGGAAGCACGTACATTAATTTTGAACTCCTGGGGTTCTTTACTGCACCTAAATCTAAGCACGCCGGTGTTCTCACATTTTCTTCCCCATCGATATACCATGACCACGGAGCAAGAATTCTTGAGGAGAGGAAACTGCGCTCGCTCGGGCGGCCCGATAAAGTCACGCCTTAGGGTACCGCGCCGACGCGCCCTCTGTCGGACGAAAAGAGAAACGCGTGCGTCGCGCTGTGGCCTCCGCGATCGGCGGCGGCGGCGCGACGTCGCGCTGCGGAAGCCCGTGACTGTTCTAGAGTCAGCAGATGACAAAGAATACGCGGCAGCTCTCACGCCCTTTCTTCCCAAGTCCATTTCCACATGCGTGCTCACAACATGCCAGCGAATGGCTTCCAGCGTCATGCGTCGTCTGCTCTGAAGTGAGTGCAAGCAGCTCGTGCCAAGCGCTGTACGGCACGTAATTATTTCAGCATTTATTACTAACAGCAGCTAATATGTCCGCCGCCCCTATATATTGGCGCTACAGAGTGAAAAACTGATAAAATTTGCAATGTATGAGACAGTAACGCAATAATTATGCGTCGCGCCCATAGGATCACATGTAAACGATGCGAACAAGCCGGCAGCGTCATCTGTCGTGATGTGCAGAAAACTCAGCTTCCTCCTCGCCCAAGCGTTACATTAACGGGCCGCCGCCGCACGCTGCCGCGGCATAGCAGTTTCCTCTCCTCAAATACTTCTTTCTCCGTGACCATGACGCCTTTGTGGCCAGGAATCAAACCCGCGTGTTCGAGCTTAGCCGCGCGACACCTCACCTGCCAATATGCCATGGCGGATATGCTCTAATGCTTAAAATTAAAAATATCAGGATCATGTAACTGCTGTACGTCCACTTTTTTTTCTCTTTCTAGAGCTTCTACAGTGATCCCAGCGACCCACCATTAGCAGCAGGTCACGTGCGTTGGTTGATAACAGAGGAATAGAATTGAATGAGAAGTGTTGTAACTATGTTCTGGCCCTACTTTCTTTGTGAAAAATCATATTTAAGACAAGTTCCAGCTGTATACAGCTTTAGTAAAGTAAGGCAAGTATTTACTGTAGTACTGTCAGACAGAACTTTCTTTTTCTGAATCTTTCCACTGCAGAGGAAATAGTGACAGCTTATTTTATTGCGACCAGATACCAATAAACGCTGCGCACTCCTGCTTCCGTAAAAAGGGCCAGCTACATTAGGTTTCCTTTAGAGAAACCGAAGCGTTTTTAAGGCTCGTGCGCAGATAAAACAACGCCCAGGTAAGTTTGCGTCTTATTGTTATACCGGCGCACTCGTACTGATCCCTCTCTGCTGTGCTGAAGAGCCGCAGCACGTACAACGAAGGTACTATTTTGAATCTCGAGTCCTCGCAGAGTGAACGGAAGCGTTTTAGAAAATGTAGCAACCACTAAAATGGTGTAACCGTGACAAAAAATATGTGAACCTTGATGCAACGCATGCATAAATTAAGTAACACGAGAACTTTTGACTTCTTCCCTTGGTGTTTTGGTACTTGTACGCATTTCTATAGCGCGCTAGACTCAACTTCAATTCCATCACCACAGCACCTCAATTTGCGAACCTGCACTATTCCGGCGTGTCGATATTCTGGCCGATTCTTCAAAAGGAATGGGTGCCTACTTTCTACTAAAAGCAGAAGATCGATAACCAACCACTCCGACAAATTACAAGTCATTGGGCAGCAACGGAGGGTCACGTTCGCTTCTATACTTGCACCGATGTCCCCTTCCTGTGTATATTAAGTAGACTTTGCAAATGGCGTTTGACTCTATCCGAAGTTTAGTGAAAGCGAATAAGAAGAAAAAAAAAACAAGCATTTTATTTCAAAAGCATCGGGCGGCTTCATTTTACTGGGGTGGCGTCGTTGTACTCTGATCTGAGCAAATGTCATCGCTTTCGCATGTGACATAATTGAGATGCGAGCTCTGCTGCTTTATGTTCCAGAGAGTAGCAAGGGAAAGCAAAATTGGCTTTGCACGTACACTTGAACCACAAAGACAGTGCCTCCCTTAGTAATTTGTGTTGAAAAATGCGCATCCGCATCTGGTTGTTGGAAAAGTGCTGTTTCAGGCAGCGTGTATATTTTACTTTATCGATGCGAAGTACTAGGCTACTTCGATATAAGCCACCCCTCTCCTCTCCCAATTACTAGTAACAACGAACAGTTCAACATAGGACATACTTGATATGTTTATTCAGACAGTTAGTGTGAGTGAGTAGGGTATCTCGAGCTTTTCGGCAGTCGCTGCTACGAGGCACAGAACGGAAAACTAAGCAATGTGAACATCGTATAGCAGCTGCGGAGAAAACATATAACCATAAGTGCTATCATCATTCTGATTTGCTTGAGTGTTTGACATTACCCTTTTGTGTAGGCCTCAAAACCATCATGTTTTGTGTGTCGCATATAGGAATACGAAGCGCTAATTGGCTTCGTTTTCAGTTGAATATAACCTTTCCTGGGCAGATTAGGAGTCCAGAGCGAACTAGTTGAAGCCGACCTCTCTGCCTTTTATTAAACACACACACACACACACACACACACACACACACACACACACACACACACACACACACACACACACACTCTCTCTCTCTCTCTCTCTCTCTATCCATCTGTCTCTCTCTCTCTCTGTTCATGAAAACAATGATACCCTCCCCCCTCACCGACAAACAAGAAAAAAAAGAACGTTTAGTTTAGATGAACTTTAACATAGTGCCTGTGAGGAGTCACCTAGAGCCTCTTGTTTTATTCAGCCAACTTTTCTGTATAAGCGAGTTCCTTTTATACGGAGCACTATACTTTATACACGTTCGAACCAATTCTTAAATGTCCAGTTTTCGTTCCCAACGCTGACTACAAGTTTTGTCGCTGGTGGTATAGATTCTCGGGAAGCTTTGAACTCTTTCCTGAAGTGCCTCAGAGTTCTGGCGTTTTTCAGAATAATGCATGCCACACTGCTTTCGAAGCACACAGCGCAAACACTCAAACTTTTCTGGCATCAAAATGTTTTGAGCTTTTCTTTCATGTTTGCGCCCGTATTTATGTCCGCGGCAGTTCTGTTGAAACGCGCGGACTCCTCAATATACCCTAGAGGCTTCGCAGTATAAACCGCGTCCATAGTCTACCGTCTATTGTTTTTCAATTTCACCCTAGAGCACGTTCACGTCAGGGCGACTCTTGCTCTGATTCCTTCCGGCATGCACTCACAAGCTGTTACTTTTGCCTCTTAGTTGTGTCATAGATAAAAAGAAGAGTTCATACGAGCTTTCCCCTTTGGTGCATCCCTTCATCACTTCGAGAGAGTTGTTTTATAAATGTGCCATTTATTTCTTCGACATATCAAGGCATTTGAAGTGAAGCACATTTTTTACTAGAACTCAACGCCTCCAGAATAATTCCTATGATCAACAAAAGCACATAATTAAACATGTATTAACGACGCAGAGTCAGTGACATAATGAGCAGAGTGGCGCTGTGGTCATAGCACTTACTATTTATTTCAGCTTAAGAGGTTGAAAGAGTGGACAGCAACAAGGAAAATAATTTTGCACAAAAAATACGTGCAAGCGAGAGAGAGATAGAGAGAGAGATACACATTTCCTGGTCATAGCAGTGTCCCGACAGATAAAAAAAAATAAAAGCGTTTGACTTTGTTGGGGCTTCTCTTTCGCCTGGTATTTATGCGCAGCAGGTGACCCTCTCTTACCTACACCAACGCAGCTGCGTTAGTCGCTTACCACAACTCGTTTCACTAAATCCCTCAGCCCCCCTCCCTCAATTACAAACCTTACTGGCGCTAACTAGCACGTGTATGTTTCAAGAGACATTTATTTATTTATTTATTTGAAAGTACCTTACATGGCCACATGGGCATTATACAAGAAATTGTATAAACCAAAGGTATAGAGACAAAATCAATGACGTAAGCAAAAAAGATAAGTAAAAAGCACAGCATAAGCAAATAAGTAGTACAAAAAATGCTATAAAAGGTTAATTATACAAGAACAATGCACAGAAGCTAACATCAAAAAGTGAAATACAAGTTACGTAGTATAATACATTGCATAATAACTTACACAGAAAATACAAGTGATAGAATTGATATCATGGGATAATGAAAAAAAAGAAAGAAAGAATGAAAAAAAAAGGGGAGGGTTGAAGGGAGGACTACAACTTCAAGGCTATCGCACATGTAACTGCGCGAGCACTGGATGACCCTTGAAAACACTAATCATAACATTAGATAAGTTAGTCAGACCATGGTCTGTTGGTGATATGCGTGTTAAGCCACTGACGAAATTTCATTGAGTTAGTTTCGGCGACTATGGTATCAGGAAGGCTGTTCCATAGGCGTATGGCACGCGGAAGCGCCGAATGGTTGAATGCGTCAGTGTTACCGTATATACGCGTGAAGCTTAGATTGTTGTGTATTCTGCGGGATGTGTGCGGTGATGTATGCAGGCCTAAGATATGATGGTCGAACTGGTACACGTATTTATGGAATAGCGACAAGAGGGCAATATTACGACGGTCGTTTGAGAGTTCGAGGGAAAGAGAGAGTTTTATTTGTGTCGCACTTGAACGATAATTATAGTTTTGGGCAATGAAACGAGCGGCTCTGTTTTGGATTGATTCTAATGACTTAACCAAATACTTTTGATGGGGAGACCAGATAGAAGAGGAAAACTCAAGTTGTGGGCGGACAAATGTTTGGAAAGCAAGCTTGCGAATGGGCGAGGGCGAGTTTCGAAGGTTACGACGTAAGTACCCTAATGACCTGGCAGCGTTGGCACATACGTTGGTAATATGGGTAGTCCATGAGAGGTTCGGAGTAAGGGTGATGCCTAGGTATTTGAAAGAAGAGGCCTCGGATAAAGAGCTGCTATTTATACTGTAACAGAAGTTGGATTTTGAATGCTTCCTGCTAAAAAACATTACTTTGCATTTCGTTGAGTTCAAATGCATTAGCCATGTGTCACACCAATCGGTAATTAAGTTGAGGTCTTCTTGAAGGGCCATGTGGTCGGTGGAACTGTGACTTGGGCGATATATAATGCAGTCATCAACGAATACGCGCATGCAGGATGAAATGTTATTGGGCAAGTCGTTGATGTAAATGAGAGACAATAGGGGACCAAGTACGCTCCCTTGAGGTACACCTGAAGAAACATCACAAAAGGACGAGGAGACATTGTTGGCCACGGTAAATTGCTGCCTGTTAGAAAGGAAATTTCGGAGCCAGGATAGAGTTAACGAGCCCAATTTTATTGCGGATAGCTTGATGAAGAGGCGACAATGTGCTACGCGGTCAAATGCCTTAGAGAAGTCAAGAAAGATGCAGTCTGTAAGTTTGAGTCCATGGTAAGGTGCAAGTCTGTTGTTAATTCCAGTAGTTGAGTCTCGCATGACAAACCTCTTCGGAACCCGTGCTGTTTAGCGAAAAAGAAGTGATCAGATTCGAGATGACGGTAAACATGAGATGCAATAATGTGTTCGATCATCTTACAACAAATGCACGTTAATGAAATGGGTCGGTAATTTCCAACTGTATTTTTGTCGCCATTTTTAAAGATGGGTGCAACTTTGGCGGTTTTCCAATCGGTGGGAATCTGACCAGTGTTTAGAGATTGCTCGAAAATGTGGAATAGAATCTTGCTAGAAACCGAGACTGTGTTATTTAGAATTTTGGAGTTAATATTATCGATACCTGCCGTAGTGGATAGTTTAAGATTATCAATTAGGTGCGCGATACCATCGATTGAAATGTCTATGGGTGTCATGTATTGGTAGTCACGATCAGTGACCACGGGCAGATCATCTAAGCTTTCTTTCGTGAATATGGATGAAACGAAATGATTGAAAGCAGATGAACACTCATTGTCTGGAAGAGGAGCACCGTTATCGTCGTTTAACACAATGCGGTTAACGTGATCACTGGGGCGCAAGGTTTGCCAGAATTTCTTAGGATTAGATTTCAGCAGTGCGGGAAGATCATGAGCAAAGTATTTATCTTTTGCATTAGAAAGAGCGTAGCAGTAATCTTTTGCGCAGCAGTCATATTTTTCCCAGGATGCCTGGTTGTCGGAACGTTTTGCGGCTTTATATAAGCGTTTCTTTTTGTTACGGAGCTGTCGAAGATGTTTGGTGAACCATGGGTTGTTTTTATCAGCTTTTATTTTTATAAGAGGTACATGTTGGTCGTCCAATGCACACAACTTCTCTTTGAATATTATCCAGTTATCTTCAATGGACCATGAGTGAAACAACGGAAAAAGTAAGCGGCTAAAGAAGGAATCAAGTTCTTTGTTAAATTCAGTATATAGTTTCCCTTGTTATAATCGCGGATGGTTTTTGTTTCAACTCCCGCGAATTGAAGAGGAACATTTATGGTTGTCTGGAGTAGGTTATGGTCACTGAACCCGCCTAAATGTGTAACCTGCCCCATAGTCTCTGGCGCGTTCGTAAGAATCAGGTCCAACAGATTATTACCACGAGTCGGTAGAAAAGCAAACTGGGATAAATTAAAGTCTACAGTTAGATTAATAAATTCTGTTGAGAGGCGGCACGATGAGGACAGGTGTGACCAATCAATTAGGGGGAAATTGAAGTCACCAAGGAGGTAAGTGAATTTAGTCGAACAAAGCTGTGTTGCTTTATCAATGCTAGACCGGAGTTCATTAGAGAAACAGTCTGTGGAGTCAGGGGGGCGGTAGCAAATTCCAAACAGAACCTTCGTTCTGGAACTGAGACACACGGCCCACACAACCTCTAGCTCAGAATTTGTGTCGAGCACATGGGAAGTGATTGTTTTTTTTTTTTATTGCGAGAAGGACGCCACCACCTCTTTTTTTGGTGCGGTCACAGCAGTAGATATTATGGGTGTGCGCTAAAGAAGCAATTTCATTATCGGAAATGTCAGGGTGCAGCCATGTTTCCGTCAGCGCAAGAACGTCACAATCAGAGTCGTCAAGATAGGAGGCAAGGTGGTCACGTTTCGACATCACACTTCGAATATTTGTGAGAGATGACGAAAAGGATGGAGCAACGCGATGCGCTGGAGACGTCCCGGGACCTAGCTATCTGTTGAGTTGAAGCACTGATGCAGATGTGACATCGTATGCGTAAGTTTTGTCGCCAATGCGCAGCCGGTCCACTGACAATTTGAAGGGTTTGTTGAGTGTTTTTGCATGCTCGATCAATTTTTGCCGCGCTTGCCGTGTGGCCAAAGAAAAATCTTCTCTGATGTAGAAATCAAAGCCTTTCAGTTTTCTATCATTGGCCAGGATTCGCTCCTTGTCCTTGTAGTAAGTCAGCTTAGTGATAACGGGTCTTCATTTTGTATCTGAAAACTTTCCTAATCTGTGAGCTCTGTCGAACTGTATACTGCCTGCGGCAATATCGAGTTTCTCCGAGCAGAAGGCAGTTATTTTCTTTTCCGTAGCAGTCCAGTCTTCCTTAGCGTCATCTTCGATGCCAAAGAACAGAAGATTTCAACGACGCATTCTATTTTTGGTATCGTTGCATTTCGACGCGATCTTTTCCATCCGCTCAGAAAGTGTGCGCAATGAGTTAGGTCCGTTATTCGAATCATCCGAGGAATTTTTTGCCTCAAGTGCAAGAATTTTTGCATTTAGTAGTTTGACTATGCCGTCAGCCTCTGACTGTTTGTCTCTGGCTGATTTCAGATCGGCACGTAGAGAGTCGTTCACTTGTTTAAGCTCACGCACCATTTCTGAAGCGGACGCGCGATCATGATGAACACATCAGCGAGTAGACTAGCTTGACCTTCCTCAAGTTTGCATGTTTTTACGGTGTTGGCAGCCTGAGCTTGCTCTAGCCGGCGTATCGCGTCTAATGCAGTGGCAAGGGAATCTGCCTCCGCCTTAGTCATTGGGCCAGGGTTTAATTCCACGTCCCCAGACATGACCAGCAGCAGTTCAAATAAGGCAGAGCACATATTACCTGAAACAGCTATCGAGCATCTAAGAACATTACAGACATCAACTGGGCACGACACCTTGAACAAGCAGTAGTTACTGGTCTTGAAAGACACAGCACCATTCAAGTAACTAACCTGCAAAAGCAGTGGGCGTAAGTTTGCCATCCTTGCAGCGGTGCCGTGCCCGAAGTGGGTGGTGGTCGGCCAGCTTTTATAGCCCGTGCCCGCGCTAACGGCGGCGAGTGAAGTAGTCGCAGATCCATGTTGCCAGATCCCTGGGCTGTGTTCCTGTGCCAGATCCAGGAATCTGGCAACCCTGGGCCTGGGTTGCCAAATCCCTGGACATAAAGCACAACGCTCGACGACAAAAAGTGCGATAGGGAGATGACATTAAATACTACACGTATAAAGTGGAATTAGCTTGCTCAGGGACGCTATTGATAAATATAACCGCTAGAGGCGTTCGTCCTGCAGTCGACGTAAGATATATGCTGACAATGACGATCATGGTGACAATGCTACAATAAACCTTGCAGAAATAATCATCGAAAAATTGATCACAACAATCACAACCTCATTTTGTGCGCCTCCCTCTTATTCCACAGTTTCGAGAGATTTTCTAGGCTTGAGTGTGGTTGTTCTAGCTATTGCATGCACATACGGTGGTTTGTTACTGGGATAGCTACTCTCCAAGATCAACCACGAGAAGGTGCCAGACTTCCAACCCTTACAATCGCCACAAGCGAACACCTTCTAGGTGCTTTTGTAGCTTTCTGTGGGAGATCTGTGTGGTTTTAGTTAATAAAGAGCTGGCAGCGCGCTTTCTGCCTGCTTCCATTGTTAGATTTCCCGACTCGCGGCGTTGGTCTATAAAGTTATGGCATTGCGCTGCTGAGTACAACATAAAAGGCTTGCATTCCCTTCAGCGGCGGCTGCCTGTCCACTTGGACGACACGCAAAGAGAAATGCGGGTTTATAGGTGCACGTTAAAAAATCTCGAAACTTCCATAATTCGTGCGGAATTCGCGCTGTGAAGTGTCCAGTAATTGTTGTTCTGGCATATGGAACTACGCTTCGTACAACTATAGCTTCCCTGAGTTTTTCAGCATTGTCGTATAAAAGATACAAGGCCCCGTTTCGATCATTTTTCCATCCTTACCTCATCTGTATGCAACCCTCTCGTGCCTCCCTCTTCTAATGTTAGAAAAGGCTTATAAAGTAGCGGCATTTGAAGTCTTCAGCTTCAGCTATAGGCTAAATATTGCACTTTTCACTATCGTCGTTTTACATGCTAAGATGCAAGGTGGATAAACGTATGTAAGGGAGGTCCGAACAGCACGCGAACCAACCAATATAATAGATATAACCCATAGCGAGCATAAGGGCACTACACTAATGTGAAACTATAGTCCCCTCAGTTCGCATTACGGAGATATTACGTAAGAAACGCTATGATACTGACTACCGATGGTCACATGTCACTGTAGTTGGCGAGCCTGGTGTCATTGCCGCATGTAATGAGTCAAGGGCTTTTTTGTGGCGTATTAATTGCCTTTGTTTCAGAATTGCCTCCGTCACTTCTTTCGATTAGAGAAAAACTCTTTTGTGGGCATGCGACGGGTCTGCTAAAACTTATGAGAGATAGTGCCTTTTACATGCTGGGACATAAATATTTCATGGCTCACCCACTCCGCAGTCCTTCCGTTTGAGAAAACGAGTCGCAATAAATCAGAGAAAAGCGCGGTAATAAAAGAAAAGAACCACACACTTGCTCGTAATGAAACGGGAATGATCTCTTTTACGACCAAGAAGCAGGGTCCCACCCAACTCCACCCCCCCCCTGCCGCCCCCTAAAAAAAAATAATGCCTAGAGCGCAGCGCCTTTCTAATGCTGTTGAAGGCTCAAAGAGACATGACCTCGTGACGGCCGCTGGTTGCACAAAATGTGCCGAAACCATCTGGGTGTTGATGATGCGAAATTCGAACCGCACTTTCCCTTCTTCTGACCGCCGCAACATGCTTCCCGGTGCTCTATAATCGAAATCTTAAATGTGTTTGCACTGTGTACTGTCCGTGCTCTTTTTCCGGTATATGAAAAGAATAAAGAATATGGTAGTGTCGTATAAGTAGCTGACACAGCGGCTGGTATAATAAGGGATCTGTGTCGGGCAGTATGGTAGATTGCCCGAACGCGAACATTCAGAGGCAGCGAAAAAGTATTGAAGTCAGTGGTTGGCTCAGTAGAAATATTATGCTCCATATACTTTGATAGGGCGGAAAGGATAAGGACTTGAATGAAACACTACACGGACTTTCATGGTTGGTAATCGTAAATGCGGTCGCTGACATTCAGACAGGTCCTTCAGAACAACACACAGCAGAAGCTTGGTCTGGTGCCGAGCATACGGGTATATGAAACTGCGTCCGAAAAAACTAATTAATGAAAATGGGACTCCTGTTCTGTTGCTTTTCTTTAGCTGTTGTGATTTACGGTGAATGCAAAAAAGAATAAGAATATCGGGTTCATCCAGAGTAATGTGGTTTCTTGTGATGGACGTGCACATGATAAGGATGCAAAATCGATCGTCTGTCCACGAATTGATGTAATTAACCTGTCCACTAAACATTCGATCAGGATATTTCTTTTTAGACGTCCTTGTGCAAGGGGCCTCTCGAACTAACAACATCCGTTGTGATGTTAGATTAATGCCTAAGCCAAGTGGTCAAGATCTTTTTATATAGCCGCCATGTGGTATATGCCTTTTTTTCTTAGTTTTTTGCTGTTGATGACAGATCTTCCCTTTTATGCACATTGTCCATTTCAGAATCGCTTTTATTGTGGCTGTTATTGCGACTGTCTTGTCGGACCTCGTAACAATTAATTCTTTCGTGAAAAAACTAAGCAAATGTCTGAACACAATACAAAATTTTCAGCACTTGCACTACTCACTTGGCCGCACGGTAAAAACCTTTTCTTTCTCCATTTGACCGTGTCGTGTAGAAATTCACTTGGACCGTACACTTGAGCACAGTTTCATATTATGACGCGTCATCTTCACGCTTCTTCCATTTCTCAGAATACAATGGAAGATTGCATAGAGGCCCCGGCTTGCCCATTAAATAAAACTTTCATGTGGGACTAAAGGAACGTGCTGCGCAAGCACAATGGGAAGTACTGCTCATCCCTTTTTATTTATTTAAATCGTGCTTGTGCAGCACGAAACCAGTTCTTGATGAATGATTAGAATCGGTTGATTACGGAAAATCTGGAGACGCAATGAAAAAAAAACATGTGAAAAGGAGTTAACAGAGTGCCGTATGCAAATCACGAGCACTAATTAATATAGCAATCCTGTGCTACCTTCAGAATACTTGTATGATTACACCCTTATCGGAAAAGCTCCCAGATGCAAGACTAATTATTACGGAAAGGTGAATATGAAATATCGACACTACGTGTTCTGTGTAAAAGATACTGCGACCAATATAGTAGAGAAACATTAGATATTAGTCTAGTTTCACAGCGTGGAGCGTAAAATAGCGAGACCAGCGCGTTAGAAAATTATGCGGTTATGTAGAAGCGTATGAAGGCACAGAGCAGCAAAATCTGCAGAAGAGCTTGCAATGCAAATTGCGACACGTAATGTTTCAATGTTGCAACACGTAATTTATCAACACAAGCCAGAACTTCTCACGCCCCATGTAAAACGTTTGCATAAAATAAAAAAAAACACTTTATATTCAGTTCAATGGTGGCTTGCCGAAAATTGTTCGGACATCCGAATATAAAGCGTTGAGCGTCAACTTTCGAAGCAAAGCACATACAATGTGGGTAACTCTGAGTAAGGCATTGGATGTATAGGGGTGGGATATTTAGATAGCCGCATCTTCATAACTTTACGTTGTTTGAGCGAAAGCCATCATGATGCGGCAGAAGCCAAAAAAACAAAAAAAGCAAAGTAGATTTCAGGTTCACTTGCAAATGCGTTTTCTTCCTCTGATTACAGCCTTGAGGCGACGTGAGTCCCCAGGTTCTCATCGCCGGCGCATGACTGACATGAAGTGGTCCTTCTGCGCGCTCGCAAAAGTGCTCTGACGACACCCAACCGACATCAGTGTAGGCGACGCTCCCGGGTCGCCAGGGCCAAGGCACGGCCACACCGTGTATAGCCTCGCTTAATAGCGGCTCAGTTTTCGCAAACGAGGAGAATACATTAGTATTGCGCGCACGCTGCCCCACGCTTTGTGTGTGCCGCGGGGCCAAACTCGGGCCCTGCCAGGGTAAATATTAATACTTCTGGTGTCATGGCTCGTCCGCGCGGGCCACGATGCACTTGCTCGATACGGCGACTTCTTCACTGATGCAGCGAGCAACCCACTCACTCCTTCTCTGCCTCCGTCCCCCAACGCACGTTCTCTTCTAGCTGTACACGAAGTTGTTGACAAGGTAGCCCCCCCTACCCTGTAGAGGCAGCGTCGAATTACTTGGTTAACGAGTATTTTTCTACCCCTTCCTTTATATCTTCTCGTCGGTGTCGTTAGTCTGCTTTAAATGAACCCTGGCCTATTCACCAGAAGTCGTTCTGGCAACGTTGATTCAAGAAATAAAGTTGACGTCAATCTTTGTTACAGCCTACGCATCTTGGCTACATCAGCTTAACTGCTTTTATCGCCTTAGCAAACTCAGCCGAAGAAGCCTCAATTTCTTTCATCGCAGTGCCATTCTATTTTATTAAGGAAAAATAAAAGAACTGTGGCGCAGCGGAAGCTCGGCACGAAGCAGCGTTTTGTTCTCAGTGTTCTGCTCGTACGGCAGTTGAGAATGCCACAAGAGGGCGGTCGCTGCGAAGGTCACGGGTAATAAAGCTTCTCAAAGTCATCTTCCCCACTTTCTTTCTCCAGGGTTTAGAATTTTCGAGAATAATGGTGGAATTCGCCCGACGTCTCGTACGCTGAGCAGCATATTACTTCTCTGTTGATTTTTTTCTTTTTTGTCGTCTTTCAAGCGCTCTCTTGGATGCTCTCGTTTCCGCCTCATCCTTGAGACAGTGATGGAAGTACCCGCGTCGACCGGAGAGCAGAAAAAAAGGCTCGTAGTGGGAGAAATAACGCTACTGTAAAAACAGTGGCGAGCTGATCTTATGCTCAGTGTTGAGAATTTCAGCGATTTTTGGGGAATGTGCTTACGGGACTGCCAACTCTTCTTTTCTTCACCGACAATTTATTTTGTTAGCAACGCTTCATTGTTAACGCATACAATACGAGATGCATCTTACAAAGGATCTTTGACATTTACTAAACTATATTAAAGACGCTTCTGACCCGTTTCGAAGTTTATTGCACAAGTACTAGAAAGTTAACATGGAACAAAAGATAAATTTCCCCTTATACGTTGTTAGAACAAGGGTGAAGAGCCGCTTCGCGATAACAGCATGCAGCAGTTTTTATTGGTTGCGTCGAGGGCGGCTTTTGGGTGTTCCATGAATGCGAACCAGACACGCCTCTTTTTCTGCATCTCCGAGGCCTGCGTGTTGCACACAGAGCGTAAACAAACGCCCCCAGCTATGCTACACGCTATTCAAGTAATTTAATGAAATGTAGCTCTAAGCAATCTTTGAGTTTTCAGTTGTTCCTAGGTGGGCTGTACCCCGTTTGTACTGCTTCGGCGATATTTTTCCAGGCTTAGTTATGTTGACGGTACATGAAAATAGGCGCATTTCACTAGGACTGCACGCGCTGAAACCGATGCGAGCTGTCGGCAGAGGCCCGCGAAAGGTTACCGGTGGTTGGTCGGTACAGGCCTCTAACGAAACAGACACATGAAGCTGACGCCTAAGTCGAGAGCGTGAAAAACATTACTGGCCGTTATTATGGATGAAACCCAAGCCAACGCTTTACTATGAAACTGTTGAAAACTGGACGCTCTATGCAAAAACGCCATATATGGCGATATCAGGAATTGGGCATATGTGGCTATATAAGGCAAGTGTCCGTATGTGGCTGCATTTGCTGAAATTGTGATAGAAGCATACAGAGCAATGAAAAACCAACAAGGAATGGAACGTAAGGCTATGATACGTATTTGGCAAATACGGTCACATACGGACACGTGCCATATATAGCCACATATGCCTAATTCCTAATATCGCCATATATGACAATTTTGTAAGAGTAATCAATGAAATACTGGGAAAGTTTCATCTCACTGGCTTACAGGAAACGCCGAACTATTGAAAATAATGGGCAAACTATACGAGCAAAACCGGCAAAAACACGTGTAAGAGCTTAGCTAATATATACAACGCTCCTGTTTGAATGCTTCTGTTTGACTAAATGCCTATCTTCGAACTGTATGAAAACTGCAACTATAACAGACAAACTGCCGATAAATCCACCTGATAATTTGTTGTGTGTGTCGAATTCCACGCTGCTCGATTACACGCTACACTATTGAATCTTGCTAAGATTGAAGACTGCGCGTGTTGGTAAAACATGATATGGATAGTAGCGCACTGAACGACGGGACACGAGAAAGGCAAACACCTTTCTCGTGTCCCGTCCTTCAGTGCGCTACTATCGGTTTCACGATTGAATCAGGAAAATGAAAACATGTTTTTTCTTAGATGCGAAGCAGCTTATGAACCAGGTGGGCCTGTCCCTCCCTCTGGCGTCGGCGTAACCTGCCCCCCTTAGTGCTCGGAGCACGCGCACTCCGGCGCGTGCTCTAGTTTGAGTGGAGACCGCTAGTGGCGCTGCAGTTGAAGAGATAAGCGCTTTACTGTTTGAAGCAAGGTCCGGTTGCCTGAGAACCCGAAGTTACAGAGCGAAATTCAATAAAGAAGGGGAAACATGT
This sequence comes from Hyalomma asiaticum, assembly GCA_013339685.2. Classification (NCBI taxonomy): domain Eukaryota; kingdom Metazoa; phylum Arthropoda; class Arachnida; order Ixodida; family Ixodidae; genus Hyalomma; species Hyalomma asiaticum. Next base: position 247,859,893 of record CM023481.1, on the reverse strand, counting down.
ACTATCGGCATCAAATGAAAGGCGAACAGCGGAGCGCGTGTTTCAAGCATTAGAAACAGTATAGTGTTCGCCGTCCAGTCATCACCATTGACAGGCGTGCACATCCGGTTTGGCAGCACTGCGCGATCCCCCTAGAGTGCGTTATCAAATAGCACAACTGGAACACAAGCAGAAATATTGCGCTATAGGGGGATCGCGCAGTACTGCCACACCGGATGTGCGGGCCTGTCTATATCGATGACTGGTGGACGGCGCGCACTATGCCATTGATAAGGCTTGTGCCACGCGCTCCGCTGTTCGCGTTTCATTTGATGCCGATAGTGCGTGCTGTGGAAAAGCTAGGGAAACGACAGATCATATTTTGATTGAATGTACGGATGTCCACCCAGGTGTAGCTGTGGACACTACCCTAAAGGAGGCCATGGGTTTCAGGGGTAAAACTGGAAAGCTGAACATGTCGGCGATAGAGATAAGTAAAAGGCGCTTAGAGTATTGGTGGCGCAAAAGTATGGAGCAAACAGAAGCGCAAGGTAGCTCGGGTAAGATTGTTACATCACAGCGGAACGATAATAGATAAAATAGGTAGACGAGGAGAAAAATTAGTTGTGAAAATGTGTGATTCGGGAAAAGAAATGTTTGTAGAGGAAAAAGAAATAAAGCTAGAGCTTGATGGCCCGGCTACCGCCCCGTTATAAAGGGGACGCTCCTAATATCCATCCATAATAAATAAAAGCGCTCGCTCTCCCCCGGCGCGCTCTCTTCTACAGCAGCTGTCATGGAGTGCGATTCGACGAACGAAGATCGCATCGCGGTGGCGCGGGCTCGCAAAGCAGCCGCTTTGCGAGCCCGCGCTGCCAACCGGCTGCCAAGAGCCAGAAGCGTTCGCTGCCTCAGGCTGGTGGCGCCGATGCGCGCTTTAAGCATGACTTTCCCGACCACACGTTCGGGCACAGCTGTAAGGTGTGCGACCGCTTGTGGTTCGATAACAAGCTGACCAAGATCTCGACCAACAATAACGAGCAGTCCCGTGCCAACGCCATCGCTGTTCTGCAGCGGGAGTTGCCGCCGACGACGCTCACAGTGAGTACGCCGTTTGTTCTACGTGCAAAGATTCGTTGGTGGCAGGCAAACTCCCCGCGATGAGCGTGACGAATGGCTACCGCTACCCACCGAAACCCGAGCACTTGCCCGAGCTCAACCCGGTGGAGGAACATCAGGGGAACCTCGCATGGAAGGACCGTGAACAGTGTTGAAGAAAATAAAAGATTTACACAACTTTAAGTCGACTCATGGTTGCTTCGCATACTACTCACGGTTCCCTTTAGGGGGAGATGGGGATATTTTTTTTCTTTTTCCTCGCACTAATAGTGAAGGTATGCCAAAGACTAAAGCAAGCTTTTAAAAAAATATATATTTCAAGAGGTTACTGTCAGTGCACCCCGATATGTTTTGCGCATGTCAGTCTGCGAGCAAAATCTTCCTGTTAAACTTGTGTGTCGGAACTCACTATTGCAGATGTATAAATACAACAGATCATGTGCAATGCTCAGCGAATGAAACACTCAGTGTACGGCTGTCGATATACAGCGCGTAGCGAATGAAATACCCTGAGCTCACGGCTGCAGATGCTTTTTTTTTTTGTCACTGGTTCGCGCTGGGGTCGCCGAGCTGATTATCGCGATCGCCATTGAGAGCGAGAGACATTTGAATCCTTGTGATACAGTTTGGTCTCTCTGCGATCACCCAGCGCACTGCAGTAGCACAGACTGCCCCGACCATCACGCGGTTGGAGTATCGCGTTTAAATCGCATGAGCATGCACTGTACTTCTGTGCTGTCCATTAGAACTTGTTGGGCTAGCCGGTTGATGTTGACATGGACCATAAAGCTATGGTCGATAGGCTCAACAAATGAAGAAGGCACGGGGTCAGGGGGAGCGGTGTGAACGGCGAATGGTTCTAGCGGGAACGTGTCTACCAGTTGATTGGTTTCCGCGTTTCAAATTAAACCTACACGCGTGTAGGTACAAAGTACGTGGGCCGGCGACGTCCGGATAGGATGTCCCCCTCTTCCTCCTTTCCGTCCTCCTCCTCCTCCTCCTCACGTTATTCCTCCTCACCCACATTGTGCTTTCAAACCCGTTGCTATACTACACTGCACATGCCTAGGCTATGCTGCACCCTATCCCCTACTGCTTTCCTTCCTTCTCACACTCACTTCCCTTTCCCACCCCCTTGTTATACTGTACCATACAAAGCTATTTTATGCTTCCCTCTTTCCTTTCCTCGTCGGCGCCATTCCCCTTTCCAACCCCTTCATACACATCATCATCATCAACCAATCTTATGTCCAATGCAGGACGAAGGTCTCTCCCAATCCTCGTCATCCTTACCTGTCCTGCGCGAACTGATTACATTTGATGCCTGGAATTTCTTAATTTCGTCCCCACATCTTACTCTCTGCCGCCCACGGCTACGCTTACCCTCTCTTGGTATCCATTCCGTCGGTCTAACTCTCCATCGGTTATCTAGCCTTCACATCACGTGGCCTGCACATGTATATTTTTTTCTTCTTAACATCGATTATTATGTCGGCGATCCCCGTCTGTGGCCCTTATTCTGTTTGAGATAACCTTTGTGAATACTTTGTAACTGATCGGCCTGTAATTCCTCAAGTCTTTTGCATCTCCCTTCTTATGAAATAATAGAATGTTTGCGTTTTTCCAACTGACTGGTACATTTGAAGTTTTGAGGCATTGTGTGTATAGTGTCGCGAGCTTTCTAGTTAGGAGGTCTGCTCCATCTTTGATGAAGTCGGCGGTTATGCCGTCTTTTCCAGCCGCTTTTCTGCGGGGCATGCCCTGAAGTGCTTTCCTAACCTCGTCCGCAGCGACGCATGAAATTTCGGGGTTCTGTTCGACATTTAATATACTCATGGTGGGGAGACACGTATTTGAGCTGTATAGTTAGGAATAGAAGTCCTCAGCCACCTTGGCTATATCACTGAAGTTAGTAACGGTGTTGCCCTGCCTATCTTTCACTGCATGCATTATGTTCTTTCCTGCACAAAGCTTCTTTTTTGTTGTTTTGATGCTGACTCCTTTTCTGACGGCTGCTTCTATTTCTTTCACGTTGTGGTACGTATGTCCCTGACTCTACTTTTATTGATGAGCTTAGACAGCTCGGTGGATTCCATCTTGTCTCTTGAGTTAGTTATTCTCATTTGTTGGCGTTGTTTGATTAAATTTTTAGTAGATTCAGAGAGCTTATTCACATCTTGTCTCAGTGCTTTGCCCCGTACTTCGATTGCTGCTTCGGCGATAAGCTTAGTAATGTCTTCGTTCATCTTCTCTATACCCGATTTTCTTCCTGTCCTAGAGCCTCATACTTGCTCTTAAGTGCAATTATAAATTCTTCTCTTTTCGCCCTGACGCCATCGGCGTTGGCCTGTTTCTGTGTGATTAACTTTGTCCTTGTCCGCTTTAGATTGAGGGTTATCTTCGCCCTTACTAGTCTGTGGTCACTAATTCTGACCTTATTAACCACTTCCGTGTCTAGTACTATACCTGTATCACTGCACATTATGAAGTCTATTTCGTTTCTCGTTTCTCCGTTGGGGCTTTCTCACGTCCACTTTCTGTTCTTACGTTCTTTAAAGAAAGTATTCATTACACGCCGGTGATTTCTTTCTGCGAATTCCACTAGCATCTCTCCTCTGCTGTTCCTATCTCCTTTTCTGTAGTTCCCGACTGCCTGTTCTCCTCTTAGTTTCCTATTTTCGCATTGAAGTCCCCCATAACAATCGTATATTGGGTGTGTACCTTGTTCATTGCCGTTTCTACATCCTCGTAAAACTGTTCTACAGCCTCGTCATTGTGGCTGGTCGTTGGTGTGTAACTTTGTACCAGTTTTAGTTTGTATCGCCTATTTAATTGTATCACGACACCTGCTAAGCTTTCATTGATGCTATAGAATTCTTCAATGTTACCCGCCATGTCTTTCTGTATAAGGAATCCCACTCCGTATTCGGGCTTCTCTGACAGTCCTCTGTAGCAGAGAACATGCCCTTCATTAAGCGATAAGTATCCTTCTCCAGATTTCCTAACCTCGCTAAGGCCAGTGATATACCAATTAATACCCCTTGCTTCTAGTAGTTCAGCTAGTCTGGCTTGACTTGAAAGAGCTCGCGCGTTAAGAGTGGCGATGTTTAACCTCCAATGGCTGCCTGTCCGAGTCCGAAATCTTTTTGAGTCTTTTGTTCCCATACCCGTGTGGTCGCATGCCCGACTGGAAGCTCCGTTGATGTCGTCGTCGTAGGTCCAGGGTTTGGTTGGTTCGGTCACTTCGGAGGTGTTGGCCATGGTGTTGCACCAGAGAGTTCCTGTTCTGGTGCTCAGGTGAGTTCCTTCCTATACAGCACTGTACAGCACTGTACAAAGCTATGCTTCGGTTAAGCCTCTCACCCTCTCCTCACCGCCACTTCCCCTTCCAACCCCCTTTCTATACTGCACCGTACATGCCTACGCTATGCATCACCCTCTCCCCTCATCCTCACCCTCACTTGCTTTCCTACTCCCTTGCTATTACGCTATATAATGCTTGCGTACACTATGCGCTATGCTTTACACAGACTCCTGCTTTACTCTTTCCCACCTCCTTGCTATATTACAGTATACAAGGCTATGCTATGCTTTATTCTGTCCCCTCCAACTCACCCTCACTTACCTTTCCCACCCCCCCTGCTATACTATACCAATATATGCTGTGCTATGAAATGCCTTTACCTTTATGTAGTAGTGCAAATGCCATAGAATACATAGAAGTGCACGCGTACTTATTTCCGGATGGTGACAGTTTCTTTTTTTTTTTTTCTGTTCGCAGGTTACCATGGAGGGCCGGTCTAAAGAGCAATGCACGTTGAAAACCCAGCGCACAATAGAAAAGCATTTGTGAATGCGGCCCCGTTTTTGCCTCCTAACAAAATCAGTGGGCCGGCTGCATCCATATCACCCGTTTTCTATTTACCACTGCGCACCTTTGGAATTGATAGTCAACAGCACACCCATGCGTTCTGATTTTCTAAAACGTGCTGGATCGCAGTTTCGCTGAAATGATCCCTAGGTGCTGAGGTTCGTCCCACAACATTCTCGTCAGCACATAAAAGGCTACGCGATCAATATGTAGATACAACATCACTGCATAAGTGATGCATATGCAAATTAACTTGGAAAATAAATAAATAAATAAATAAATAAATAAATAAATAAATAAATAAATAAATAAATAAATAAATCAGGGGGACGAGCAAGGCTTCTTCAAAGCGATATTGTCTCAAAAATAGGTTACATACATATTTTTAATTTTAGCAGCATGCACACCAGATTGTTATGTCTTTCAGAACGTGAGGCAGATCGTGGTATAGAGCATGATATGAAAACCGCTAATTAACGCTATGAAATACTCGCAAAATTACTGTAAATTTACGTGAAGAATCATCAGCATCAAGCTACAAAGCTTAGCCTAGGCAACATAAACACTTAGCCTAGCAACATAAACACAAAAGGAGAGAACTTCTTTTATTAGGGTATGCATCTTCTCGGGTCATTAATGCAGTTATAAATTGCGCGTAGCTACATAGCTGATATCCCTGGCAATGTTTGCTAGTTGACCTTACAAAGTGAAATGACCTAAAATTTCATGAACCCTTGTTTAGTTTCTTCTTTTTTTTTTCAAATAGGCATTTTCCTTGTGGTCTAAGACGGTAGGCCGTCGTAGTAGTTCACATGCTAGGAAAAAAACAGTCAACAAAGAGGAAAATAAGTAATTTAACGGAGCGCTAATTCTTTCCCCGCCATGGTGGTCCAGTGGCTATAGTGCTCGGCTCCTGATCCTAGGGTAGCGGTATCGAATCCCGGCCGCGACGTCTGCATTTCAATGGAGGCGAAATGTCGAGACCCGTGCACTGTGCGACGTCGGTGCACGTTAAAGAACCCGAGGTGATCGAAATTTCTGGAGCCCTCCCCTGCGGCGTCTCTCATTATCAAATCGAGGTTTTGAGACGTAAAACACGAGAAATAAAATGGAGCGCTCATTTCATCGTGCTTTGGAGCTTTGTGTCTTGTAGAAGCTATGCTTGCCCATTTGGGTATGTAGGAGATAGTGAACGAAAAATGGAAGCAAAAAGACCACTTGGTAACATAAACAAAGTGATTTCCTTCTTTGTATCAGTTCCAGATCAGTTCCGATGATCAACGATCATCAGAATTTCGATGATGCTCGTGCGCGGTAATCACGAAATGGCCCCCTTCGCAACCTTGCCGGCTGAGCGGTTTGACTGACTGTAAAGAAAAAGAAGTCAGCAAAGTGTAGCTATGGTGAATTCTGTTTTGCTTGGCTTTGGAGCAAACGGAGCTAAAGATGAAGACGTTCAATATGCCTAGCTCTTCCTAGGCGTATGACGAGTCAGACCCTTGACGAGTCGCTGCGGATACATGTTAACGAAAAAGTTCGAGCCTGTTCCATGCCGTAAAGACCGTCGGAACAGTGAAGCTGTTCTTTCATCGTTAATCTGGACGTAATTGGCAAGGGTGTCAAGTGGCAAATCGGTGGAGGGTCGATGGCAATAGCGGCTTTCTTTCTTTCTTTTTTTTCTTTCTTTCCCTGCATTTCGCGCTATGAAAATGCAGCCATGGCTGCGGGGATCGAACCCGCAATGACGAGATAAAGCTTTTCTACACATTATCGCACACTGGCCTTCGCACAATAACTATCATGTAGCAGTGGGCTGAGAGCGAGTGCGGGTCGAGCGTGGTAGTGAGTCGAACGGCCAGAGCGCAGAGCTGCTCCAGGGAGCGACTACCAACCACCACGGGAGGGCCACGAAGGGGCACGCCCTACAACAGTTCCGCTTCTAAAAAGAGCCCAAGGAGACGTCGGCAAGGGAGGAAGCGACATGCACTGGCGCTGACTCGCAACTAACTTTTTTTTTGCATATCAGTGAACTGTTATAACACCACGTACTGTTTCGTGCCCCGTACTTGTCAGCCACCTACCTTGCCCACAGAAGCCTCCATATGCTGCTGCGACAGCTTCTGCTGCGACTGCTTCTGTGCCGTAATCTGACGTTTAGTTGTTCACTGGCAGCCAGAATTCTGTCCGGTTACGTTAGCATGCAATGAAGGCATGATGTTCTACTGGCTGGCTTCCTCAACGCGGCGCACATCACCCACAACATCTTTATTTCTAGCGAAACAGATGCAGGAAACCACACAAAGAAAAGGAAACTGAAAAGTCAAAGAAATAACTGAAAGATACATCTGAGTTGCACACGGTAACACACACATTGAAATTTAAGCTACTTCACTGACCTAACGTGACAAAGACTGGTCAAATTGCTGAGTTAGGGACATGACCTTGCTTACTGTTCTCTTAACTTTGCTTTAACTTTGCCTATCGGTCTCTTAACTTGTGGAGAGGGATGTATTGCCGGTTCACGGCACGCCGCGCGTTGCCGTGTATCGTGTCTCGGACTCGTCTTTTTATCCTCTTCTTCATCTTCATCTTCTTCTTTGTACTATATAGATGTAATGCTCTCCCTAGCCCCAGCCACCTGTGCTTTTGAGCGCTCTCTCTCTCTCCACAGCCTGTTCTCTGCCCGCGCTCCACCAATGGCCAACTTCCTCTCCTAGTGCCAACTGCTCTCTCTCTTCCTTGCTTGCATTTTCTCTTTCTGTCGCCCATAGCAAGTTGTGTTAGAATCATCGGTGCAATGCAATCATATGGTCCTCATAAATGCATATTCTGCAGCGCGGTTGTATAGACTAATGATTATAACGCTCGCCTTCAGGCCTTGATTATCCGGGTTTGAATCGCGCTCACCAAGAATGTTTCGCTGATTGTTTATTTCTTCGATGTTCTGTCTCTCTCTATCTCTTTCTCTCTCTCTGCACCATCTCATCTCATTTCAGACTCTACGTTTTGCTTGGCTTTGCTATCGACGACGTGTTGCATTCGACCGGCTTCACCGCTCTTTCCACCCTCCTCAACTTAATCGAGGACACGCCGTAGGCCGGGCGGCTTTGACACCACTCGCCAAGGATCTGTGTGTTGCTGCCTTTGCTATAGCAAACAGAGATCGAGTTATGTCTATAGACATAACTCGATTTTCTGTTTGTGCTGCATCAATTCTCCGCCTCCTCCGTTCTGTCTCTTTTTCCCGCACTCCCCTAAGAGTGTGTAGGTTGATGTGTCCTCCGCGGAGAGCCATTTACTGTTCACTCAACGCCCCCACTTCATCTTTTAAGAATCATCTAGAGTCATACGGATGTATAGTAGCGGGAGAAAGACAACAGCTTTTACCTTCTGCGTGATAGATCAGGCGTCAATTGCGCGCCCTCGGCACGGCTCAACCACGTCCTTAAATAGCTCAGCTGTTAAAGGAACCCTGAAACCATATTTTACTCGCTGAGTGTTATATCGAAACGGGAAGGAAGGAAGGGGAAAACAGAAAGGCAGGGAGGTTAACCAGAAGGGCGTCCGGTTGGCTACCCTACACTGGGGGAGTGGGAAGGGGGAATAGAAAGATGGGAGAGAGAGAAGGAAGGCGAATAATGAAAAAGACGTTGTCGGACAAGTCCAACTGTCAAAGGCGTTCACGCAAACCAGTCGTCTTGAAAAAGCGTAAAAGTGCTTTTAGTGCCTTGTGGGCCGACGAGCGATGAGGGCGGTGTTCGAGTAGCATCTGTAAGGATAGTGGCCGATCGTCAAGGTGGCGTAGCGTCTCAGCAAGGATTTTCCTTTCCTCGACGAATCGCGGACAGTGGCACAGCAGATGGTCCTATATGGAAACGGGTTCGTTGTATTGCTTTGAGGTAAATGCAAAAAGAATTTTCAAGATCGATGCACGTAAACGCAAGTTATTCAACTTACAAATTCAAAATAACCGCAGACGGCAGATATCGGCATCCCAAGACGTGCACGCTTCTTCCAATAAAAACGCGGCTTACATCTTGCAGAACAGGGACCGTGCTGCCCTCTGTGGCCTTCCTACCACAACCACCACATGGATAGCACAGCGCTTCTTGTATCAGTTACAAGCAAAATAAAAATTTAATGCACAAATTTGTACCTTTTAGTAGCTTTAGTAAGCATAAAATACATTCTCAATTTGAAATTTCTTATATTCGATGCATTGTAAGCATGTGTGATGCATATTTTTATTCCTGCTGTTCCCGGCCGATCAGAACATGCAGCAAAGCCAGCATGGCGATGCCATATCCGCTCGGAGAAACTTGATGTATGGCGCTGCAGTCAGCGCGGAAACAGATTTCAGGTACAAATTAAAATATAATACGCTTCGATTTCGCGCCCTAACTGGTGTTTCGGTCATCATCAAGTCCCACACAATGCAAAGGTACAATAAAATCAATGTGCGTAAAATGCGTTTCACGGCCCCTTTAAAACATAGCAAATACACGGCTAACTAATGATGAACCGCAAACATACTCGTAAGTATGGTATTTCTGCCTGAGGCAGGCTCTCGAAGCTTCCTCATACACTTGTCACCTTCTAACGACATGTGAAGAGCTTCGATAATGTCTCTTCAATAATATCTAAGGATCACAGTAAACGTGGGAGCAGCCCACTTCGGACAAGCAAACTAGCGCGAATTGATGGACCCGAATAAAGTTTTTCCGTCCATCACAATAAAAAGGCACGTGAATTCCCGAACGCGTTCCTTATTCACCAGTCCGGCGACATGAGCGTCAGCTTCACCTCTCTGATTCATTCACAAACAAAACAAAAAACAAAAACAAAAATCTTCTTTAGCATTTCTTTTATTCTCCCTTGGAATCTGCGGTTGCGTTTTGTCTGCGCTGATTTTCTGGCTTATGTAACCATGTCCGTAAGAGTACCTTCCAAATATCGCAGTTGGCTCTGTATTTTCTAGTTATGCGTTGTTTCCTTTAAATAAAGTTCGAGTAGCGGGTGTGCGCTCGTCCTTGTCTGTCCTATATCTTCTAACTCTGTTCCTTTCATTGCGCTGCCTATTCATCCCAACATGAATACATACTGTTGTCTTCAACGGATCGGCAGTGATACAGAACGTTCCACGTCACTGAAGCTTGAGTGTTTCGTCACGCCCGAAAGAATAGCACGCGACGCGCTTTACAATTCCTATCTGGACTGAATAGCTAGGGGCTTGCATATTCGATGATGAAAAACATGTGACGCAATAGTGGCTTCGCGACGGTGGCGCTGTAGCGGCAGATGAATTCGTCAGTTAGGGTCCAGATGGTGGTACTCGGGAAAATTCCGCTGTGGCGAGCACGCGACTGAAGTTGCGCGCAGCATCCCTCCTCGAGAGTTGCATACAAGCACAAGCATATCTTGTTGATAAGACTGACCCGCCGCATCATCTGCGATGCAGTGAATCGACAACCATCGAAAAACGAAAAATCTGGCATATCCCACAAATTGCGGGAATGGATGTCATGCGCAGCACTCTGCGAGGAAATTGCCTGTGCCGAAATTTTTTCCACTGAGCCAAATGTTACGACTAGGATAGCAACGTGTTGTTGTATATTGAGCAGATGTTTGCGTAACGCGGGCTTACCAAGCACGTCGACAGTACGGTGGCGACTGAAGGGTAGCTCACAGTACGGCGTAACGTCGGCACTCACATTAGTCCACGTACGTGCATTTCGTTGAAGAAAAATGCAGGCTGCGGTACGCTGAGTTGCATACCATAAGCATCTTTGGTTTAAATACTCGGACATGGTCGTGCAAAGCTGCACAAAAACCTGCTGAGTGACACTAGCACACATCTGCTGTTTACTGTTATACGGGCGCTTAACATACACTAAAAGCGCGAATGGCGCGGAGAAAAATGTACCGCGGAGAAAAAGCAGCCATGAATGAGTGATAGCGCATTTCCTTGGCACCCCGGGGACCCGGGTTCAATTTCTACCCCCAACAGACGATTGGCTGTCTTCGATCGTTACAGCACGCCTAGCTGTGTTTGTCGGCTTGTTACGTCTGTTTCTCTCGCAAGCCATAAAAAACGGTGTGCGTGTCTCTTATGAACCCACGCAAACAGAGCTCTCATCAAACTTTCAATGTCTATTTTGGCTGGCCCTTGCTCGACATAGGCTCTAAAGGTCAAATGGCAAGCACCAGCTGTGTTGTGTACCAGCATATTCAAGGCTAAGCACTGCGAGTATAAGCCACACTTTAACGTGTTACCGTTATTTGTGAAGGGCACGACAAGTTTATCATGCCAGTGATGTCCAGATCCATCATTCAGGTTCGTTCTATATTCATTCCTTGGCATCCCAGTTTTGGTGCATACCAAACGAACGAGACGACCAAGAGAGCACGGAGACGTACACGACGAGATAGATAGATAGATAGATAGATAGATAGATAGATAGATAGATAGATAGATAGATAGATAGATAGATAGATAGATAGATAGATAGATAGATAGATTTAGTGTGGTCAACTTTTGCCAAGAGACGCTTAGCATTTAATTATTGCCGCGTCCATGCTAGATAGCCCATTTTATTTTATGGAACAGCTACTCTTGGAAACGGTGACGTAGGTGAAAGAACTGGGTGAACGACGCCGAGTCTGATAACAATCTACAGGGCTGGCAGCACAAGGTGGTATAGAGAGTAATTCAGAACGCGTTCGTATCGTGATGCTCCAGGTACCGCAGATTCCAGTGGGCTAGCCAACAGCCGATCCGTTGTATGCCAGAATGCAAGGTGACGGCTAAATGTGAATTGTTTGCTTAAGCACAAAGCAAATAAGCTTTTAGGTCTCATCAGTAATTACGTATCAGTTTTAAACCTCAAATATAGACATTGCGTCTTTACGGAAATCTAACTTTAACTTTACTTGTAAATCACTAATTGACTGAAATATAGTTCATACAGTGAAAGAAAGGTTCGGCGTGCATTCAAGAGGAAAGGTAAAGAGAAGAAAATAACTAGCAGATAACCAGAGAAAACGTAAGTTAGGGAACAGCCTACGACCTCATTATGATAGTGTAGTACAGTTTTCATCACCTGCAGCTCGCTTGTGAGGAAACTCTAGCTCCATAATCCGCGAAAACTACAGTAGCCTATGGATTCGTAAGAGCTGTACCTCGTCAAAGAGGGTTTATTCAACTTTTGACGTCATCATGCATAGCTGAGATACATACATAACCTACGGTGCATGCCAGTTCAGGAGAGATCTGCATGATCTGCGCCACGAGCTACAACAATTTCAATAATCTGTGTTTCAGTGTGTTGAACGGCTGACATCTAACGCTTCTCTAGCTACGCAGGTGAACAGGTGAATTGTATCGTGGTGGGCATCCTAGGATCAGCTGAGCTACATGTGGCTGTACGCATGGACGCTGGAGAACGAAAGTGTGTGGGGAAGGCAAGCCCGAAAGGTGAGGCATTCACTGCGATAGCAAGATCTATATATATATATATATATATATATATATATATATATATATATATATATATATATATATATATATGTGTGTGTGTGTGTGTGTGTGTGTGTGTGTGTGTGTGTGTGTGTGTGTGTTGTTTCATTAACTTGTTTCTAACAAATAAAGCGAGCCCTTGACCCCCTTCCCTTTCGTTATATATATAGTTCGGAAAGAAGATTTCCCTGAGCCCGAATAAATATTTTCAAAAAAGAGAAATTCACACGATTAACAAAAACAAAAGAAAAACAATATAAGTTTACTGACGTTGCGGCCGGTGGACCGGCCTTCATCAGAGTGAAAAGGTGTTGCAAGCACCTTGCTTTAAGGGTACAGGAAGGGGAGAGAGTGCCGCTGTAAAGCCGTACGTCTGTACAGGGAATGGCTACGAAGTCTGCCTGGACAGAACACGTGATCGGCTGCGGCGAGTCGCGAAGCGACACCGTAGCCTGTCACTTAACAGCAAGGCGGCACACTTACAACCCCGAGGGATTCTACTAACTGTATGTAACGCAACTATAAAGCCACTCCACATTGTAAAAATGGTAATCACCACAGCAGGAAGGACTTAAAAAAACAACAAAAAGAAAAAAAACACACAAAAAAAGCTGATTTATTGAAAAACAGCTGGCTAGAATCGACTAGAATATCTTGTAATGGAAAAATATAAACCATGAATGAAGGAAAATGGAAATAAAATAACAGATATATATAAAAAAAGAAGTCCAGCAAAAAAGTAAAGTGTGAAAGAACGCATTGTAGTTGTTTGAAATGGCTTCCTCATAATAGCAATGCCCTAGTCACTCGGGAAACATGTGAGTTTACCCATGTTTTCATGAATGCCCGAGGTAGCGGCTTTGAACTTATAAATGAGGTAAGACTCACGGACCTCGCGGTCGTGGTGCGTCCGAAAGCCCGGTTCCAGTATAATTGCCTTCAGGTCGCTAAATGATTGGCCGGGAAGGTGCACATGCTTAGACAGGGGCAGCTTCAAGGAATTTTTTGCGTGTGACTTGTGATTATTAAACCGTATTCGGAAAGGTGTTTCTGTCTGACCAATATATTGTTGATTGCACTTAGTGCACTCAAGCAGGTAAACGACATTAGCCGTGTCACAAGTGAAGTTTCCTTTAATTTGTACAAAAAAGCTGGACGCGGTGCTTGTTGCTTTTTGTGTAGTTCTAATGTAAGGGCAGACCTGGCAACGTGGCTTATTACATAGCCTGCAGCCAGTGCCCCGACGTGGATTTAAAGTTGATTTAGTTAAGATGTCGAGTAAATTTGTGTTTCGTCTGTACACGACACGAGGCGGTTCCACGAATATGCGTTTGAGGCGATCACTTTGAGTAAGAATGTTATGATGTTTTTTTAAGAATAGCTGATACCTTCGGCAGCGATGCGGAGTGAGTAAGTATTAAGTAAGTCTGGTGTTCCCTGCTCGATGGCTGATTTTTTAGAATTTCAGCGCAGTCAAGCATGTCGGCGCGAGTTACAGCATCGTCAATTATTTTTTCCGTGTATTTCTGTTTGAGGAGGACCTTTTCATTTGCGCACAGTTAGGATCGAAATCTTCTTTTTTTGCACATATGCGTTTAAATCGATGTGCTTGACTGTATGGGATGCCCGTCTTGCAGTGCCGCACATGACTACTGTGAAAATGTAAGTATTGATTGGTGTGCGTTGGTTTCCTATAAAGGTTGGAAACCAACTTGTTATTCGAAAGCGACACGGTCACATCTAAGAAGTTTATGCTCTGCCTAGAGTATTGGGGAGAAAAAGAAATAGTCGGATGAGCAGCATTGAAGTCGGTGATGAACTGTAATAGATCGGTTTCTCCGTGATGCCAAATTAAATAGATATCATCTAGTAACGCTTATAGTGCAGTGATTACATTAGAACTACACAAAAAGCAACAAGCACCGCGTCCAACATTTTTGTACAAATTAAGGGAAACTTCACTTGCGACACGGTTAATGTCGTTTACCTGGTTGAGTGCACTAAATGCAATCAACAATATATTGGTCAGACAGAAACACCTTTCCGAATACGGTTTAATAATCACAAGTCACACGAAAAAAATTCCTTGAACCTGCCCCTGTCTAAGCATGTGCACCTTCCCGGCCATTCATTTAGCGACCTGAAGGCAATTATACTGGAACCGGGCTTTCGGACGCACCACGACCGCGAGGTCCGTGAGTCTTACCTCATTTATAAGTTCAAAGCCGCTACCTCGGGCATTCATGAAAACATGGGTAAACTCACATGTTTCCCGAGTGACTAGGGCATTGCTATTATGAGGAAGCCATTTCAAACAACTACAATGCGTTCTTTCACACTTTAGTTTTTTGCTGGACTTCTTTTTTTTATATCTGTTATTTTATCTCCATTTTCCTTCCTTCATGGTTTATATTTTTCCATTACAAGATATTCTAGTCTATTCTAGCCAGCTGTTTTTCAATAAATCAGCTTTTTTGTGTGTTTTTTTTTTTTTTGTTGTTTTTTTAAATCCTTCCTGCTGTGGTGATTACCATTTTTACAATGTGCAGTGGCTTTATAGTTGCGTTACATACAGGTAGTAGAATCCCTCGGGCTTGTAAGTGTGCCGCCTTGCTGTTAATTGACAGGCTACGGTGTCGCTTCGCGACTCGCCGCAGCCGATCACGTGTTCTGTCCAGGCAGACTTCGTAGCCATTCCCTGTACAGACGCACGCCTTTGTAGCCGCACTCTCTCCCCTTCCTGTACCCTTAAAAGCAAGGCGCTCTGCAACACCTTTTCACTCTGATGAAGGCCGGTCCACCGGCCGCAACGTCAGTAAACTTATATTGTTTTTGTTAATCGTGTGAATCTCTCTCTTTCTTGAAAAAAAAAAAAAAAAATATATATATATATATATATATATATATATATATATATATATATATATATATATTTGCAGGTTTCTTTTCTCGTTCTACTTACTCCAAAATTACAATGCAATAATTTGGACCTTGAATAACTTCCCTTATGCTCTCCTGGGATTCAATGTCTGTTGATTCATTAAGTTGTTTGTAACAAATAAACGAGCCCTTGACCCTTTCCCTTTGGTTATATATATATATATATATATATATATATATATATATATATATATATATATATATATATATATATATATATAGTCATGGTGGTGAATAGGCCGGAGGCGTGAAGGCAGAGATGAGTAGTAGACCCTCGGAATTGGCAACAAAAATGCGGAAAGCGTTTATTCAACGTTTCAGCCGGAGACTGGCCTTCATCAGGAATGATGAAGGCCGGTCTCCGGCTGAAACGTTGAATAAACGCTTTCCGCATTTTTGTTGCCAATTCCGAGGGTCTACTACTCATCTCTCTCTCTCTCTCTCTCTCTCTCTCTCTCTCTATATATATATATATATATATATATATATATATATATATATATATATATATATATATATATATATATATATATATATATATACCCTTCTAAGGAACCCGTGCTTACAACGTGCAAAGCTCCTGTCTTTCCCATTATCGAGCATGCAAACACTTACGATAATGTTAATTAGTCGTCAAGATTTAAAATTAAAGGAGTGAAATTTAGTTTTCATTTTTATTATATAGTGTCGGTCTCGGGATTGGTGGCATAAGCTGCTCTTAACCACCACCCGCAGAAAATAAATGTGAACGTTAATGTTTCATGACTAAGTTTACCAAAAGGCACTGGAAGATTGATATATTAATTTAAATATGGGTAAGTTATCGGAGAACGACAAAATCGTTTAATGGTTCTAGCTCAACCGAGAAACGACCTTTCAAGTATACTTTCGATCGGCCGACTATTATGGAGCAGAAAACTCGCCGTTGCAGCTTAGCGGCTAGGTGCTGGCTTGGGAAGCCCGATGTCGTACGATCGAATCTCGGCCACGCCGGCCGAGTTTAGATGGGGCGAAATGCAACAAAACAACTATGTACTTAGATTCCTTGTAAATGTGGTGCACTACAATAAACCCTAGGTGCTTTAAATTTCTGCGGAGCCCTCCACTGTGTCTCATGGTGATAGCTGGTTCTGCGATGTAAAACCGCATCTGTTACTAGGATTATGGAATGAAACGACCTAGATTCATATGCAGCTGAAACGTAACAAATGGAAACCTTCGGGAAGTTTTTTGTTTTTTTTTTTCAATTTCAACGGTGCATTTTCCTTGCCAATGCCGTTAGTACAGTTTCCTTTATTTCTCTTAAATAAGCAAAGCTGAATTCATGATGTACATTTTGTCTTGCACACATTCTTTCGATCTCTCTTTTATTTAATGCTCTTGTTCCTGTTAGGGACGTCACTTTCGCTTGTAATTGTTCTACGCTATGCAATAACTCGCGCTGGAGTTTGCAGTATTCTCAAATTAACTTATGAATGAAGGAACCAAAATAAACAAAATAAGTAAATATATTTACCCTTACACGACTGTTTTAGGGTACTCGCCAGAACTTTTACAAATATATACTTTCCGCGGTAAAAATGACATAAAGAGAATGAAGTGTAGCGCTTTTTTTTTTCTAGGTACCTTTGAGCCTCTAGAAAGTCATCTTCCTGCCACACACAACGTATTGGCGTACGGAATTGCAGGAGATGAAGAGTAGAGGGCTCACCGCATCTAATAGCGTCCATGTCACTGATACATCTAAAACATCAACGAAAAAGCCCTGAACGCTGCATCTGCCTTGCGTTTACGGTATGGAAAAAAAAATACGTAGGCCACCTGAGCAGCCGGCTACGTGGGGCATAACTAATTGCACTGCTGGCTTGCATATTTAAAAGCTGCATGGTCTGAAGGAAAGTCTTGCCTCTCGGCCCCCAACAGTGACACAAAAGTTCCCTGTCGACACGACTGAATATTTCATCAAAAGAACTTGCCCTAGTGAACTCGATTTCAAAAAACTGATTGAATCTGCTCCAGGCTGCGGCCTTAATCCCAAACTCTGCGGGCAGATGGGATGAGAAGTGCTAGGAAAGGAGAAATGAAAAAAGCGTGTGCAGATTACGTAGCATCGGAGAACTCCTCTATACTCTTCTAGGCCGAACGCACCTCTTTTTTTTTTTTAGATAGATAATGCGTTTACGCTGATGGTTTTAACTGAAGTGCACATTGAGATAGGGTAGCGTAGTGGCACTTGACCTCTTCTATAGGTTGCAACCCTTATGCTTTCTTGTGAAGAGCTAGCAAGTCTTGCTTTGCATGCAACATGCACTTTTGTTTTTCTAAAAGCTTATATGCAAGCCACACTTCATACCCCGAAAAATGGATTTTGTTCTGGCCAGTATGAACGCGCGTTTTCTGTTATGTGCTCAAATCATGAAGGAGGAAGTAGTAGGACAATGTTCGGAAGAACTCCTGTTAAAGAATTCAACTGCTTTTATAGCACAACTACGCACGATGTTCCGCTTTTTCAGAATAGACCTCACAATTTGGTGATCGATAGGCTAGCTGCTTCTTTCGTTTTATAATTGCGCTCGCATATACCGCCGTCTCTTGGGCTTTCAAGATAACGTAGACACAGCGTAGGTAGTTCCTATATCTAAGGTAATGTGGCTACAAAAGAAACGTATCATGCGAAAATAACATACCAGAACCACGAAGGGTCATACCGGCTTCACACACTGTACCCAGAGAGAGAGAGAGAGAGAGAGAGTCAACGAGCTTTATGACAATGTACAGAAAGAAGCATGTTGCCACTGAAGGCGGGACATCGCAAATGGTCGGGTACAGGGTTCCGCTGGCCCTTTTCATCCTCTCTACCATCTGGACCAGCCAAAACTAATCCACAAATGCTGGGCTGGACAGCAGCATTTCTCATTGTTTTTCTGTAATGTCCATGTTGTGGTGTTCTTCGTTATATAATGCACACTGCCACGTAATGGGAAATTTGTGCTGTTGCGTCAAAGCGTTGCGTTTGTGATCGAAAAGTAACAGCAGCGAGATATTGAAAAAAAATATATTGATGACAGTTTAGTCTCGTCAGTAACAAAATTTACTTTGAGGCAAGCGTTACGAGGTGGATCGACAGCTCTGTGTAAATTTAGCAGTCGTGTGCGTGACGCGGGCTTGCCGGGCATATCGAACGCACATCGTTGACGCCAATGAGTCGTCCAACGCTATGTGGGCACTGTCATCCGCGCAGACGTTCGTTTAGCTAGAGGAAATAGGAAGTTCCGGCAGGCTAACGTGCATATCATAAGCAGCGTTCGTCGGCGCGTGGCTGTGGGTCGAGCAAAGCGAGACTTACAAGTCGAAATGTCCGCAGGGGTTTGCGCCATCCACCCAAGGATATTAGGCAGCCACAGGTTCGCAAAATCGAAAAGAACTCTGATTAAATTAAACGCGAAAAACACTTGCCTCACAACTCACGAGGGCACCTCCCCACTTCGCACTCGGGGCAACCTGCGTTCACACACCGCGCTCTGCGCACTCGGTCAATCAGGCGCCGAACATCCCGGGTGTGCGTCACCTACCGCTTTTGAAGCACAGATGCGGTCGCGCGCACAGCAGCTGCGCAGCACGTGGCTAGAAACGTGGCATTATCATCTGGCGACACGAGAGACTGCAAGTTATAGCAACACATATGTGGCATTTATTACATTGTTTTAACAGCGGATAGCCAGCACGACGCCACCGTAAACATTAGGTAACACTAGCCGACAGTTAATACATCAGCCAGTACTCCAACATTAATCAACATAAGTGAACACTAACAAGTGAAGGAAAGCCATCACTAGTCAAACTTAGCACTCGGAAGCCAGCACCAGCCGACAATCAGCCAAAAGTAGAGAGCACTAGCCGGTAGCTAAAAAACATTAGCCACTACTGTCCAGCACTTAGTATCAGTTGTCAAAGTTACCCAGTGTTAAAAGCTAGTTAGCACTAGCAAGCACTTGGTATCAGTGCCCAACAGTTAGCTAACATGAGCCAGTACCAGCCAAATGCACTTAGCATGCACTAGTCAACAATAAGCCAGAATTGCTCACACTCAATCATCATTAGCCAACACTGGCAAGCACTATAGGCAACGCTAGCTGTCAGTCAGTCACACATCATGTGGCTCTTGCCAACATTACCACTAGTCAGCCACCACTAGTCAAACTTAGCACCCACTGTCGCAACCCCAAGAAGCTCTAAGTTACTACAAGCCAGCACTATAGCCAGCATTTATTCAACGTTTGCAAGTTCTGGTTAACAACTCGCAGATATTTAGCACCATTATAAACAACGCTTTCCGAAAGTTGGCCAACCACCATTTTCACAAAAATTAAATGACTTGAAACTGCCTGGTTTGTCAGATACTTTTGCAGTACCGAGAACAACATTTATTAAAGATTTTTTTGAGATCAGTGGGCACTGAAAAAGTCGCCGAAATTGCACTTTACCGGCGTTTTTTTTTTTTTACCATATTCTGATATCGATGTTTTCCAATGGAACTGATAGTCCTGTAGCAGGCAGGGCAGCTCAATTCACTCACAAACTCGCCAATAATTTTAAATACCCGAATGAGCGATGTGCTCAAACCGAAGCAGATGCTTCGTGCAGCGCCTGCAATCACGTCGCAGCCTCGCCGCCATCAGAAATATCGAGCTGTTTCGCGAAAAATGAAAGCGGCGATATCATCCGACGATATATTGCGGTATGCCAGCTTTTTTTAACTTGATAGCGACGGTATGAGCAGTGACGCGTAACCGTTTTGCTCTTCACCGTCCGCCTGCTGAGGCAAGCAGCGTTGAAGGTAATGACGCCAAAAACACAGTGTGGCCCGCGTGAGAATCTGGTAAAAAATTTGGAAATAATTTATTTTCAGGAAAACTGAATGACTCCCAACTGCCTTCCTTGGAATATATTATTACAGTACCCAGGAGAACATATATTGAAAATTTCATTGAGATCCGTGGGCGCTGGAAAATCGCCGGAGTTGCCCCTACTCCACATATAAAACAAACAAGAGCTTGTCCGTGCCTTATCGTTCCAGCGTGTGTTTTCTATGCGCTGTGCCCCGCCACGGTGGTTTAGTGGCTATGGCACTCGGCTGCAGATCCGAAGGACGCGGGATCGAATTCCGCCCGCGGAGGCTGCATTTCGAAGGAGGCGAAATGTTAAGGCTGTCATGGGAGGTTCCATGAGAGGAATATTTAGGATGGGAACTCTGGTAAGTCCCATTAAATAAACGAGGCTGCTTGTGCGTTCCAGAGGACACTTTATATACGGAAGACACACACCTACACGCTTTAACGGAGTATCTGAACATTAACAAAGCACAAAGAAGCTTAAGACCGTTATCAGCGTCGTTGCTACTGCGCATTAACAGAGTTAATAAATAGTCCTGGGCCCACGCAGGCTCATCCATTGACGGCACCGAAGACTTGGGCAGCCGAGGTAGTGTTGCCAAGAGATGAACGTTGAGGAGAGCACCGAAGAGACGAGCGATGGCTTGTCAAACGCTGCTGGAGCCACTGCAGCCTTGGAGCAGGAGACGTGGAGGACAGCGCACTTACGGCCAAGTGTGGCCCTGAGCTTCAACTCGTGGACGGCTGGTAGAGTTTCGAAACTCGGGCACGGACACCCGACCGCCGAACGCCATCTTCTTGCTTTTGCCCCTTCGTTCCAGCACGCTCGCGCTCGCGTATCTTGGCGCTTGCAAGAGCTTCGTTGTCGTTGACTTTTACTCCTCACGCACAGAGCACAGGAACACACTTTCGCGCGCACATCACAGAGGCCCGTGTAGTGAGCGATGTCAACGAATGTTAAGGAACCCCAGGCGGTCAAAATTACCGGATCCCTCCACTACGGCGTCTCTCATATTCATATCGCGGTTTTCGAAAGTAAAATCGCAGAGATCAATTTTATGTGCTGTATTACGTTACGTGTCATGCCATTTTTGTTATATCATGCATATTTAGATAAATCAGCTGAATAGATGACTACAACAACGCGTTATTTAGGCGCTTCATATCATGTAACACAACACATTCTTGCACGCGAACGACGCCTTGTCGTGCTATTCATTGCGACGTGGTTGTATTGCGTACATGCATACGTTGGCGTATACCATGTCAATGAAACGACCACAACGTTTCATAACGTTTGCATCACGCTGTTAGCGCCGTTCACAATATAATTGTGATTACATACCTATCGTGAACATTCTTGTGATATGTCACCCATCTTTGTTATGCACGCAGGCAATGTGACGTATATTCTGGCAGAGAGCAAGGTAATGAAAAGACAACCATGATGTCACCATGACACCTTGCAATGTATGTCAGACGCACTTTTCAGGCATATCATGCTATGTCATGACCCATCAATGATATGATAGAGTGATATCCTGCCGCTGCGCTTTTTGTACGCATCAATTTAACGAAAGAACTTACCAAGGCATAGATAGATAGATAGATAGATAGATAGATAGATAGATAGATAGATAGATAGATAGATAGATAGATAGATAGATAGATAGATAGATAGATAGATAGATAGATAGATGCGTCTTATTTGAAAAGATGATATAACTTACACACACGGCTGGGCGATTTAGTAATTACTCCTATGAGGTATGCAATAATAGGCCCATAGCTTTGTCGTATCCGCTTCCCTGTTAAACCCATTCATATTTTCCTGTTTTTCTGACACCCCTGATGAAGTCTGCTCTACAATCCTAAATCCAAGAAATCATTCCACCGGACTTGACACTTATCGAAGTTTCATTGAAATCTCGCTGCTCCATATTGTGCTGATTTACTAATATAATCATCGTCATTTTAAATGTGGGGTCTTTCCGAGCCCACTAAAGAAGGCTAAGTTATTACCAGTGTACTTACTTAGACAGATCTTCCATAGATGTGATGTGACAGGCGTCCTCAACTATCGCCTATCTGTATTTGTCTTCCATTAGCAAAATTATCGAAAAATTATTTTTAGACGCATTAACAAGTACTTCAAAACACTTAAGTTGCTAAACCCTTGCAAATTCGGTTTCCGTACAGGCAGTTCTACCAATTTTGCTTTACCCACATTTTGATTTCTTTAAGACTGCGGGATCGAATCCCGGCTGCGGCGGCTGCATTTCGATGGAGGCGAAATGTTGAGGCCCGTGTGCTGTGCGATGTCAGTGCACGTTAAAGAACCCCAGGTGGTCGAAATTTCCGGAGACCTCCACTACGGCGTCTCTCATAATCAGGTCTGGTTTTGGGACGTTAAACCCAACAAATCAATCAATTTCTTTAAGACAGTCCTGTAGGCGTTCCCCCTCTCTCCTTCTCTTTTCTTCCCGTTCTCCGATCGCCCACTGTAGGGTAGCCGACCGGTCTCGAGACTGGTTAACATACCTACCTTCCCTTCCTTAGTTCTCCCTTTCTCTCTGTCTTAAAGTCGCCCGTCGACAGCGGTAATTTCGTCTGTTCAGCATTTCTTGGCTTTACGAAAGGCTATGACACCATTAGTCACAACGCTTTGTTTACAAAACTAGCACCCTTGCGTACCACTGGTGCACCCTCAACTTTCATAAAAAATTACTCATATGATCGCGAGAAATCAGTCTGCATATGGGCGTTTTTTCTAACGTTAAAGTCTAACGTTAGAAAAACAGAGAAGGCCCATGCTTAGGCGTTTGCTTTTTTTTTTAATTTACATTAATAGTTTGCGTAATTTCTTTAATCTTTCTAAATTTGTACTTTACGCTGATGGTAGGACTATTTCCATGCATGATTAATTGTTAAGAACCTTGATCGCTTAGCGGAGCCACAAATTTATCAGTGTTGTTGAATGGCGCTCAAACAACTCAATTTTAAAGACACTTAAAACTGAGTTCATAATTTCTAAAACTTCTTTAAAAATTTTGTTTTAGCCCCGCCACGGTGGTATAGTGGCTATGGTACTCGGCTGCTGATCCGAGGCGGGATCGAATCGCGGCTGTGGCGGCTGCATTTCGATGGAGGCGAAATGTTGAGGCCCGTGTGCTGTGCGATGTCAGTGCACGTTAAAAAACCCCAGGTGGTCAAAATTTCCGGAGTCCTCCACTACGGCGTCTCTCATAATCAGAGCTGGTTTTGGGGCGTTAAACCCCCCATAACAACATAACAACAACAAAAGTTTTGTTTTATACGACAGGTTTCCACTGATCGTTTCGTCCTCGTACCTTACTGTGTAAGCTTTCTTGGCATAAAATTAGACCCTAACTTCAAATTTACCAATAATATTGCTCATGTTAAACAGAAAACTGCCTTCTGTATGAGAGCCCTCATTAAATCTCGTCCATTTTCTTTATTTGAAGCTTGATTATCAATAAACTTTGCCTTCATGCATAGTCATGGCACATATGGCAATTATTTCATGGGAAACATGCTACGCTTACTTTTGCCCATAGAGTACATTCAGAACCAGGCCATTAGCATCGTCACCAACATTTCTATTTACTTTAGTGCTACTGTACTCCTTCAGGCTAACTTCATTCTTTCTGTCTATGGCTTTTTTCATTTAATCATCATTTTATTCAAACAAATTAAGAAACAGCTTATGTATGAACCAATCGATTCTACAGCGCTGATAAATGTCAAGAGCACTAGGTTTGCTCATAATCAACCTTTCTATTACCTATATGCCATCAGCGATGTCAGAATGACATCTTCCTTCGCGGCGATTAAATAGTGGAATAACTTACCTAGATACCTAAATCACTATCATCATTGAACGCCTTCAAACATGAACTTAAAAATTCATCTTCCAGAATCAGTTTATCGTGGATAATTATATCTTATACAAAAGTGTCTACATCATTCGCTTTAAATATGCCTGTAAATTTAGATTGACATTTTATGTTATGTTCATTTAGATGTATAACTCAATTTTATGTAGTCCTTGTGAAATATTCAATGTATATTTTCTTCTTTCTATTTCTGAGCAATGTACTTGTTAACTGGGAGTACTGCTGCAATCGCTAGACTTTGGAACCCTCACCTGTGTACTACTAACAATGAACCAATGTGCTTTGAAGGAACAATAACGCGAAACTAAACTAAGCTAAACTAATCAAAATTAAACCTGTTGGGCCTCACTCTTCTCCCAAGAACCATCAATATCGCGACACGCTCGCACTGACTTTCTTAAGAGGACTTTCGGTACCTTGAAATCACAAAAAACCTATCCGCTCCATAAGATATTCCTGACCGAAGAATAGAAAGAACAAAGTGTTAAAAACAAGGAATGCTAACAAGATAGCCAATCATTAGTGTTTTTACTGTTTAAGAACATGACAAGCGCCAACGGTGCAGAATCTGTGAAAGTGGATTTCTTTCTTTTCGGTGACAAAGTCGAACTTCAGCTATATCGCAGATGAGTTCTGCGGAAACCCGCAAGATGGAGTAGCATTTATGAAAGGGAAGATCGGTATCCACCCGTTTGTACCACAAAGCTACAATGAAATCCGTACGGATTTTTCAGAAGTAAAGCTTAGTTTCCGAAAAATTTGTCCTCGTCCTGGGTTAGAACCCGGGACCAACGCCTGCCCGGGTCGCTCGATCTGCCAATTGAGCTAACCAGGAGGCCAGCGATTGACAGCGCGAGGGCGAATCGAAGTACGTGGGCCGGAATATCGCATGAATTGTCATATTGATGCAGATGAGCTTGGAGTAGTCGATGGATTCGTTCGTATAGTTGGGATCAGAGATTTGAGGGCTCGGTAATGAAAACGCACAATTTTGGAAAAAGGAAAGCATTCCTGTTTTTTTTTTCGGGGCATAAAAGGATGAAAACGGCCTGTGTTACAAATCAACCTGATAACATGCAGTGAATGGACGTAAAACATGCGAAAGCTTGGACAGTGTAACATTACAAGTGTACGCATACAGGCGACGTACAGTTTTATCTAGCTTCAATAACATTGTTTTTTACATTAACGTAGCCTCAATACATGTCACATGGCATACGGCGGTGCAAAACTTTCGATCTTTTAGGAATGAAAGCAATTCAAGAAGAGCATTATCACAGACGGTATTTTAATAAGCTGCCTTTTAAAGCCATGTGGACCTGGTAAAACCTAGCCTGCTAATGGATGTGTTAGTACTCTGTCTTAGAAAATTCCCTGCAGCAGTTTTTGATAGCCAGCTGCTTGCCTGTGTGTTTATAAATGCGAAAGCCTTCGGTATATTCCGTTGAAGTTGCACAGTATATTCCTACGGCGGTGCAAAGGAGCGCCAGGTCATATCTATGTACTCCCCCCCCCCCCCCCCTTTTTTTTTTTGAAGAACAAATATACGGTAAGTTACCATAGCTTTTCTCTGAAAGCTAACAGCTGAAGCAAGAAGTCTTTCTTGTTTGCTTGGTCTTTGACTCCTAGTTACGATCCAGGCCTTTATTCTGTCTTAGTTCAAGGTCGTAGCCTGTCTGCACAACTTGAATAGCGCGCTCCAAGAGTACAAACTTCGACGTGTTGCTTTTGTCAGATTAATTAGTTCACTAGTTTTTGTGCCACGTCTTTAGGTAACTCGTAAAGATTACTGAGGAAAATTTATTAAGCCGTGTTAGTAAATTACATTTAAGAAATCGCAAAAAGCTCTCTTTTACTCTGGTGGCAGTAAGAGAGCAGAAAAATACAATTACTGAATCTCGGTTGAGCTTTAACTTTACTTCCCTGCGTTGTCATTCTGCTGGATTTTTACAGCATTTGAGTGAGTATGATGTTAACTACTAATTATGAGAAGGAGTATACATGAAGTTCTCGTTGATTTATGAATAAATAAGAGGCACAACCTAGACAGTTTTAAAATTTTGTGCCAGGTTGTCCCATCTATGCGACAAATAACTAAATTAGAGACACCAAAAGTCGAAATGAAGAGTACTGAATCGCTAATGTAGTTATCATTTAATCGATATTTACTGACTAAGTCTTGGTCACAGGATAACACAAATGAATTTGGAAGAATATTTCTTTCCATTTATGGTTTCAGACATACTTTTAGAAGCTGGCCAGCTATGTCTACTCATTTGTCACTATGACATAGGTCCAAGTGCTCAAATATGCGTCTGACCCGTGGTTTTTTTCGACTTCGGGTATGGAACACGCAATGCGCCCCCGTACCAACCGATATCCACACACACACACACACACACACACACACACACACACACACACACAAAATGTTTACCGAAGTTCGCCGACATTACACGACCTTCCCTTCACTAATTAGACAGGATAGCATAGCTTTCTTCCATGGCCGGCACGCCTGGTTACGCAACGTGTTTGAGGACGTTCAAAAAGAAAAATTTTTGTGAAACATAATAATTATCTAGGAGTTTTTGAAAAATGTCTTTACAGGCACCCCTGAATTCTGGCGGTAGCGGTGGTACAGAGGTTAAGTTGCAGGCATACCAACCCAATAGTACGTAATGTTTGGTCAGGTTTTACCAGCGAAAGCCACGACATATTTATACGGCATACCATACAGTACGGCCGAGAGGAGTGGGGGGGGGGGGGGGGGTCTACGGAAACTTGAGACACCTGGATTTCTTCAACGTGCACTGAAAACGCACAGTGCATGGTTCCTTGGCATTTCGCCTCCATAGGAAATGCGACAGCCACGCAAGGTTCGAACCGGGTCCTTCAGGTCAGCGGGTGATCCCAAAGCACCACCTCCAGGATCGGCCCACATTTGTATGTACGCGGTGGACACACGACAGACGGCTCACGCAGAGATCTAGGCTTTTAAGACAAGAAACACCGTTTGCGGTAGCTTGCGATTGAAATGTAGGTATAGCAAGCACCTAGACACACGTGGAGCCTACCAAGCTTTAGAGCGGTATCGAACAGAACACGGGCCCTCGAGGTCAGTGGCGTAGCTAAAAATTTTTTTCGGGGGGGGGGGCTCGGAATTTTCGACGGGCAAGAGAAGGGGAGTCGGAGCCTCACTGTCTATTATATATATATATATATATATATATATATATATATATATACTTTCGGAACGAAAATATGCACGTGACGCATTTGCGCGGCGGACTGTCGCCCAATGAGTATACATTCGGACAGCATCTGCGGCCTACTTAAGCCTTCAGTTGTCATGTCATCTGAGCGCCGAAATAACAATACTCTTACACATTCAAAACTTTCGCAGACGGCAATGTATCGACGAAATGTAGTAGAAAGACATTTATTTCCCCGCCACTGCGAAGATTCGTCATTTGCGCACGCTACCACCTTGATGACAATTTCAAAATAAAGTACAATGATCGATGTACACATACGCAGGACATGCCGCAAAGAATTCGTGATAGAAGGCGCAGCCGGGAACAGCAGGCCGCATACCTGAGGTAGGTAAGCTGGAAATGACGCTAAAACAAACACATTTTTTGAAACCCTTTATGAATTGATCGTGTCGTTGTCCTGATAAACTCCGGAAGACTCTCTCCAACTTAACATGCTAGTAGACATACAGGACAACATTTTAGTATATATTTCGTATTTATGTTCCTCACCAAAACTGAACTGTTCGCTACATTTACAGGCGCTTCTTTCAGCAAATTTTTTGATACATTTGCAGGAAGAGCAGAGATTCGCCTGCAATTGTGATTCTAAGCAGCTCCATATCTATCTGTCCTGAACATATTACCACTTCTTTTTAAAAGAATTAAGCCAATTGCGTTACAGAAAAATGCCGTCCTCATTAACATGGTAGGCCTCCCGACACATGGTTTTGTCTCCCCTAAACTCACAAACACCACCATCCAGACCCTTTCACGAATAATTACTGACACCTTTATTAAGCTGAAAAACGTGGTAAATTATCTCTTAATAGTGAAGAAGCTTTTCATGTGGTTTGCCACTTCAAACTTCTAGCCAGATAAATAAAAAATCCCACGGTGCTGTTGGGACTAACGCCAGTTTAATCCTACAGTTAATTCGAGGCATGCGGAATGCAAGTTGCCATGAATAAATCTGATTTGGAACTCACTGAAGTGAACTTCGCAATGTGGAGATGTCCCTACTTCGCGCAAATGGGGAGGCGGTTCTACGCCACAACACTTCAAAAGCACCACAACTACGCTACGACTCCGTTCCAAATGCTTCACGTAATCCCACTATACTCGCTCACCCCTTTTGGCCACACACCTCGAGAACCATTTAACCAAAACGGACGCGTGCTGGAGCCGGGAAGGACAGAAGCAACAGGCTTAACTCAACAAAACATGGACTTTAATATGTGAACATGGTCAAAGTATACAATTAACAATTAGTAGCCAACCTAATGATGCAAGGCAAACAAAGAGGACGTAAACGCACAGTGCAGCACAGGAATCAACAGGGCAAACAAACTCGTCAATGAACGGCCGATACAATGGGTTAAACAGCTCATAAACTAACGGCGAAATGTTTTAAGTACGCTTGCTGCCGCCAACGAAAGGAATGCTTATCTGGGTGGGCTCCATCGGCGCATAGGTCTCGTCGCCGGCCTGTGGACTGGTGCTTTGTTAGAAACTCGGATGTCGACCTCAAAATCAACGTAGCTCACGGATTCTTCCCTATCATTGCTGCTCGCATCATGCTCTCGCAGAGACTACATCGTCTCTCCGAGGTTGGAGGGCCTAACGGCCAGGATCGCACGAGGGATTGCAAACGAAGCTTACTTCTTCACATGACGGAAGGTCACTGCCTCTCTTCGAGTCTCTCGAATCTCCAAAATTCCGCCCTGTCCTCTGTCCCGAGACGAGTTTTTCTCCCGGACAGCCCCGCCTCACCAGGGGGTCTATCCAATGGTTGTCTACGGCAACGTCGCCGGTTGAAAACGCACTAGTCCAACTCGCCGTGCGACAATTGTTTGGGACTCGCCTCCACATTGTAACGCAGTACGAGTTCCTCTCCAAAAATATACAACGCAAAATATAAACATACACAAAACTCGACATTCGCACAGGACGTCGGACAGCCTAACCGGCGACACATGTGTACAGATTACCGTAACGAGCTTTAGCTACCACCGCTTCCATTCCGAAACACTGCAGGTGCAAGCAATCTGGCACCGTCTAGGCGCCCTCATGCTGCAAGTGCCCGGTGAAAAGACGCGCCTGTCGGCAGTCGCTCCTTTGTGGCCGGCCAGATATGCGCGTCCGAGAAGCAGTTCTGCTTACTGCATTGCACAGTGATCGAAACATACCGAGGACGCTACGTTGGCATTGTTCAAGCACTTATGAGCGCGCTGGGTTCGCTTTGGCGTCGGCATTCTGTCGTCTTCAAGGTCGCCGCCTAATGCACACTCTCATCTGGGGCCTCCGCGCAAACATCAGCTCTGCTGTCAAAACGCGGTTTCCGCAAAACTCGCGGCTAACGAAAGCCCCAGCGATTCTCTGATCGCAGCGGCAGCTGAAAAATAGGACTGAAGAAGGCCAAAAATTCCCGCTACCCGCGTTTCCGTGTCTCGCCCCTCCGACGTCCCTCGGGGCGTCACAATGCCACAAGGATCGGTATTAGGTCGAATATTTCCTGTATCCATGACGTTCGCAATAAGCATTAAACTTACGAAGTTCACAAATGTGCTCACTTGATGCAGCACCAGCATCGACAAATACTGGATTGTCAACTCCTATTAGCCGTATCTCACTGGTTTCTGCAAACTGAAACGTCATATATTTTAACCTTACGGGATCGCTTGATACACTGAGTTGACAAAATTACGTGCCTAGAGGTCGATTTAGACACATCAAGGTTAAAAAAAAAGGCTGTAAAAGAAAGCTTTCTTATGGTTCTTACACGCTCGCCTGGCAATACTTTCCCTAAGACCTTCATTGGGCTTTGTACTTTTTGTTTCTTTCTTATTTCGCTGTCACTTAGGTTGCTGTTGAAAAACATGGGGGCTTATGTAAATAACTTATTTGGCTCCCTTACTAAACGAGGTCCAAGAAAAGTGAGTTTCCTTCTGTCTAACAGAGATGTAATATCCCGTTCAGTGATTTACAGGTTACAGACATGCCATATTTTCGTCCCTGATTCCGCGCACCAGGCAAGCAAATAATGGTAGTGCGTACAACCCTCAATTGTAACCATTCCAATGAAGAATAATTGCAGGACTTTCTCGGTGCTTTAACTTGGAACTAAATTAATAGTAGCGCGAAATTTTCGTATTTCATACATCTAAACACTAGTTTCTTCAAAATAAAGCGTCCTGATAAATCAGTTTACTTGCGTGAGCAGAGGCTCGATGTGGGCATGTTTGTTTTGCATGCTTGAAATGCCAGTCCACTGTACGTGCTTTTTTTTTTTTGTCCCCGTTCTCTTGCGCTCTTTTTTCTTCATGGAACTCATTTGAACTTTTGCTTGATATGTAGCCTTCTCTATTCGAGTTGTTCGACCAGATACTGTAGCCGAGAAAGGTATTGGTATAAAGAGATTTCTTCTCATTTTATTTTTCCATTGGCCGCTCATGGATTCTCTCAAGCACTGATTGATCGATCAATCGTCTCGGCGACTGTAGTTATTTTCGGCTGTTATGTTTGCAACGCTGTATATTGTATTCAAGAAATGAAATGATTTCGAATTAATTTCCTGGCTCGGTGAAATTAATAAGGCATCTTATGACCTCATGTGAGCAATAGCAAAGGACTATGGCAACATTATGAGAGAATTCACGTATAATCCATGCAGGTCATCTTAGGCATATTACAAAGCCACTGCATCGTCAGAGAATAAAAGTTATCATGTAAGTACAAATCAGTTGGGGAAAAGGACTTAGCATTCAAGGTCTCGCTCGTTTGTCGGCGCTTCGAAGATGAGCTTCTCCAGAAGACGGAGAGCCGCTGCTCTCCTTGAGACATATTGCCGAGAAAGCGACGATACGAATATGGTGACCTCTTCTTGAATGAATGTCGCGACCACCGCCTGCTGGTAGCGGAGCTGTTCACCCTTGTGCACGCTCGGCGATGAACCGCAGCGCGGTCTTTTTGTCGACTCGTTATTCCGTATTTTACTTGCTTGTGGATAACACTGAAAAGCAGTGCTGTCCAGTCGGAAGGTTGGTTGAAATTTCCTTTCTCTGCGGCATCGTCCTCGGAAGGGGACACGCCGCGCGCACATTGCGACCATATGTAAGTCGTCAAGAAAAATGACGAAAGCGAAGCTGTATTGGGCCACCCATGTAAGGGCACTGCTCAAAAAGAAAAAAAAAAAAACGCATGCACTGGACGCCATATTCCACACGCGAGCGCGTACAACGCACGAAGAGCGTCAGCGCCCCTCAGAAACAGGAATAGGAGGGGAAGAAGGGTCGGGCGGCAAAGGGGAAGGCGTTGCACAGGAAACAGCGGCATACTTTACTTTGTGCTTGGTTCGCTAGCTCGATGACCTTAGCCCGCGAACGTTTCACCCGCAGAAAACCCACGCGTGCTTCCGGGTACGCAGACTCGCCATATTCTTCCATCACCGCAGAGAGCTAATTATCAACACATTGCAGATGCGTCTGCCTACCGCGGCGCTGTGCTGCAAAAGACTGCAAGCTCCCCCTTCAGGCTCATATCGCAGCACCCTTTGCCGATAAATGACAGGTGCCCCTCGTTTGCCACCACCGTTTCCTGCAGACAAACTTCAACACTTCCCCGCCATAGAGTGACAACTCAACTTCCTTTGTGAGTTGAAAGAGCCGCGTTCTTCGTTTTTAAGCCCACCGCAGAGACGCGAATGCCCATAGCCGCACCTTCCCAGAATCGGCACTTTTGTTCGTATATGTGATG
This sequence comes from Hyalomma asiaticum, assembly GCA_013339685.2. Classification (NCBI taxonomy): domain Eukaryota; kingdom Metazoa; phylum Arthropoda; class Arachnida; order Ixodida; family Ixodidae; genus Hyalomma; species Hyalomma asiaticum. The sequence goes on along the minus strand of CM023481.1, from coordinate 247,827,653 downwards.
GGCTAGCATAGATAGGCAGTGGGGCACCGGCTGAAAAATTTCGGGGGGAGGGGGGGGGGGGCTTCAGCCCGGTCAGCCCATGCCTGCCTACGCCACTGCTCTAGGTGACAAGTAAGCACGCTACCACTAGGCTACGGCTGCTTCTCCCGCTTGGTATATAGTGTAGTAAATAAACCTATTGCACCAGAAGTCTTAAATATAGTGCACGCCTAACGTGAATTCCGGTTCTAATGTTGTTATATGTCCTGATACCATTCGGTATGCTTATGTGCAGCTATGCTCGATTGCGTAGAAATACTTAATGAGCGACGCTTATGATAGCCCATCAAGGCATCGTATAGTGCATTTTTCGTTGACTAAACAGATCGCTATGTTTTGGACTAACGTCAATTCCGATGTTACATCGTTCTATGAGGTACCCTTCTTAAGACACGGTTGTGTCAACGTTCCTGGTTTCCCCATGTTAAAAATATTCATGAGTGGGTACATCCGCTTTGCACAAAAGCCTTGACCGTACTCGTAACATGTGGCTGAATGCAAAAGAATCATATGCGTTATAGGCGATTTCGTCGTTCACTGCTTCGCATGACACCGATTTCACAGTACGTGAGATCTGCAGAATTTTTATTTCCAGGTATTATTAATGTTGGGATATTACTCTACTTGCATAAATTTCGAGAAAAAGAAGCTCGCGGTTACTAAAAGTATTTCTTGCTTCACCACTTCAAAATTTCTGGGAATATGGCATCATAGTGGGGTTACGAACGCAGATTGGAGAGCACTCGAACTTTTCTAGCGACATCTGACCTTCATAACTGCATGGGCTCGTCCGTGCTGCGATGAAAAGCTGATCGAGCCGCGTTATCGGTGTGCTCGTCATGACGCTGTAGTGACTCGGAAGCTACTTAAGTGCCGCATGGTGCCCTTTTTCCGCCCAAGATACACGGAGGAGTTATATGCATTACCGCTATCCATGTGGGCCGCTCTGCACTGGCTGAACGCAAAGGATTAATTTCTGTCTTTGAGTCGCTGAACACTGACCACCTAGGATAGTTCTTGCGCTGGATACAAAGAGCAGCCCAAAAAGCTGAAGATTCGGAGCTCTCGGTCTCACTGGGTCGCATACTGTGAATGTTACAACGGTGGCTCTCGTTAAGCGAGCCATGATTGCTGACGAACACTGGAGAACAGCGGAGAATAAATATTGTTACGAATATATTTACAAAGTATTTACGGAAGGAGAATAGCCAAGCAGTCAATATGGTGGTTGTTAGAAGCACCACTTCGTCGACTTCCACACATATACCATCTCCTTTCTCCGAGTTCTAACACCGCAATATCGACCTCCGGCGGCGAAAGCGCCGTCCAGGTGCTTGTCAAAATGAGGTGGGCGAGAGGTATGGCTTGAGACATCTGACGTGACGACGTCGGAATGCAGAAGACGTGGTAGGGTCTAGCGGCGCAATTTCATAAGTCACGTCTGTTACTTGTCGGAGGACACGGTAACGACCGTAGTACTGCGAGAGCGGCTTTGCAGAGAGTCCAACATGACGAGGAGACCCCAGGAGGACCAGGTTACCCGTTTGAAAGGGGCCATCCCGGTCGATGCTTCTAGCGCCGCTGTGATTCCGAAAGACGGCGATCTGGTATGCCGCTTCTGCTGTAGTGACAGCGTGACGAGTATAATCATTGGAGAGCATGGCAGGGATTGGAAGGAGCGTGTCGAAAGGCAAGGTGGGTTCTCTGCCATAGAGGAGATAAAAAATGGAATAGCCAGCAGTATTATGAAGGAACGTGTTATATGCGAATGTCACAAAGTGAAGCGCAGCGTCCAGTCGCGGTGATCGGTCGAGAGAGAGAGAGAGAGAGAGAGAAATGAAGAGAAAGGCAGGGATGTTAACCAGATACTAGACTCCAGTTTGCTACCCTGCACTGGGGAGAAGGGGGAGGGGGTTAGAAAGATGACAGCGAGAGAGGGTACATGATTACAGACATAAAAAGATACATAGCGAGCATATCAGTGATGGTGTGGTTAAACTTTCAGTGAGACCGTTCGTTTGGGGACGGTAGGCAGTAGTAAGCCTTGTGTTTGTGGCGCAAGAGAGAAGTAACTCATCGATGACGTTTGATTAAAGGTAACGACCTCGGTCTGTGAGAAGCTGACGAGGAGCGCCGTGATGTAAAACGGCACCCTGAATTAAGAAGTCGGCGACATCCGTAGCGCAAATGGTCGGGAGAGGTCTCGTGACGGCGTAAAGGGTCGAATAATCGGTAGCAAGGGCAAGTCATCCATTTCCTGTGATGGATAGAGGGCAAGGACTGAGAAGGTTGAGACCAACACGGAAAAACGGCTCGGCTGGTATATCTGTGGACTCGAGGAGCCTGACAGAGTGTACAGCGGGTTTTTTCCACCGTTGGCACGACTCTCAGGAAGCGACGTAACGGTGCGCACAGCGGTAGAGGCCGGGCCAGAAAATGAAAAAAAAAAATGTCGTCGCACACGGTCATAGGTCCTGACAACACCAAGGTGGCCAGCCTGTGGGAACGTCACAGCGTTGCTTGTGTATGGTGGAGCGAAGATGAGGGGGAACTACAAGTATAAAAGTTCTGGTCCCACGGGGAGCATGTTCCGGCGATATAAGATGCCGTCTACGATAACGGACATGCGAAGCCAACTGTCCGGCGAGGCAGAATGCAAGCGGCTGATGGTGTCTCGTGGAGCAGTGTCACGCCGCTCCTCGTCAGCCATTTTTGTGAAAGCGGGGAGCGAGAAAAGGCAAGTTGACGCGTCGTCCGCTGCAGTATTTGGCGCGTCGATGGGGTACCGGAACAGGCAGCCGCCGTCTTGATGTAGTCGGCCGGACTTGTATACTACGGTGTACGTGAATTCCTGAAGATGTACATACCAGCGGCCCAGGCGGCCTCTCGCATCACTGAGCGTTGACAGCCAGCATAGGGCCTGATGGTCGGTAGTAAAGGTGAAAGGCCATTCATATAAATAAGGGCGGAATTTACTGACTGCCCATACAAGCTCAAGACGCTCGCGCTCGGTAATACATTAATTACGCTCAGCCTGGGCAAAGGAACCTGCTGGCGTAAGCAAGCAGGTTCCTTTGCCCGGCATCATGACACTGTTGACGTTGGGTTAAAGAAACGCCAATTCCGTAGCCACTTGCATCCGTGCGGACCTCGGTAGGGGCGGACGCAGCGAAGTGGGCGAGCACTGGCGGTGTGGTGAGCAACGTAATGAGTCGTGGGAAGGCGAAGGGTTGCTCAGATCCCCAGAAAAACGGCATCATGACACTGTTGACGTTGGGTTAAAGAAACGCCAATTCCGTAGCCACTTGCATCCGTGCGGACTTCGGTAGGGGCGGACGCAGCGAAGTAGGCGAGCACTGGCGGTGTGGTGAGCAACGTAATGAGTCGTGGGAAGGCGAAGGGTTGCTCAGATCCCCAGAAAAACGGAACGTCTTTCTTCAGGAGATCAGTCAGAGGGCGGGCAATGTCAGCGAAGTTCTTCACAAATCGTCGGAAATAGGAACATAACCCTACAAAGCTTCGGATGTCCTTGACGCACGTCGGTACAGGAAAGTGATGTGATGATATGTGATGACATCAATAAGATTCCATTCTCGTCCATTACGGCACGATTAACGATAATAAAACCACGGGTGGCGCGTACCCGCATTTCTCGGGCAAGGATTAAAGTCAGCAATCTCTCTATTCCATGGTTATACAGTGAAACCTCGGTATAAGGAGCTTCAGGGCGCCGCGACAAATTTTTCGTTTTTCTGAAAGTTCGTTATAGTTAAAACTCAGAATTTCATCAGTACTGCTTAATTAACAACGAGCGTAATATTCTACTTTTACAATGGTGTGCCCTTCAACTGGTACCTACCCTCCTAAAAAAAATAGAAAACAGAAAATGCACAAGTGAACATCAAACAGTGCACATTTGTTTAAAGTAGTCTGTGATTTTTTTTTAACGTGCAGCACGAAAGACTGCGATTAATTCATATTCCTGTGGAGTGATATGGTGACTGTAGCCCTTCTCACGAATAATACGCCAAATTTCCGCACGATGTCCATCATACCTGCGGTTGTTACATTCTCGTCGCAGTCTTCTTGTGCTGCCGTACTACCCTCATTGTCCGTGACAGTCGCTCATGCCGCCGTCGTCGCTGCCTTCATCATCGTGAATGCTTTGCACGATGTCCCTGTATTTTCCCGAGGACTAAAGTTCTCGTATAACAGATTTAGCAGTTATACAGCGACTTTAATTACTACGGTCCCTTTCTCCCCTAAGTGGCGCAGTTGTATCTTCGTGTGAGAGACGCTTAAGCTGCGCTCCTTTCCTCTTTCTTTTTCTTACTCTGCAATAATATCTGCGCGCGTCGCCGTTTCAACAGCAGTAACACACACAAAAAAATAGTCGTTCTTCAACTTTACGTTATGTTTCCTACCATGTCGCGTTTTCTACGGAGATAAATGCTAGGCTTTCGCTCGCTGTGTCGTCTGCTAGATTATCGCCGTGGTTGCCGT